>JAJSOF020000037.1:20421665-20669165 GCA_025594305.2 Periplaneta americana | reverse complement strand
TTATAAAAATATGCTTCATTCTTTGTCATTAGATCTTCCCTCATGCTATTTATTAACCACTTTTTGCATCTAGAAGTAAAATAAGAAATAGATGTTAGGATTTTTCTTCACAAGGATTAATGCGAAATACGCAACGACCTAGCACTCGATGGAAATACGACACAGTCCACTCTAAATCGAAAGTCGACCGTGGACAGTCTATTGTTTCTAGTTGCTAACCGCTTGGAGCGCTTTATCGCGAGATTTGCAAAAAATCACCTCAAGCTTCGCGACTGTATACAGTAGACTGTGGTGGTATCTTGGAACCGCACGGTTGACTAGTATCTGATGGAACGGTAGTATTTTGGAACAGGTAGGGTAAACTGTATAGTGATTGACCACTTAAGCCAATGAGTAATAAAACAATGAAATAGCGGGAAACAGTGATAACTTATTGAGAGAATTTTAAAGGTATTGAGTCAAGTGAAGATTCGGAAACAAATCAAAATCAATAAACGAAAGAAAAAATAAAATTTTAATACGAAGGTAAATTAAATAAACACAAGTCCACTTTTACAGTTATTGACCACACACTTATTAGTGATTGACCGTCTACTGCACAGTTATTGACCACACGCTTATTAGTGATTGAACAACACATTTTCACAGTTTTCACTTTTTCTTGTCTGTTTCGTTTCTCTTGTTCTGATATTTCTCATTAAGAACTCTTCGCCACCGGCGTAGCTCTGTCTCCTAAGGCGCTTGCCTGCCGATACGGAGTTGCGTTCGGGCGCGGGTTCAATTCCCGCTTGGGCTGATTACCTGGTCGGGTTTTTCCGAGGTTTCGTCCAACCGTAAGGCAAATGTCAGGTAATCTATGGCGAATCCTCGGCCTCATCTCGCCAAAGACCATCTCGCGATCATCAATCCCATCGACGCTAAATAACCTAGTAGTTGATACAGAGTTGTTAAATAACCAAGTTTAAAAAAATTAAAAAAGAACTCTACTCGCTGCCTTTTCTTTCATCTCTTATTCGCTTCCTTTCTTCTCTTGCCTCTTCTTCCATGTTTCTCTTTTGTGCCTAATCAGAAGCAAGTGTGTGTCATTCCTCTGATGTTATTACAAATGGCTTCACCCAGCACTGGGCGAGAACCAAAGGACACTTTTCCTTCAACGGGATATTTTTTTTCTGGACGCTAAAGTTGCTTTTAGGACACCAAACTTCTTGGCAGCTTCATATAAACCAATTCCACTGCGGACAGGTTCTACAGCGTTTCATAAAGCTTCCTCTGTATAATGAACTTTACCTGGCTTAGGCATTATAATATAGTATCAGTCCTGTAAACATCACCATCATTTAACAGAATATGTTATAGAATTGGAGCACATTGGTCGTTATTCTAACAGATAATTTATAAACGGCCAATCACTGTAGTTTGCGGACATTCACTTTATAGTGATTGACCACGGGGCATTTTTATGTTCATATAAAATGCTTTTACAAAATAATATTCTGTGGACGGAAACCTTATACCTTTTCTCACACTGTTAGTGTAAAAACGAGCACCAGAATTTATGTATCCTTTGCAGAATAAATAAATTATTGGATGCATTATTCTTAGCAATTTCTCTAGTTACTTACACTTGTTTAGGTTCAGTTGCATTTCCAATCGATTTCAGTCCTCTCAGACAACAGACACTAACTCAGTGGGATGAACAGCGACAACTAACCACAAATAAGGGTTGTTACTAGAGGTATATGCAGCAAAAAGTGAAATCACGATCGCGGTTTATTCACAATATACTTGAAAAAAGGAAGCGGTCAGTCACTGTATACTGGTCAATAGCTACCTAGTTTACCCTACCTACTACTGGTATGTAATGTAACAGTGATATTTAGGACGCTAGATGATCACATGCTTCCCTGTATGCCATGTGATGCAGTACGATGTCATAATGAGTCGAGATGTGAATTCGTGGAAAAGGAATGTTTTCTAATGCCAAATTGAATTCGTAGATCATGTTTGTTCGAGGCAAAAAATGTTATGCAATTTCAAATTATTTGTAAATTTTATTGGTCACGAAATCGAAGTGGATCCCAATTGTAAATAAAACCTAACCTATTCTTTCTCTTCTGCCCAGCTCAAGTTTACAATGGTGTTCAATTTCTCCAAAAATTAATAAATAAAAGCTATAATAATTTCGGCCCTGCTAAAATTCATATTAATACCGTCATGAAGAGTAATAATCTCATTGTAATGAAATATGAAAATTAACCGTCATACTTCTGTAAATAAAAAACTTCGACAATAGTCATGTTTCAACAGAATTTAGTTCAATTTGAAGAAGTGGTGATAAAACTAAAATTGTAAAATATTTGTAAATAAAACATAACCTATATATTTTCGTCTCCCTCGATAAAATTCACAATGTACAGAGGTGTGAAAATTATTAGAATAATCTTAATTTTAAAGGTTTTTTAATAGTTCCTTCACAAATATTAATTGAATTGATGAATATTGGTATGTATTACTATACTGATGAAGGATATATTTACTACTAACAATGCCGGAAAGCATTGTTGTACATTGGTATTTTTCTTATTTTACAATTGTTATGGGAATTCAGAAATTATTATATTATGTTGGCGGAATTGGAAATATAAAAAATTATATGCACGAAACAGATGTATACGTTCATTTGAACCTTCACAACAATGTAAACGCAAAGAACAATTTGTTTAAAGCATTTCTTAATTAATTTTTTATGTTTCTAATTCCGCCAACATAATATAATAATTTCTGAGTTCCCATAACAATTGTAAAATAAGAAAAATACCAATGTACAACAATGCTTTCCGGCATTGTTAGTAGTAAATATATCCTACATCAGTATAGTAATATTATATACCAATATTAATCAATTCAATGAATATTTGTGAAGGAACTATTAAAAAACCTTTAAAATTAAGATTATTCTAATAATTTTCACACCTCTGTAGTTATTATACTCTCATATAGGCATGATGCTAATGATTGTTTGATAGAATCCTATACTAAGTAACATTAGTTTCAAGATAATGTGTACATTTTTTAAAGAGGCTCTTCATATCTTTACTATTTATCTTTCACTTTAGATTCCAACATTTCATTCAGTGCGACGAAAGGATTCCCGATTCTGCTTTCAAACAGTGGCGCCAACTTATATGGGCTCGTGGAATCCAAGCCCACCCAATAATTTATCGTGTTATCATTATACGTACGACATTTATTCAACTTAGGGGAGAGTAGGGTAGTATCGGACATCGGGTAATATCGGACAGTGCTTTTCTTTCATCTACACCATATGGTAGAACCTGAATGACATAGTTACGTTTCTCTATGCGACATCACAGAAACGTAACCATGTCAATCAGGTACTATCATCATGTGGTAGATGAAAGAAACTCACTGCCCGATATTACCCGATGTCCGATACTACCCGACTCTCCCCTATACCTAAAATTTTTGAGCCCTCCCAGTGTTTTCTAAAAGTTGGCGCCACTGCTTTCAATAGTGTGAAACGTGTTCCGTTCTGTGGAACAGGCGTTGTCATAATGTAGTTCCAAAGTGAAACGAGTATCTTGTAACAGCAAGTATTTCGTACTAGCGTTATTTTGGAACGTAGTATTCCAAAATAACCGTTACGTTATTTTTTCCCCACCTCTACTCATTACGAGTGACTAAGTGGCCGGGATCCGACGGAATGAGCGCCGTCCTTCATCTTTGAGTCAAGAATGTTAGGGAAATTATTTGAAGAACGATGTCATTACAAAACTGAACAACCTTTGTACACATACTATATTATACTAAGATATTACAGTACACTAAGCTTCCATATAGGAGTAGACTATCTCAAATAAGTATCTCTACGCTGTATGTATGTATTTCAAGTTTAAGAGCTTGACCCAGTTTCTTTCAGCTTACAGTATTACTCTCTTTAGTGATCATATCCATGCATAATAAAAATCACGTCTTGCATGCATAAAATAATTTTATTGCTGGAGTCGACATAGCTTTTAGCACCAGTGTTCAACAGTCATTACACTTTTTAAATATTGATAACCGGATTATTATTGGATGTAGGTTTGTGTTACTTCTGATATTACAATACGACCTTGCTAGAAATTGAGTTCTTATTTGATTTGTGAAACCATTCGTAACTATCGAACACATGAAACATGAGTATGTATCTCTAACAGTCTTCGATAAGTTTAGTTTTGCAATATGAAATATCTTACGCAGGCGAAACTTCTATGAAATTTACTTCTTATGCCGCGATATTTTAGACAGTAGAAATTTTACTTTGAACTTGAGTACTTTCTTGATTTTCTTGTAATGACTGCAAATTTAATTTAAATATATTAATGGTGTATGAGTGTGTTTATTTATTTGTTTATTGACTTATTTATTTTTTTACACTACAATTGGCTATACTCTCGATGGCAGTGATATATAATGTACAGTAATAACATTACAACAGTTACAGTAATAAAATTACAATAATTACAGCAATAAAAATAAAATAAACGTAAATTTAATTTTAACAATATGTAGGTCTAGGCCTGTATTTAAAAAATAGGTTTTTTTATTAAAAATTACACACAGTTTTCTGAATCCAGTGATAGTTTATATAGTTTATTTATTATTTATATGTTTAGTTATATATGTATTTATTTATTTATTTATTTTCGCTACAATTGGCTATACTCCCGGTGGGAGTGACATATAATATATAATAATAATATTACAATAGTTACAGCAATAAAAAGAATAAACATAAATTTAATTTTAACAATATGTACGTGTACAGTAACGGGCATAAGTTTAGAGCACCTCTCTTTAAAAACTTATTATTTAACATTATTGCAACACAATTTTTTTATGGGCAATTGTGACATTGTGTAGTTATAGAGGATATCCATACAAGCATTTTAAGAGTTCTTGGGGCTTGTTAGCATTTTTTCTTGAGGAGTTATGACAATTTTATGTTTCTTTACATTTCTACACTTATAATGCGATTCCGATTTTTCAAGAGACTAAAATGTGTGTCTTAATGTTCGTTTATTGGTTTCAAGGTGCACCAATAAACACATTTTAATAAAAAAACTATTCAAAACTTTATTTGATCAAAAATGTGCAGGCCATCAATTGAAAATAACGTTTTTTAGGGTGGAAAAAAGTTTTTATTTACAGTTTTCCCCCCACTATGTTCTTTTTCCTTCTCTTTCCCATGTTGCAAGAATCTGGAAATGCAGAAATAATGGTTAGTGTGAAAGAATGTGGCCTGTCAAACAAAATTCCATGATTCACCCTCGCCTTCTCCCCTTTTATGACGGGACGGAAGTTGCCGCGGTACCTACTTTAGAAATAGGAAGTTGTAAACGATTGAAGTGTGACGGCTGCGAGCTACTCTTACGAAATGGGAAGAACATCAGTGAGTGTTGCAATTAAATGGCAAATCCATGCGTCAGTCATCTAAAAACCCATGTGTCCATATCTAGAAAAAAAAAAATTGTGTGTGAAGTGGCAGAGGATGTATTGAAAATTGCGAAATTAAAAAAAAAAAAAAAACAAAAAAAACATGAAAATAAACATATTTCCTTAACAAAAGCTAACAATAAGTTCAAAATTGCATCTAAGTCATAATTTTAGTAGTATTTGATAAATATAGAAGCAACAATTAACTCCAGAAAAATCTGTTGAATTGGCAATAAATTATTCAATTTTAAAAGTGGGTGCTCTAAACTTTTGCCCGCTACTGTATATTTAAAAAAGTTATTTTTTATTAACGATTACACACAGTTTTCTGAATCCGGTAATAGTTCATGCAGTTTATTTATTTGTTTATCTATTTATTTATTTACACTACAATTGGCTATACTCACGTGACAGTGATATATAATATATAGTAATAACATTACAACAATCACAGCAATAAAATATAAAATAAACATAAATTTAATTCTAACAATATGTTCCCTGACACGTTCTACGTCGATTAAACCTAACATACCTATATCCAAAGTTCTATAGGTTTGGATTATTTGTATCCCAAAGTTAAATTTTTTAGTTTAATTTTATCGCTGAATACTGAAAGAAGTAACACCAATTTCCGAAAGTGACATGTCTATGTCATTATTTTTATTAGTACCATATTACATTTTAATATCAACTACTTGTGAGTATGAAAGAAGCAGTGCAAAGTTGAAAAAAAAAATGTCCTTAAGATTCCAAACACCGTACTTCTTGAAATTTGCCAACAGGCACGTGAAAATACCTGTGCACTAGGAATCCTACGATTTGGGAATCGTGCTTGATATGCCAAAACAGCTGCTGTTGCATTGCCATCACACAGTCCATACACATAAACTATGTCGGCGTATTCCTGATGTGTGTACACAAAAGGCGTGTTTTAATGGTCAAAACTCAATAAAAAGACTAGTCACAATACGGTTTATTTTTCTCACAACTGTTATTTTAAACTGTTGTCTGTTTCGTTTCCTTAGCAACCTAAACAATTTTAATTTAATTTCTCTTAAAAGTAAAATTTCCTTCATTCACTGCTTTTCAAATTTTTCTTATGTATCTCTACTTAGTAATGCCATAAAGTAGGCCTTGTATAAACGGTATAATGCTTGAGCTGCAATAAGTTCTATTTTTTCCAGCTCTGTTATCTCTGTAACCTCTCAATTTCGGATATAGGTATGTTAGGTTTAATCAACGTAGAATGTGTCGGGGAACATGTTCCAGAAATTCTAAACATTAAAGTTGTTGCACCCTGTATAATATATAATAATAACATTACAATAATTACAGTAATAAAATTACAATAATTATAGCAATGAAAAATAAAATTAACGTAAATTTAATTCTGACAATATATTTAAAAAGGAAGTTCTTTTTATTTAAAATTTCACACAGTTTCTGAATCCAGTGATAGTTTATATAGTTTATTTATTTGTTTGTTTATTTATATATATTTATGTATGCTATTTAAATGGACATGTTCTAACACAATACAGTTTAGCTAAAACATTCACTTTTTACTTCAAATTAAATTTCCCAAAAGTTGCAATTTTTCCACACATATTATTTCACATCTTCACAACAATAAGAGATAGAATACTAAAATTCTGCACGCTGATTTCACATCCATTTATGCAAAATTAAGACTATAATAATGTCCATATCTTTGGAAATAAAAGGTCACAAAAGTGATGTAAATTTTCTTATATTTCAAATGGGACATATAAAAAATTAATGTTATTAAAATTAGCAACTCTACATGTCTCAGAGTAGTTCACTTTTTAGAAATAAGTATTTATTACGTGCAGTAAAATACAGTACTTAACAAAAGTTTAAGACCATGAGCAAATTGCATATAATTATTTTCTGGTCCTATATTTTTGTTTCTATTTCCCTCATGAATATTTTGTCAATTATTTGGACTGTGAGATATCTATCGACGCAAAGAAAGTAAAATTATGACATTTAGTTTTCGAGTTATGATTTTAATGAAATATTTTGTTACTGTAAAATGTTACATTTATAATTACGGAATAATTTATTCATGCTAAACCAACATGTTTATTGTAGTGATGATTTTTTTCAAGCAATTTGAGAAGTGTGAGAACACACTGGTACCAGAAAGAAAAATTTAAAAAATTTTATTTTCGTTTTATAATTTTTTGCATATTTTTCCAAAATAAGGAAAATAATAGTAGAAATAACGTTAAGTAAAGGCATTCATAGCTTCACTGTGGAATAAGCTAACGTAACCGGACCTATGCCAATCGAAAGTACGAAATCACGTACTTTCGATTGGCGTAGGTCCGGTTACGTTAGCTTATTCCACAGTGAAGCTATGAATGCCTTTACTTAACGTTATTTCTACTATTATTTTCCTTATTTTGGAAAAATATGCAAAATTATAAAACGAAAATAAAATTTTTAAATTTTTCTTTCTGGTGCCAATGTGTTCTCACACTTCTCAAATTGCTTGAAAAAAATCATCACTACAATAAACATGTTGGCTTAGCATGAATAAATTATTCCGTAATTATAAATGTAGCATTTTTACAGTAACAAAATATTTCATTACAATCATAACTCGAAAACTAAATGTCATAATTTTACTTTCTTTGCGTCGATAGATGTCTCACAGTCCAAATAATTGACAAAATATTCATGAGGGAAATAGAAACAAAAATATAGGACCAGGAAATAATTATATGAAATTTGCTCATGGTCTTAAACTTTTGTTAAGTACTGTAATTAAAAAATCAGAGAAACCCCAACAATGTTATGGTTACCAAATGATAACTTACTGACTTTTAAGAAACCCGCAGGTTCATTGCCGCCCTCATATAAGCCCGCCATTGGTCCCTATCTTGAGCAAGATTAATCCATTAATCCAGTCTCTATCATCATATACTACCTAGCACAATCCATTTTTATATTATCCTCCTATCTACGTCTCGGCGACCCCAAAGGTCTTTTTCCTTCCGACCTCCCAACTAACACTCTATATGCATTTCTGGATTCGCCCATACGTGCTACATGCTCTGCCCATCTCAAACATCTGGATTTAATGTTCTTAATTATGTCAGGTGTAGAATGCAATGCGTGCAGTTCTATGTTGTGTAACTTTCTCCATTCTCCTGTAACTTCATCCCTCTTAGTCCCAAATATTTTCCTAAGCACCTTATTCTCAAACACCCTTAACCTATGTTCCTCTCTCAAGGTGAGAGTCCAAGTTTCACAACCATAAAGAACAACCGTTTTATAAATTCTAACTTTCAGATTTTTTGACAGCAGACTGGATGATAAAAGCTTCTCAACCGAATAATAACAGGCATTTCCCATATTTATTCTATGTTTAATTTCCTCCCGAGTATCATTTATATTTGTTACTGTTGCTACCAGGTATTTGAATTTTTTTCACCTCTTCAAAAGATAAATTTCCAATTTTTATATTTCCATTTCGTACAATATTCTGGTCACGAGACATAATCATATACTTTGTCTTTTCGGGATTTACTTCGGTTACCAAATGATAACTGCATAAATTGTTTTTTCATAGTCTGATACAACTGGCTTTTAAACATTTATTATTAATAACAATTTTATAATTTTTATAATCTGTTTAATTTATAATATGCGTTGTTATGATACGTTGTAATTTTTGTCCACTTGCGAGTTCATCTTCTTGTAAAATTTTGGATATTTAGAGCCAGTATTTTCTGATATTATTCATGGTCGTTGACGTATATAAACACCTTAAGTTTTTATGATGATGTAGCGTTGCTAGCAGAAGAGAAGACGATACTAAGTGATATGCTACTGAACAAAACGCAGAACTGTACTTATAAGAAATGAGAAACAAGAAAAATGTTTCACAATGAAATCGGGCCTCCAACACTATTTCCGAAGAGGAATGCTGAAACACTTGTCGTTTGGATTGCTCGTTCATTGATCTCTTATATAATATTAAAAACACGAATTTTTATATACATTTCTTTAATAACAAGGATATTGAAGCTCATATTCGGAAGTATTTATGTTGAATCCTAACAAAAACATAGTACAAAGACTTTTCAGGACGCGTATTTAAAAAAGAAATGTCAACACATATATCGCTTCGGATACACAATAGCGAATTCTAAATTCAGCTTACAAAGAAACCTACAAGCAAAGAGACTGCCGGAAAGATATCTACAGCTCTGTCCTCATTGTTCGCCGTATAACCTGTTTGCAGCTAGATAGTTGCTATGGCTTTTTCTGAATATCTTAACTTTATATAAATTCAGACTACTCCCTTGATACAGAAATGAGCAGGAAGTACAATGACAAATGAATGTTCTCAATCAAATTTCATATATCAACGAGTTCTGGATAGTAGACTTTAAAGCAGGGTTGGGCAGAATTATGCACTCTGTGCTTGCACGTTGTACCACAGTCTACTATATACAGTCGCGAAGCTCAATATATAGTAAAAATGCAAACATGGATAGTTGCCCACCACTAGGATCGCTACTATCGCCTCATCATCGCAGATCTCTCTCCTAGCAGCAGACAAAATATGTTACACTTTCGTTGTGTTCTTTTGGAAAAATTAACACCTTCCTTCCAATATTGAAATATTAAATGCATAAAGTTAATTTATTATTTTAATGAAGTATATTAAATTCCACCATAAACTCGAAGATACCTGCAAGAAATAGGTTAATATTATTTTTCTTTGTGCAAAACGAACTGAAATTTACTATAATCGCTTCACTCATTCAAGATTATAGCGATAATGAACTATGAAACCAATAAATATTAATTTGCATTTCCCTTTACAACAATAATAATGGAAATATGAATTAATGGATTAACTTACGTGTACCGGTACTTGTAGTGTAGGCTTACGTAGTTAAAGTGGGAGAAGGCTCTGGCAATAATAATCACACCAGAATTGGAAATAAAACGTGATCAATAAATTTTATTGTAACAGACTTTTTCTACGTCTCGAGTAAAGTAACAAATAAAAATAACAACAAAATTAACAGCTATAATTAAAAACATATCCTTTGGAAAAAAAGTAATAATAATCCCACCAGAATTGAAAATAAAACGTGATCAATAAATTTCATTAAAACAAACTTAATTTTTCTACGTCTCTAGTAAAATATGATTCCAATTATTGTATTTTAGCCATTAACATTTTCATTACAATCGGTAACGAACATTTCACAAGCATCAATGTGAAATACGCAACGAGCTAGCACGCGATGGAAATACGATTGAGTCCAAAGTCGACCGTGGAAAGTCTATTGTTTCTAGTTGCTAACCGCTTGGAGCGCTTTATCACGAGATTTGCAAAAACTCACCTCAAGCTTCGCGACTGTATATAGTAGACTGTGGCTGTACTACGACAGGAGTGTGCTTATAGAGTGCACGAAAACCGGTTTATTCAAGTTGCGGTACGTACTGTATGTTTCAAAAGAAAATGTTATTCTACCAAACTAAATAAGAACACAAAGTAATGGAACACTTCCTTAAACACAAAACAAAACATGTCTGTTGCACATTAATTCACATTACTCAATTTCTCAAGATTTGGAGAAACTGTATCAGCACAAGCTATGCGAAGAACTGCCGTTAAAAGCCCATCATTTCTTGTTTGATATTTCTTTATTTTTGTAATAGAAAATAACTGTTCACATCTATAAGTGGAACCAAATAAACACAAAACTTTCTCACACAGCTTATGCAGATTGGGAAAGCGTCCTCTTGGGAATCCGTCATAAAACTGCATAAGACTCGACCTTGAATCATATTTCGCTCGTAACTCTCGATCACATCGCAGGTCAATCAATTCACACTATAAGAAGGGGGGACGTTATCAATAATCTGTTGGAATCGGAACATGTAGCAAAAATACGCAAATCCATTTCCAGACAATCTAAATCGTGGAACCTTGATGTAAATTCCTCTAATAGACCGGATAGAATACATGCGTACATTTCGAAATTTTCATTGTTCAAAATTCTATGCGCTTAGATAAGGATGGGAAATGATATGTTTCGCCCTTTTGCATTTGACGCATCCATAACAGCAATTTCTCCTTAAAAGCTATCGTGCGCCGAGTCACAGTATAAGATGCAACGTGCATAGCACCTATGGAGGGAGGCAGACACCCGAAGGGGAATTGAAGCAACTGTCAGACATTAACGGTTTTTAATTTTCCTTACGTCAAGCACTTAAATAAAATTATATACAGTACAAGGTTACAAACTAATGTTTAGTATGTGTAACGAAGAAAGAAATGAACAAAAAAACATAGGACACATTATCACAACCTAAAATTAATTGTCTTCAGAATGTCTCTGCGGCAGAGTTTCAAAATCAGGAATTATGTCGCTTACTGCCAGTCGTAGTTGATCACGAAGGTATTTGTCTGTCAGTCGTGATATAAATTTGATTTTTACTATTTTCATTGTTGAAAATAATTTTTCACAAACGTAAGTTGTAGCGAACATGGCTTCAACAGAGCAAGCGAAAGAACGAAGCTTCAAATATTTTTTTTTTTTTCCAAAGATATGAAAAGTTCAATATTTGTCAAGTCCTTACATCTAGCTTTCATTTAACGTCACATTGTAAATCTGTGAGTTTAAATTGAAAATCTAACCGCATTATTCGTACATCTGCTGTAAAAGAATCGACGTACAGACATAATAATAATAATAATAATAATAATAATAATAATAATAA
The DNA here is from genome assembly GCA_025594305.2 of Periplaneta americana. Lineage (NCBI taxonomy): Eukaryota > Metazoa > Arthropoda > Insecta > Blattodea > Blattidae > Periplaneta > Periplaneta americana. The sequence goes on along the minus strand of JAJSOF020000037.1, from coordinate 20,656,886 downwards.
TAATAATAATAATAATAATAATAACACTTAACCTTTTAATGTTTCATCAGTAACATGTAGTAACTTATAATGCCGTTTTGTTATACAACCGTTTTCCTAGTAATATTTGTGAACAAATCATACAATTAATATTTTCATCATATTGTAAGCAAAAGAATGCATCCTCCCATCCTACTTGAAACTTTCGTTTTTATAGAGGTACATGGTTTCGAGAGAGATATTGCGACGATACGCCACTCGCAGATCCGAGACAAATACAAATAGAACGGAGTTTGACTCCAGTGAGTAAGAGGGTGGGGGTTGTAGACAGGAAGCGAGAGAAAAGCACTGCGAGCCACAATGTGCTCGTGAGTCGCATTTTCGCCGCGGCTGCTCTAGAGTATACCATTAGGAAAGTCCAGGATAACAGAGAGGGTTTGGAATTGAACGGATTACATGAGCTGCTTGTCTATGCGGATGACGTGGATATGTTAGGAGAAAATCCACAAACGATTAGGGAAAACACGGGAATTTTACTTGAAGCAAGTAAAGAGATAGCTTTGGAAGTAAATCCCGAAAATACAAAGTATATGATTATGTCTCGTGACGAGAATATTGTGCGAAATGGAAATATATAAATTGGAAATTTATCCTTCGAAGAGGTGGAGAAGTTCAAATATCTGGGAGCAACAGTAACAAATATAAATGGTACTCGGGAGGAAATTAGACACAGAATAAATATGGGAAATGCCTGTTATTATTCGGTTGAGAAAGTTTTATCATGCAGTCTGCTGTCGAAAAATCTGAAAGTTAGAATTTATAAAACAGTTATATTGCCGGTTGTTCTGTATGGTTGTGAAACTAGGACTCTCACTTTGAGAGAGGAACAGAGATTAAGGGTGTTTGAGAATAAGGTTCTTAGGAAAATATTTGGGGCTAAGAGGGATAAAGTTACAGGAGAATGGAGAAAGTTACACAACACAGAGCTGCACGCATTGTATTCTTCACCTGACATAATTAGGAACATTAAATCCAGACGTTTGAGATGGGCAGGGCATGTAGCACGTATGGGCGAATCCAGAAATGCATATAGAGTGTTAGTTGGGAGGCCGGAGGGGAAAAGACCTTTAGGGAGACCGAGACGTAGATGGGAAGATAATATTAAAATGGATTTGAGGGAGGTATATGATGATAGAGAATGGATTAATTTTGCTGAGGACAGGGACCAATGGCGGGCTTATGTGAGGGCGGCAATGAACCTCCGGATTCCTTAAAAGCCAGTAAGTAAGTAAGTAAGTAATATAGTTAAGTAAGATAGGAGAGTTTGTCTCATTCCATATGCGATTTTTGCGGTAATATAATTTTACAATTTGCATTACTAGGACAGTCGTTTTAAGAGAAAATCTCGCATAAGAAGGAGTATTAAGTGTCGTAAAAATCGTAACAAAACAAAGCTGCCACATTTTAATACTGCTTTCTGTGAAGATAGCGCTGTTGAAGCCATCCTTTTTTATTTGTTGGGTTTAAAAGGAAAGTACATCTGCGGATGATATGTAATGGGGCATTCTTTCCATACAGTTGTCCCTCCTTTATTGTGTTGTATTTTGGGACAATAAATAGAATACTGCGGAGTGCAGTTGTGCCAAGACGCAGCATCTTCGATGCTAAATGTTCGCATGCAGCCCTACATCAACCGCCCCCCCTCTGCATTATGTATTCTGCTACAGTGTGTCTCAAAACTTTGGAGACGACTGACTTTATTAGAAATCGTGCACAGTTTTATGTCTTGGAGACGAAATCATTTCCCGATATGTACAGGGACATCATTTTATTTTTACTTCACTTTTTATTGTACCTGAGTTTTTGAATGTACTTCACTCCCACCCCTTCTACTAATGAAGTTCAACCGTCCTCCACACAGATCCAAGACCGCATATACAGTCATAGTAGCCTTACGGTTATAGTAAACAGTACGTTCCAAAAATATGTTTGCATTTACCAGTGACGAAAAAGCTTTCAATATTGAATCATTTTCGCACAAGTACTGTCGTCCATTTGCCTACGTCGTATCCCGGTTTCCTCCACCAACTTTTATTCGCCAGCTAGTGGCTGGGCTGTCTTAGCTCTTTTCTGAGAACATTAATTTCTGTTAGGAATTGGACGTTTACGTAATATTATACAACTGTTTAAAATAACTTAAATAAAAGGACCTCGTTAAGTAATTAACTGTCACGTGATTTCCTCCCTTTCTACGACCCTACGACATAACCACTTGGACGGACAGTAAATAGCATGTCTGAGTAATTTTATCTTTTCGGATCGGACAGAAGTGATGATTGAATTTACAGTACGTAAGGTACTCTTTTATAGAGTAGGTACAGAATTATTTCAACATGAGTTACAGTACGAAGGACGAAACTGGTAATTGGGATTAGGTACAATAGTCTATAGTGCTATAATATGCACATTACAACTGAAGCCTGTATCGAAATGAACGGCCACCATTTTAAAAAATGTGTTTAAATATCCATATTATGATTATTTTCCAATTTAACTTCATTCTTTATATTGTACGCTAATGTGCTATAGACAGTATAATATACACTGCATAATAAATATGTCCACATGGATTGCTCAGTTCGTGAGTAAAAACACTCATTGTTAATACTGAACTGTAATTTGATTAAACAAAAATCTAATGAAAATTATCAAACTCAAAAGCGCAATATTTCCTAGTTTACGTAAATGAACTACTTTTCTTCCCTCCTATACCTAGTAAAGTGATTTGTTTGTATATTATGCCAATATCATCCAACTCCAGTCGTGGAAGGGGATAGCAAACGTCGTTGATCCAGAGGTATAGGCAAGTTAATATTAAAAATATTAGTAAAAATGAAATGATGTCCCTGTACAAAATCCTAATTTTCTGAACTGTAAGAAAAATATATTTATAATATGTCCATGTGTTTAAATTGAATTTTAATTTAGGCTAATTTGAATAATAAAAGTTCATCCCCCACTAGATTTAAATTGGGAATAAGCTTAGGGTACTCCACCATGTCCTGGTACATATATCAAACGTTTCGGACATATACAGTTTTCAACATCAGGGTAAATAGGAATGAACAGAGCTGTCTCCTATTGTGTTGGACTTATTATGTCTGGCCTCTCCAAACAACAGAGCGGCGTTAAGATTTTGCTATTGTTTATACAGAGTAGCTCAAAAATTTTTGTGAAATGGCTGTTTGGAGCATAAAATAGCTATAAATAACTTCTTTTTAATACTTCATCATTTCAGAAATGCAATATTTGAATAATTTGTATCCAAAATCTGCTATTTTGCTCAAAAACTTAGTTTGACTCAATATCACATTAAACATATTTTTAAAAATTCTGAATCCAATTATTGTGAAGTTATTATTTTTTTTTTTTTTTGCCAATTCCTGCTATTTTTCCACTGAAAAATTGTATTTAAATGTATGATTTATTTTTCGAAACCTTGTATATATATTCTTTCACTACAAAACCTATCATCTTATATTTAGAAATTATTGGTAAACTATGGAGTATTCTAATACATTTAGCACATAGAATTGTGTAAAATATCTGTCATATAAGAAGAATAAACTCGCATTTATAAAATTTGTTAGTGAATATCAAAGCCAGCAATTTTTTCTTTCCTGTAAAAATAACTGAAAGTGAAATAGGTTTTTGGGAACAAACCATTTATTTTGAATTGTGATTTTTAATTGCTTATTTTACGACGCCTTAACAACTGCTAAGGTTATTAAGCGTCTGAATGAGATGGTGATAATTCCAGCGAAATGAGTCCAGGGTCCAAAGCCGAAAATTACCCAGCATTTATAATTAATGGGTTGAACGAAAACCCCTGAAAAATCATTCCACCACGTCTTCAAATTTAACATAGCCAACGTTTCGGAAATACTGGGTGTTCATTTCAAAGTGTGTCATGACGTCACTGTTGTGAGTCAGCGATTTGAAGCGAGTTTCAACTTTTATGTCAGAGAAGTTGCATATTAATCAAGGCGTTCAATCTGAACTTGAGAACGTGTACGGTATAATTTGAACGTCGTAGCAACAGATGGCGGTCTGTACAGTCTGTGCGCTACCATAACCTCTTTCGAACTGTGTTTTGCGCGGGCAAGTCGTACGCAGGGTATTTGTTATCATCCGTTGCATACGGCAACATTCCACAACACAAATCAAATGCTCCGTGTCCATGTTGACCGTCCAAGTTAATGTCAACAAATACGTAAGTAATCGTCTTAACCCTCTCGCCATATCCCTACAGTAAGAAAAAAAACTCACCTCAGTACGTGTTTCCAAACAGTTCACATTCCTGCCACTACCGGAGTTACCGGACATATCGGTACGTACTTCCAGAGTCCGTGGGTATCCACGGACTCTGCGTATTTCAGAATGAACGCCGTACTTGCTAGGCAACTTCTCTCGTATTTAGGTAATACGCCTCTGCGGAAGTGTAGGAAGATTGAATTCTCTAGGCTCATCGGCTAGCCACATGACGGCATACAGCGAGCCATGACACACTTTGAACTGAACACGCTGTAGATATAGGTCTCATCATCAGGGCTGATAGGTATGACTAGAGGGATCGGCTACTCTACTGGCGTCGAAAGAAAAACCTGTATATTAGTTGGAGATATGATAAGTCATTCAAATATAGGTTAACATGTGTAGTTTTTCAGTAAGCTATGTGTTTAGAGTGACGTTCTATTTTCTGTATATTCTGCCTGAAGGTTCAGTTGCCTTGTGATTTTGGGTTCGTTATATCAAGTTAATCCAAACTGAGCGCTAATAATAGTTATTGCTTGAATAAGACAATTCAACTCTTTAAATAGCCAGTCATAACTCTTCTGTTATCCCTGCTAATATACAGGGTGATTCAAAAGGTAAAGTGAATCACTGAGGAGATGATTCAGGGCTACATTTAGTGCAAGAAAGTCCTTTATCAGTTTTATTTATTTGCAACCGTTTCAGAGTTACAAGAGATCAAGCAGTTAATTCACATCTCCTGATACTTACAATAAATACTAATTTTCCATCAGTTGTTTTGATCTAGGTTTGTTTACCAAGCATGATTTTCACCATTGATGGAATGACAATGGAAGACACGCCGTGAAATATGTTTGGCCAGCACGGTCGCCCGACTTAACGCCTCTGGATTTCTTTGTATGGGGTTTTATGAAAGAAAAGGTGTACGCTACGGAGATTACAGACAGAGATCATCTGCTCCAGCGAATTAATGCAGCTGCAACAGATATAAGACTAGGAAATGGGCCCAGAACGCGCCCAGTCATGTTTGCGTGCAAACGGAGTAGCTTCTCCGATAATGTACTGTTTAGTAATTATTGTAAGTAAGTCACCTTAGTTGTGAGTAGGCCTAAATGTTTGATCTGTTGTAACTCTGAAACTGTTGCAAATAAATAAAACTGACAAAGGACATTTCCTGCTCTAAATGTCACTGTGAATCATCATCTCGCCGGTTGACCTTATCTTTGGAATCACCCTGTATAAGTACGGTATAACAGTTATGTTTGATCTGTCATTATTTCTTCCTAAACATTCAAGCTTGTTTACTTAATCTACAGGGACATCATTTTATTTTTACTTCAACTTTATTGTACCTGAGTTTTTGAATGTACTTCACTCCCACCCCTTCTACTAACGAAGTTACAACTGTCCTCCACACAGAACCAAGGCCTCAGCACTGAGTTAGTGATTATAGTACGTTTCAGAAATATGTTCGCGTTTTCCAGTGACGAAAACTTCCAATATTGAATCATATTTTCGCACAGGTACTGTCGTCCGTTTACCTACGTCGCATCCCGATTTCCCCCACCTGCTTCTGCTCGCTCCACTGTAAAGACTAGTGGCTGGGCTTTCTTAGCTCTTTTCTGAAAACATTAATTTCTGTTAGGAAATAATTGGACGTCTACGTAATATTATGCAACTGTTTAAAATAACTTAAATAAAAGGGCCTCGTTAAGTAATTAACTATCACGTGATCCCCCCTCCCTTTCTGCGATCCTGCAACATAACCACTTGGACGGACAGTAAATAGCATGTCTGAGTAATTTTATCTGTGCGGGTCGGGCAGAAGTGAAGACTGAATTTACAGTACGTAAGGTACTCTTTTATAGAGTAGATACAGAATTATTTCAACGTGAGTTACTAAGTATGAAGGACGAAACTGGTAATTGGAATTAGATGCAATAGTCTATAGTGCGATAATAGGCACAAAAGAACTGAAGCCTGTATCGAAATGAACGGCCACCATTTTCAAAAATGTGTTTAAATATTCTTATTATGATTATTTTTCAATTTAACTTCATTCTCTGTATCGTACGCTAATGTGCTGTAGACAGTATAATATAGACTGCATAATGAATACGTTCGCATGGATAACTCAGTTCATGAGTAATAACACTTATTGTTAATACTGTATTGTATTTTGATTAAACAAAACCTAATGAAAATTATCACATTTAAAATCACGATATTTCCTACTTTACGTAAATGGATGAACTAAGTTTCTTCCCTCCTGTACCTAGTAAAGTAATTTGTTCGTATTTTACGCCAGTATCATCGAACTCCAGTTGTGGGAGGGGGTAGCAAACGGTGTTTCCGGGTTTCAGTCATTAATCCAAAGGTATAGCCAGGTTAATATTAAAAATATTAGTAAAAAATAAAATGATGTCCCTGTATAATTTCGTTCTCTATTAAATCTTCAATCTTAGTTGTGTTTATTCCAAATAACTATGATGTTACATTATCGATGTAAATAACCTCACACTGTAAATACCTGTATTAAGCGAATGAGTGAATAGAGGAAAGTTATCATCTTGGAGAATAGAACATTCCTAAAAAAACACGGGTAGATGAAGCCCGTTTGACATAATAAAATAACTCTGCAGACTTGGAGGCAGTAAGGTGGCAGCCTTACATATAAGTTAGCCTTCCGTAGCACTCGCGACACAGCCAGGTGGAAAAACGAAAACACTGAACGGTATGAATATGAAAGATTATGTAACATTATAAATTTTACGATGCCGTGTCGATTTCCAGAATATATAGTTACTCTACTAGGTGCCATTTTGTATTTGGAGCGTAAATAATAATAATAATAATAATAATAATAATAATAATTTATTTATTTATATTTATTTTATTTATATTTATTTAATGTGCTGTACAACAGCCAGTGGCCAATTAAAGTTCAATAATAATAATAATAATAATAATAATAATAATAATAATAATAATAATAGTAATAATAATACTGGTTTATTTTAACTGGCAGAGTTAAGGCCATTCGCCTTCTCTTCCACTCAACCAGATATGATAGAAAATTACTACAATGCTGTGAATATAACATAATTAATGCAATACAATACAATACAATTCAAAACAATATAATACTACAATACACGACAATATAATACACAATTAATATAATACAATGACAATTATTTTCATCTTCACAACACCAATGAAATAGTTATGTAATAATAATAATAATAATAATAATAATAATAATAATAATAATAATAGCCATACCTAAATTAAATTAAATTATTAAACTCGATCACAATTATAACTTCAATTTGACTGCGCCCGTAAGAAATCGTTTAGCCTTCTTGAAAGTGGTTATTGTCTGGCAGCCCCTAATCTTCTGAGGTAGAGAATTCCATTCACGGGGGACTGAGACAGTAAAAGAGGATGAATAGTGGGATGTTCTGTGGGCAGGAATTGCTAGGATTTGGCTCTCCTGTGACCTGGTGTTTAGATTGTGATTGGAGGATAAGTAGTTAAACCGGGAACGTAGATAATTTGGAGTAGAAGTGTGGAGAACTCGAAACAGAAGAGACAGCGAATGAAGTGTTCTACGGTTACTAAGTTGCAGCCAGGATAAAGATTTGAACGAGGGTGTAATGTGATCAAATTTGTGAGCATTGCTGATGAATCAGACACACATATTGTGCACACGCTGCAGCTTGTTCGAAAGGTCAGTTGTCAAGTCTGTAAGTATTACGTCGCAATAGTCAAACAGTTGTAGTACGAGGGTTTGCACTAAAGTCTGTTTTAATTCTGGCGGGAGGAAGTTTCTGAATGGGTTATGGGTTAAGAGAATGAATGGTATAGCACAATCTCTTGGATATTTCAATTATTTGGCATTCCCAGTGCCGCTGCAGTTGCATTTTGGGACACATTCTCGTCAACATTAGTCCATTGATCACCATTTTTATGTCTTCACATGAATTTTCAACTAACTTCTTTGAATAAATTTTAATTCACTTCCTATTGGTTTCATGTTTCCAGATTTCCATCATGGTATCTTGTTATAAATGAAAAAGTATCAACAGTAATCTCACTAAACGTTTTGATTTATCTAGAGAAAATCAAAACTCGAGTGGGATTTAATTGGCTATTACACGATTAGAAGAAAGTATATAAAGATTAGAAGTAACGAAGTACTCCAATACAATAAAATATTAATTGACTTACGAAAATATAACTGTCTTCAAATGTACCATCTAAACATTACAAATATTACGCTAGATGCATGCTAGATGGCAGTAGTGAACAATGCCTTCTCGTCGAGAAGTTCTCGATCTATTATACACGATGGCAATGTTACTAGTCAAGAAGGCTTTGTTGATTCAGTTTCATTTTTATTAAAATGCAACATTCCACTTCAATTATCCGAATCCCAGTAATCAACGTCACTTGACAGATGATTTTCAATAAATCTTAATATTAAACAATCTCTGATACGTGACTATCCATAATATCATATAGCAGAAGCTATAACATAACCTAACTAATATACACAAGTGTTAGAAAAGTTTTAATTAACGACGATGACATAAAAAATAAACATGAATAATTTTAAAAGGAATAATTATGGAATGTACAATTTTCAAATTTGAATGTGGTTGGTGGTTCAATTGATGTTATATTAGACGTGTGCGTAATAGAAGTGGAACTCGTTGATTTAGGCCTACATGGTGTATTCAACTTATTCAGGATTTTCGAATGGTGCTCTTCATTTATTTGTAAATCGGATTTCAGAAGATGCATAGGTATGATCAGTGATTTTTATTAATTCTTGTTCTTGAATGCCATTGCGAGTCATATTTGAAACTGCTGTGCATCGACTGGAGTGGTTTGTAATTATATATATATATATATATATATATATATATATATATATATATATATAATTATTTTTTTGACGTCCAGACCAGCGCAGTTTCAAATGTTGGCAAACAAAGAAAGAAATGCTAGGGACGCGATAAAATTAAACAAATGCTAGGGCCGCGATAAAATTGTGCGATAAGTAGCCATGATTGGTTGAATTACGTCCTTTCGTACCGTTTTATTGGTCAAAAGTAGTATGACTTAGTAAGAGTGTAATAGCCTCTCTAAAAGTTAATAATCACCTGTCCCGGGCCCTCATTATGAGTACTACCCATTAAGCCTGGATAATAAGTGAAAAAAAAAAACACAAAAATGTGGGCAGCTTATTTAAACGAGGCGCGAAATGAGCCTGCTTGCTGCTCGCGTACACTAAATGACATTTTCACGAAATTGGATGGCAGCACTATCATTAAACATGTCGCCCTTATGAATGGACACTCTCTCCCATTAGTCCGAGCTTCAACATCACGTTAAATTACTCCCTTCTTTATAGTTAGAAGATAATTAATTTTATTAACTGTATAAATTTCGTGCGAAATGACGAGAGATTAAGTGTGATGTTCCGGGAATTGAATGGGCGCTTAGGTGGTAAAATATTCTACTACCGCTCAAAAATAATGCAGTGTTGGTCGTATGAAAAATTAATGCAACGCAATTTACAATTTAATATAATTTACTAGTAATTATAAGGGATAACGAAAAAAATAATAATAAAAGGAACACAACCAGAGGTCTGCATCGGACGTTTTCGCTCGAGCGCCAAGTAGTTCATAGTATAATCCGATAGGTAGCGCACATGCAAGATGGGTAAAATTGTCACTAGCGATAAATCCTCGAACGGTATAAGCCGAGCGTTAGGCATTCGTTCTTGTTACAGTGATGAACTTTGCAGTGTTTAACTAATCTCTCCATAGTACAACTACAAAACTTGCTTTAAAATGTAATATAAATGGTTTTTTTATACAGGAGTGATTTTGTTTTTGCCACATCTGATAGATGTTATTGGATGTAAATGTAATTATTATAAACTGAGAACACAATCACGATAATGCAAAAACTGTGTCAAGTTTTCTAGTAGTAATCTATACTAATAATAAATCTGTAAGCGAAATTTTTCTAGTAATTTTCGCTTTTCCAAAAATAATTGGTGTTAACATGTATAATTAATCACCCTGAAACCGAAAATCGCTTTTTTTTTATTTTTGTTTGTATGTCTGTCTGTCTGTATGTCTCTCTCTGTCTGTCTCTCTGTCTGTCTGGATGTCTGTCTGTCTGGATGTTTGTTACCTTTTCACGCGATAATGGCTGAACGGATTTTGATGAAAATTGGAACATAAATTAAGTTCGTCGCAACTTAGATTTTAGGCTATATGGCATTCAAAATACTTTTTAAAAGGGGGTTATAAGGGGGCCTGAATTAAATAAACCGAAATATCTCGCTTATTATTGATTTTTGTGAAAAATGTTACATAACAAAAGTTTCTTTAAAAATTATTTCCGATAAGTTTTATTCCAAGCAAAATTTTGATAGGACTGATATTTGATATACAAGAGTTTTAAAATAACAATACAATACATTTCCACCGCCGCCTCAGATTATAGTGTCGTTGTTCCGTAACTGCTATGTGCAAAATATTAAATTTTTTAGTAGGAAGAAAAACAAATTTATTCATTCTATGGCAGTAGTGCATAGGAGATCGTGAATTCTTACATTTTCACACAATCAACTCTATTAATTTGGAGTGACTTATTAAAGGATGCATTCAAGGCTAATTTAGAAAAATGTTAAACGAATTATATTTGCAACAAATGAGTGGTCTCTGGACCAAAATGATAGCATTTTAATTATTTAAATACAATTTAAATTAAGTAGCATATTAAACGATTTATTCTTCTATCAAACACGAATGTTCCCTGGATCCAATGTTCTATTTTTTATTATGTAATTACTTTATATTTATTTCTAATAAGTGCATCGGAGCGCACGGGTACAGCTAGTAATAATAATAATAATAATAATAATAATAATAATAATAATAATAATAATAACTATAATAATAACTATAATAATGATTTATTTATTTATTCATTTATTTATATTTAATAATAATAATAATAATAATAATAATAATAATAATAATTAGTGCATCAATCTTTGCGTCTGTAACAGTTGTGCAGCATGATTATTCGTTTTATTATATTTTCTTTGACGTTATCTCTGTAATAATATTGTTATTAATCTACTGCTATATCAATATTTTGTAAAACGTTTCTACATTGTCGCAGTATATAGGCGGAACACTATGTATGGACCTATCATATTATATATGTGGTAAATCAAATATTGAATAATTATTAATTAGCAATAATAACTGTATATCGAAGTTTTTCATACTATTTTATTTATAACTTCATGTTCCTGTTTTGGTACGTTCCATTGACTGTTCCATTAAACGTTTGTCATAAACGCAGAAAATAAAGCCTTATTTTTACCGTGTGAGCAAAACATGCGTATCTTATCTGTCGCCTTCCATACAAGATAAGACATGTCGGTGAGATGACCTTGTACTGTGCTTCTATTTATTACGAGCGTATCACGACCGATTGTATGTCACTAGAGGGTGCGACACTCGACCGAGTTCAAGCGAGCGATTTAACTCCAATGCAGCACTCTGATGCACACTATCACAAACTTTTAGACAAGGATTGACCTTGTTTAGGAAGAAAACAATCTTAGAATATAATCATATATCTTTCAAACATAAGCATTCATTCATTCATAGTATTCTGCCCAAGGCCTGGTCTTTCACTGCAAACCCAGCTTTTTCCAATCTTTCCTATTTTCTGCCTTCCTTTTGTCTCCGCATATGATCCATATACATTAATATCATCTATCATCTGATATCTTCTTCTGCCCCGAACTCTCCTCCCGTTCACCATTTCTTCCAGTGCATCCTTCAGTAGGCAGTTTCTTCTCAGCTAGTGACCTAATTATTTCCTTTTCCTGATCAGTTTCAGAATCATTCTTTTCTCACTCTTTCCAATACAACTTCATTTCTTATTCTGTCTGTCCACTTCACACGTTCCATTCTTGTCCATATCCACATTTCAAATGCTTCTATTCGCTTTCTTCACTTCGTCGTAATGTCCATGTTTCTGCCCCATACAATGCCATACTCCATACAAAGTATTTCACTAGTTTCTTCCTTAGTTCTTTTTCCAGAGGTCTCAGAAGTTGCTTCTCTTGTTCTTTAAAGCTTTCCTGGCCATTGCTATACTCCTTTTGACTTCGTGACAGCAGCTCATGTTACTGCTTATATAGGGACATCACTTTATTTTTTACCAACATTTTTAACATTAACCTGGCTATACTCGGAAACACTGTTGCCCCCTTCCATTACAGGAGTTTGATGTTACTAGTGCAATATGTAAACAAATCATTTTACTAGGTATAGGAGGAGAGAAAAGTAGTGTATCCATTTTTGTTGTAGGGAAATACGATATTACGATTTTCAGTTTGATCATCACTTTTACGGAATTTTTCAAAATGCAGTAGAGTAATAACATTTTTTCAAAACTCAACTTTTCAGGCGGCTATGTTCGTTATGTAATGTCTACTTTATTTAGCATATTAATTATTGGTGTTAACATACAATATAGAGAGTGCATTTAAATTGAGGGGGGTCATAAGTAAAGGGCTGTAAGTGCACTTAAGTTACGGTACTTTGAGAAAATGGGGTTTAAATATTTAAGCTTTCGTAAAATTGGTGAAATTTTTATGTAAATTTTAATGTGTGATGCGATTAAAACATCCCTTTGCCACTAAAATTTAGATACTTTAGCTTACACTGGATGCACTTAACTCATGTTATTACAAATCTCACTAGCATTCCTTTGCTTCTAGCCACCTCAATTCAAAAAAAGCTAATCTGAATTTTTAAACAAGTTGCTGAAAATGGTTGCCGTTCATTACAATGCAGGTTTCAATTCAATACGCATATTATTAAAAACATTCTGAAAGTATATTCTCTGAAATTGAATGTATCGTTTCTTGAATATAATTTTTAGTACGATATTATTAATATAGATTTTTTCTTCTATAGAAAACGCAATCATATTTATGAAACACACTATACACTGCAGTGTTTACTTCACTGCTTGAAGACTTCGAATGCAACAGCGGCCGTAAGTTTGTGTGTCTGACGGGAGCAAGGACATTAGTGAAGGGGTGAGAGTGAAGTACATTCAGAAATGCAGGTACAATAAAAATGCAAGTAAAAATAAAATGATGTCCCTGTAGTACACCAGAAGAATTTGAAGCTGTTCACTTGCTCTACTGGCTCATTTGAAATTCGCAAGTTTACCTTCTTTATTTTTCTTTCTATGACTATGGCTTTGGTTTTATTTGCATTTATCTTGATCCCATACATCTCTTAGCGTCATTTAGCTCCAGTAGCATATCCCTTAGTACCATCTCCTCTTCTGCTAACAATGCCATATCATCAAGCTACACTGACCCAATCGGAAATCTAATATAATAAATAATGTATGAAATACAGCGTAATTTCCAAAATGGTCGCAGAATTCAGAGTGGAGGGCGTGGACGGAGCATTTAAATAATTAACCGTCAGATCCCGCAGCCTTTTAAAAATGTGACCCTAAATAGCTGATAGACCGGTCGTATGGTCATGAAAATTGGCAGAGGGCATCTTTAGACCAAAAATGACAAAATCTCACCTCACTGTATCTTTGGGGACATTATACTGAAATTACTAACTTCCATATTTTTAAAGCTAAATTCACAAGATTTTTATCACTAGTATATCTGGTTAATAATAACACATGTACAAAATTTCGTCCCTCTATGATAAGTGGTTTGCATTTTATTAATAACTTAATAAAATAATGCTGTATTGCTTTATACAAAAAGTCCCTTGCGTCACAATTTACATTATTCTAAATTGATATTCACTTATATGATTCTTTATATACATTGGAACAAACATTACTATTATAATTTTCTGTACAGCGAATGGGTAAATTACTAGGACATTTTACGACTATTAATTTTTTTATTTTTATAATAAAATATTTTAGTAATTTACTGATTAATTTTACAGCAAAACCATATAGTAAGTTTTGATTCCATGTATGTAAATTCATATAAGTGAAAATCACTTAAGAATAATGTCAATTGTAGTGCAAGCGACTTTTTATATAAAGCGGTTCAATATTTTAATAAAATAATTAATAAAATGCAAACCACATATCATAGGCGGATGCAATTTTGTACACTTGTCACTATTAAGCAGATATACCAGTGATCAAAATTTGGTGAATCTAGCTTCGTAAGTATGGTAGTTATTGATTTCGCTGTTGTGAACTCTTAAAACTAATGAACTCCGAGAAATTTCAGTATAGTGTCCCCTTATATGCGGAAGCCGGAGAGTTTGCACTAGGAATGCAGTTGAAAATGTTTAGATTTATTGTTATTTTATTTTCAACATTGTTGTCTTCATTTGTTACTTGTAATTTATTAAGTTCATGTTGCTGTAATATCTGTAATTGTGACGTTTAGGAATGTATATTTATGGTGTAATGATTATTAAATGAAGTTTTTATACATTAGTATGTTGACTGACAATAATGTTCTAAAATGTAAGAAGATCCTTTAGAAGTTTTTGCCTTTCAAATTAAAAATATCTGAGTTTTACTTTAAATATTTCTATCCCACGCGTGTTGAAAGGAATAATAATCGCTGCTGACTCGGCGATTGTGCTAGTCTGGTGTATCCACGGACACTGAATTTGATCCCACTTAGTTATTACTCTGCTCCACCACTAGATGGCAGTAGTAGTTTAATTGTTTCCCCGCTCATCCATTTACTTGCTATTTTATCATCATTTCACTATTTCCATTCTTGATTATTAGTGCCTATTATTTCTTGTCTTAGGTGTTATTATTCTATATGTTACTTCAGTTATAATCACGGAATTCTTCTTACTATTCTTCTTATCATTGCCTATAATTCACGTCACAACAGCATATGACATCGTGTGTTGCGTCTTTATATTCCACACCGACCTGAATCGTCTCCATAGTACAGTAATTTCAGTGGTTCGGTGTTTGGGCATACCATCGTTCCAATGGTAAAGATTAGTGTTGGGCGAAGTTGTTTTTCTCTCGGAACGGTTCCGGCTGTTCCAGTTCCGGAAAAATACTGTTCCAAATAACAGTTATAAGTAGAGATGTGTCTGAATTGTTCACTAGTGATGGGCGAAGTTGTTCTTTTCCCGGAACAGTTCTGACGGTTCCGGTTCCGAAAAAATACTATGTTCCAAATAACAGTTCCGAAATAACAGTCACCAGTGGTGATGAGTCGGAGTCGTTGAGTCGTTCAAACGAACGGTACAGTACCCTCCCTCTTTACCATAGACAAATAACACCATGCAGCTCACACTGGAGCACTCATAGGCATGACATAGTACACATTCTTATCTATAGATGGCACTGCAATGCACATTCGAATCGATTTTGGAAAATTGCTGTGCATGCGGACAGAACGCAAAAGCTTAATGTTAGTAATTACACAGCTGTTGACTACAAGGACAGAATACAACACTTTGTTTTCGTACATAAAGTTATAAAGATATGGTAGCCAACTAAAAAAAAAAAAAAAATCATTAATTTTTATTTTTACTTTTCTTAATGCACAGTTATAATAATAATAATAATAATAATAATAATAATAATAATAATAATAATAATAATAAATATTACAATTTCATAAATAAAAAATTATATATATTGGCAGTACTGAAACCTGGAAACCCCGCAGTGGGTTAGTAAAATGTTGGAATCGCATCTTTACCAAAGTGTAATTTAAACTTCGCATTAAACATCGCTCTCCAAATCAGTACTTATATGGGTAGTTTCCAACAAATAATGCTACAACATTTTTGTCGTTCTTTGATAACAGAGAAGATAGCACAAAAACTTGTGCTTGTCAGACTTAACCTCAACAAACGACATACAGACATTGTAACTAAACCACTCATTACCATTTACGACTTTAACCTTTGTATAGAATCAGCTGATCAATGAATTAATAATAGTATGCGTACTTTATGACTTTGTAGAATGTTTATAAAACAGAATTAGTCAACTAATGGTGAAATAAACCATAAAGCGGGAATGAATATTACAGATTATTAAATACTTACTATAACATTACAGATGATTGGCCAGTCTTAACAAATGTTGATATTAAAAGTTCGCGCCACCGCAAGGATTTCAATTTCCATGCGCCCCCCTCCAACCACGTGAGAGTTTCAAATACCAACTTCATCCAACGAAGTTCCAAGTACAACATAAAGAACAACGAGAACAGTGGAACTGCTGCTGTCGTTGGTTCATCGGAACAAGCTCCGACGTTCCGACTGTTATCTCGGAGTCGGAACATACCTTGTGCAACGCGGTACTGCGAGCCCGCAACAGCTGGGCAAGTGAGCAGCTCGGAGTCGGAACACTGTTATTTCGGAACAGGAGGTTCCGACCTACTGTTCATTTTTGCAACAGTTCCGAGACCGGAACAGTTCCAAAATAACTGTTGTGTTATTTTTTACCCATCTCTATTGTTCACTGATGCGTGCTATCTCTTTGGCTCTCGCTCCATTTGAGGAGTCGTACAGTACCCTCCCTCTTCCCCAAGCAGCTCGCACATACGTTATCGCCATGACGACATAGCACACGTTTCTCAATAGATGATATTCCAATGCACATTCGAATCTGTTTGGAAACTGGCTGTGTATGCGGACAGAATCTTCGTGTTTATTAGAAAAACAGCTGTTGAATACAAGGTCAGATTGCAACACTAATTGGTATATGAATTCATGAAGACACGGTAACCAACTAAAAAATTCATCTCATTTAAAACGTGTAGTATGTAATTTTTGTTCTCCGTGTTCCGTAGTAAAAAAAGAACTAAAATTATTTATTTTTATTTTTACGTTTCTTAATGCTTAGTTATGATGATGATAATAATAATTACATTATAATTTGATACATAATAAAAATATATAATTACTGTATATATAATTGTACATTAGCAGTAGTGAAACCTGAAATTCCCACACTTAGCAAAATGTTAGAAACGCATCTGTACCAAAGTGTAATAATTTAAACTTCGCATCACACCTCGCTCTCTGTCATTACTTATGATCACACTACAAGGATTTCAATTTCCATGCTTCCTCATCCATCCACGTGAGAGTTCCAAGTTCCAACTTGTTCCAAGTACAACATAAAGAGCAATTAGAACAGTGTAGCCGGAGCTGTCATTGGTTCAACGGAACGGATTCCGACTGTTCTCTGTTGTCTCGGAGTCGGAACATGCCTTGCGCAACACAGTACTGCGGGCCCGCAACAGCTGGACAAGTGAGCAGCTTGGAGTCGGAACAATGTTATTTCGGAACAGGAGGTTCCGACCTACTGTTCATTTTTGCAACAGTTCCGAGACCGGAACAGTTCCAAAATAACTGTTGTGTTATTTTTTACCCACCTCTAGTAAAGATGCGAATCTGCATTTTTGGAGAAATTTTGATTTTAACGTTGTCTTCATTGTTACTAATCAAGGCATACTTTGGTAAATTTTCGAAAGTGAAAAAAAAAATAACTGTTTTACGAAACTGTGAAATCAAGAAACTTCAACCATGGTAAATTTGCGAATAGTCAGTTTCGCATCTTTACCACAGAAGCTTTCGCCGGATTATTACGGAGACTGACCACAGTAAATTTGCGAATGTATTATTATCAGAGACATTTTTAATTCAAGCAGGTTGATAGTAGTGTGTAACACGATAGTACTTTTTTCTAATTAGGGAAGGCATCCAGTTCACATCTTTTGCACTAATTAGAGCAAGAAATCTATTTACATTTGTTGTTCTGTGAGACAGAAAGTAAATACATAAGAAACCCATGTCTTTCAAACTACCTTAGGTAATGTAATACCGTATTTTCTGGAATGAAATCGACCAGTACATTCTCTAAGATATGTTTAATTATTTTGATTCGTGACTTCATAGGCAACAATTGCATTTTTAATTTCTATGTCATTGTCATTCGAAATTGTGTATCGCCGCGGTAGTTGCGAATGCTAATAATAAGACTGGTTTTTTAAGAGTTACCGAATTTTAGGTTATGTTACACATTAGTAAAGTTGCGAATCTGCTTTTTAGGGCGTAAGCTCTCAGAAATTGGTTACATGAAGTGATATCATTATAAAGAGGTCAAAAAAATAGTTTGTCTTGCGTTAGTTTCAACTGAATAGCTATAAAACCTGATTTTTAATATGCAATTAAAAGTGTTTTTTGTCCATACTGTAAAATTGTGATTTTGCAGTTTCGCAACTTTACCATTGGAACGATGATATCTACTAGACAGATTTGATCAAATCTGCGGATAGTTGGCCGGAAGCCAATCTGTTAAGTGGGGCGCAATCTTAATGATGAACCTTGAAAATTAAACACTAGAGCTGGGATTAGGGATGTGACAAACGGTTATTTTCTTGTAACTGTTATTAGTGATGAGATCAGCGAATAGGGATTATAAAGAATGGATACTGAGCGAATTTTCCTGTGTTTTGTTTCTCTGTGCGCCAGCGGCTAGTTCCACTTTCAAGCGCTAGAGATAGTGTAATCGAGCATACGCTAAGATAATTAATTGAGAATAGAGTTAAGGCACAGGATCCAAACATCGCCTACCTTATTGCATAATCCAGTAACGCTTTGCTTCAAATAAATTCAAGTTAACAGCTTTTCCTTATTTCTCAGTGACAAACTAGTTGTAATAATAATAGTTTATATTTCAGATATAATGCATTGTATTATAAAATAATATAATACATTATAAAATTAAGTATCGAATTCGTTTAATATTTGTATAATAATATAATATAGGTATATGGTTTTACTTCTCGTAAGAGTTTTGTTTTTCCATTTTCAGCGCTATCAAATCATTACATATTTTAATTGTTGTTGGGGTCAACGTCTCAACTCCCATTGTAAAGGAACTCTAGAGTCTAGACATTGCAGTTAATGAAGGATTTATTATTTTATGGATCCAATTTATTTTATTTGAGTACATAATGTACCTAGATGTATTAATTGTATGTGTTATATTTCCGCTGTGTCGACTGTTAGCTGGTGTGATGTCAGCGCCAACTCTAGGGAGAAAGCAGAATCTGACGCTTTAGCTGGCTTGAAGGTCATTGAAATCAGTCCGACTACATCAAAGGTACCGACGCGAAGTGTCCATTCTTTATAATCCCTATTCGCTGATGAGATATACTGTTCATTTGTGATCACTGTTCGACCTGTGATTGCTCACTTTGGATCACGGTGATCTTAGACAGTGAAACAGTGATTGAACTGCGAACTTGATCGAGGTGAACACTGAGCAATCCGTTCCTCACCACTCGTTAGGGCGTTTCACTGCGTTGTTTATCAATTCGCTGCATTCAGCGCTCTCGATATTTCCCACGTGGTAGGAGAGGGTGAGAGAATGTTGAGGTTATGTGTATGTAGTTCACTGAAGTCAAATGTAGGCACAATACTGAGCTGTAAATATAGGCGTTCCATCATTTTAAAAACATTTCGAAGGTCTGAAATAAATTCAGTTGTCATTATTCTTTAACGTTTTATGTGATTAACTATTTATTAAAATATTATGACCACATAACTAAAGTAAAAAATGTATGTTACATTATAAAGAAACAAACAAAACCCATGTAGGTCTATTATCACAAAGATTGAGGTATACGACATAGGCATGTCGGCACTAAAGTAACAAAATGCATTTTTACATCACAAAGGTACAAACATAACTTATGTACTGTATGGCAATTGTTGATTCTATTTTATTTAAGAAATGCGTGCAATAAGGACCTAATCAGGAACAGCTGAAGTATTTGTCGTACTGTATTATCACAATGGCTGATGTATAAAGAAAAGTTATAATCTGATCTCTTACATAAAACAATATAAACACAAAATTAGGTCTTTCAAACATGATAAATAAAATAATATAGGTCTACACTGAATGACACAAAATAATAATAATAATAATAATAATAATAATAATAATAATAATAATAATAATAATAATAGCATTAATAGCTAATAATAATGATATCGTAAATTATAAATCATTGTTTGTACTCAGTTTGTTACGACGTGCCATCATATTCACTTATATGACTAAATATAAATGAAATTTAAAGGAACAGATCGATTTTCAAAGTATTTCCATGTTTCTTCTTATTAGTCTAGGACATACTAAATGAAGAAAAGTTATCTAAAAGGAACGAATTAACCATCGGTTTTATTTTAATTATAAACCAACATTATAAATTCCCAATTATTTTATCCCTTCAGTGAAATAGTAGTACAAAATTGCGTATGACTTAGAGTGCGGTCGTACCTCGTACAATTAGTCAAAATAGTCATATGCGTACGACTGTAGTCGTACGTATGGCATATAATGTTATGAAATGTTACGTAACATGTTTCGTACTTACGTTGCTTAGACTGAATTCTTCTTGCATATAGTAGAATAAGTGTCTTTTAGGGAATAATAGTGCTGGTTTTAATTAATTTTGGAATGGTCATGAATGATAAAGGGTTAGCTGTTTCGTATTATCGTGTGTTTTGATGTATTAATAACAGAATAAACATGCCTAAACAGTTCAATTGTTCGGAGTGTAATAAAGGCTTTGACTATAATAGAAATCTTAGAAGACATGTATCAAAAGCACATCCTCATGTTTTAAAGATATACCAGAAGTTGTATGCTTATGAGTAGACTTCGTTGAATTGCCACACGCAGCATGCAATCAGGTTGCCGATGTACGGTAGTATAGAGGAGGTGAGCGACCGCCCGGTCTCGTAGTATAAGCAGTTCATGTTAAGAGTTGTGACCGGTACAAATAGAGCAGGTACAGCTAATGTATACCTAAGTGAGCACTTGTTTTTGCATTACTGTGGTTGGAAAAGTCAAAGTTTAACATATGTTCAGTGCAGACAAGAATTCAATCAAACATGCTACAATGAGCGTGTTCCTGTTCCAAATAATTGCCCCTGGAATACCCTTACCCCCGCAGCCAGTCTTGACCCGTTGGAAAACGTGGTTGGATGCTGTTAATTATTATGCAGAACATTACGGAAAAATAATGGAGGTAATTGATGCATTTGGTAGCACAGACAGTTCCGCTGTTGCAGCTATAAAATCATTGCCTTCTGAACAGCTATTGGAAGATATTCTGTTCATTGATTCTAATTTTAAAATCGTGTCCAAACGCATCATTCTGTTAGAATCGTCTAAACTACAACTCTCAGAAGCCTTTAACATAGTGTATAAAGTATCACAAACCGTTATCCAAAATAACAATTCACTAATTTCAGAAAAAATGAAATGTAAGTTGAGAAGCGTTATTGCTAAAAATTCTGCCTATTCACAACTTCGTACTTTAAATAATGTACCATAAGGTCACGACAAGACATCTGAAGTTGGTGTACTAAAAAGTAGTGACTTTCCGTTCTTCAAATGTGTACGTATTACATCGTGTGATGTTGAACGTACATTTTTCCAAAATAAAAACTTTTTAAGTGACCATCGGAGGAGGTTACTTTGCTGTCGCTCTAAATGTACGTAACTCTTCACTGCAATGCACATATTCAAGGATGATGTGAGTATCTTACATTAAATTTTAAGAGTTATAAAATAATTGTGTATTTACATGTTTAGACATTTCCTACTTCAATGATCATTAATTATATTTCTTGAATGCGGGATACAGGTTTTATTGTAACCGCAGTATACTGCTCAGTGTTTACATCACAGGCATACTCCATCCGTTGCACGCCCCATTCTCATACAGTCTATACCGCGTGCGCAGTAAACCTAGCGATTCTCGTGGCAATTCCACGAAGTCTACTTATGAGTGTTCTGCATGTCAAAGAAAATTTAATCACAATAAAAATTTGAAATTCCACGAAAGATTAGTTCATGGTACCGGCACACCTGAAAATGTTAAGGAAAGCAAATTGGCTTCCTCTCCTACGGCTGTCGCTGTCATTCAGCATAGCAGGTATAGCATTCGTCTCTTTCCGCCCTCATTCGGCATCGCGAGGAGCAGAATAAGCTTACGCTCCCTAGACTCTTGTGAATAGGGTTGCCAGATTGGGCTACAAGTAGCCAATTGGGCTACTTGAAATTTGAATTGGCTATTGATTTTTACCATTGGGCTACTTGCGACTTTTTGGGCTACTCAAAAATTTTCGGGGCTATTTTTGGGATATTTTTTTTCTGATTTGAATTTGTGAAAAA
The DNA here is from genome assembly GCA_025594305.2 of Periplaneta americana. Classification (NCBI taxonomy): domain Eukaryota; kingdom Metazoa; phylum Arthropoda; class Insecta; order Blattodea; family Blattidae; genus Periplaneta; species Periplaneta americana. The sequence continues at coordinate 20,634,281 of JAJSOF020000037.1, read as the reverse complement.
TTAATAACAATAGGGGTAATAATAGTCTTCCACTCCATGAAAAAAAATCTTTTACAGTGTACGTCTCGCCTTATTCTACCACCACCTTAACCACGAGAAACGAAGTACCTATGCGAAATACATACAGTATATTGCACAATGTCACATGACCAAGCCAGTGTAAGGGGATTTTCTCGTTTCACCATGACCAGTGCCAGCAGAAATGCAGTGGCGAAGTGCAACCTACAGGCACATAATAATCAGTTCCCGTTTTTCCTCTACTTCAAGCGTTAGTATTTTTGTGAATGCCGATGTAGTTTATTACAATAATCTTAAATTAGAAACTACGACCTGTTGTAAAAGTAATATACAGTTTTTAAGTTATATTAGGGAATTACTTTTTTGACATTTTTGTACCCTAATTACAATGTAGGCTAATTGAATTCTGAGTCCTATAGTGAAATAATTTTAAGAGAACTATGTTTGTTGTAGAAGTGATATACAGTAACATTTTTAATTTGTGACAGTGAATAACTTTTTATACATTTATTTTGTTTTGTGATTATACTGAAAATGGAAATATTTATTATTTCTTTCTGTAATTGCTGAAAATGGGAAAGTGGGAGAAGTAACTTATACCAAAACGTTTAATAGGCAATGGTAAATGATGCTTCATTCTCAAACTGGCTTCAGGATATGAAAGATGACAGCAATAAAGCAGATTGTAAAGTTTATAAAGTTCAAATTAGTGCTCATAAAGGAGAATTGAAAAAAAAAAAAAACATTCCGATTCCGTTAAACATATACAATCCACGAAATATAAATCTGCCATTTATATTGGGCTACTTTTTCTGAATGTTGGCTACATTTTCAGCGAGCTTTCGCTACTTTTAGTTGTACAAATCTGGCAACCCTGCTTGTGAACTGGTGAGCAGTTTAGCCCTCGACCTGTGATCACTGCGGTTCGCGGGCGTAGTAGTTCCCAGTTTTGTCACCAGGTAGCATAAACACAGCAGCAGCGCAACGCAAGCAGAGCCGGGAGAAAAGAACATGAACTGTTTGCTGTCTGAACTTGTGAGCAGTTTAGTGGTGGTGGTGGTGGTGGTGGTGGTGGTGGTGGTAGTTGGTAGTAGGTGGTAGTAGGTGGTAGTTGGTAGTGGTGGTAGTTGGTAGTTGTTGGTAGTAGTAGTAGTTGGTGGGTGGTGGGTGGTGGGTAGTGGGTAGTAGTTGGTAGTAGGTGGTAGTAGTTGGTGGTAGGTGGTAGTTGGTAGTAGGTGGTAGTTGGTAGTGGTGGTAGTTGGTAGTTGGTAGTAGTAGGTTTATTTTGCCTGGCAGGGTTAAGGCCATGAGGCCTTCTCTTCCACTCAACCAGGTTTCAGTAATATACATGAAATACAAAATTAGATTACAAAACAACACAAAAGAAAATACCTTAGAAATTACATAAAATATAGTAGGAAATTACAATAGACAAGATCAGTTACATAATATAAAATTACAAATAGTCAAGATCAGTTACATAACATAAGGGGAATACACACACACAATTTATAAGACCTAAAATTCCCGAGACAAATTGGACGATTAATTTACTTGAGATATATTATTCAGTTAATATACTAATTGGAGAATACATATGGGTGACAAGACATAAAATGTTGATTAGCAAAGTCCTAGTAAATGGTATACAAACACAAATGATTAAGTAATATATGAAGATAATAAAAAAGAAAAGAGAGAAAAAAAAAAGAAGGGCAATGAGAATGATTTGATGGAGCAGTGTCTGCTAGATGTCAGATCTTTTTGGAATTTATAAAATTGCCCATTTTTGCTAACTACCCCGTATTATTATATTTAAAAGTTGAAAATTACTTGCAAGTTGATGATTTTAATAACATCTAGATAAATATTACTAAATTTGAAGTTTAGAACATTAATTAGGCCTATTGATTGGGGTGGAATAACACCCCGCACGAGTACCAATGTTAGGAAGCAATGCGCGATTTCCTAAGAGTTAATAACCATAAACAACATAATGAACACGTCGTATGAAATTTTGTCGAATATCCTTTTGAGAAGATTAACTTCATATGTAGATGAATTATTGGGGATCATCCGTGTGATTTTAGGCGTAATAGATCGACTATTGATCAGATTTTTTGTATTCGACAGATTTTGGAGAGAAAATGGGAATATAAGGGCACAGTACATCAGTTATTCATAGATTTCAAAAAGGCGTATGACTCGGTTAAAAGAGAAGTTTTATATGATATTCTTATTTTTATTTATTTATTTATATATTTATTTATTTATTATTTGCTAATAATTATAACATAACTTATAATATATACAGAAAAAACTTCAGCTCGCCCCTGAAAGAGGAGAACTCGTGCTCAGGGGCGGATTCCTTAATTCATATTAATAAGTATACAATACAGTTTGTATTATGTCTACTATGCAATTATAGTATATACATTTAAATTTACAATTTTTCAATTGTATAAAATCCATACATAACTTTTTAAATTTAATACTAGAACTATTAAAATTGACAAGATTAGGATATTTAAATATAAATGTGTTATATATTCTTGGGCCTAAATTACTACTATGATTAAATACTGTAACAGTGTTGCATTTTGGTTCAAACAATCTTAAAGTATTCATACCTTTTGTTTCATAACTATGAGAATACAGTTCAAAATTATTTCGATTTTTATGTATGAATTTCATTAATACAATATAATAAATTTATCTTGCGTTAAGTACATTAAAGCCTAAAAAAAAAATTTAGATGGAAAATCAATAGGTTTATAAAGACATTTTAATTATTTTCTTCTGTAATAAATAAAGTGGATTAAAATTGGATTTAAGTGAGCTACCCCATCCTATAGTTCCATACATAATTACCGATTGAAATAAAGTTAAATATATTGTGCGTAATAAACTTATTGGCAAGTAATTCTTCAATGAAACAAAATAATATACTATTTTACGTAATTTATATCAAAGGTAATTAATGTGTTGGTTTCATTTTAAATGATTATCGAAAATTTGGTATTCCCAAAAACTAGTTCGATTAATTAAAATGTGTCTTAGTGAAATTTACAGCAGAGTCCGTATAGGCCAGTTTCTATCTGATGCTTTTCCAATTCACTGCGGGCTAAAGCAGGGAGATGCATTGTCACCTCTACTTTTTAACTTCGCTCTAGAATATGCCATTAGGAAAGTCCAGGATAACAGAGAGGGTTTGGAATTGAACGGGTTACATCAGCTTCTTGTCTATGAGGATGACGTGAATATGTTAGCAGAAAATCCATAAAAGATTAGGGAAAGCACTGAAATTCTACTTGAAGCAAGTAAAGCGATAGGGTTGGAAGTAAATCCCGAAAAGACAAAGTATATGATTATGTTTCGTGACCAGAATATTGTACGAAATGGAACTATAAAAATTGGGGATTTATCGTTCCAAGAGGTGGAAAAATTCAAATATCTTTTAGCAACAATAACAAATATAAATGACACTCGGGAGGAAATTAAACGCAGAATAAATATGGGAAATGCGTGTTATAATTCGGTTGAGAAACTTTTGTCATCTAGTCTGCTGTCAAAAAATCTGAAAGTTAGAATTTATAAAACAGTTATATTGCCGGTTGATCTGTATGTCTGTGAAACTTGGACTCTCACTTTGAGAGAGGAACAGAGATTGAGGGTTTTTGAGAATAAGGTTCTTAGGAAAATATTTGGGGCTAAGAGGGATGAAATTACAGGAGAATGGAGAAAGTTACACAACGCAGAACTGCACACATTGTATTCTTCACCCGACATAATTAGGAACATTAAATCCAGACGTTTGAGATGGGCAGGGCATGTAGCATGTATGGACGAATCCAGAAATGCATATAGAGTGTTAGTTGGGAGGCCGGCGGGAAAAAGACCTTTGGGGAGGCCGAGACGTAGATGGAAAGATAATATTAAAATGGATCTGAGGGAGGTGGGATATGATGATAGAGACTGGATGAATCTTGCTCAGGATAGGGACCGATGGCGGGCTTATGTGAGGGCGGCAATGAACCTCCGGGTTCCTTAAAAGCCAATAAGTAAGTAAGTAAGTAGATCTAATGCCAAGAAAATTGACCAGTTATATTGAAATTCTTGCTGGAAATTTAGTAATTACCAATCATTCATGACCTTTAAAGATAATACGTATGTATTTCTCTGTAACAATCGTTCCTATAGCTGTGAAGAATGATTTAATTGCTATTTTCCTGCTTTAGTAAGTTCATGACGAGTCTATCTGTACTCTAATGCTATCTGCAATAAAATACAATTCACCATTCTCTACCATGCTATTTCACACAGTACCGTACCGTAGCATATCAAACCATCTAGTCTAGATAACAGAGCACATAAAAAGATTATTTATAAAACATTGATGTAATAAGTAAGTTTCATAAAATAGTAGAAACAAATCAATTTTTTAAGGTCTGTAATTAGGAGAGTTAATGAATTGATATTTCTGGTACAGGTGACGTCACTGCATGAGACAGCACTCCACCTTCTTAGATTAATAACTTTTGACATTTCTCACACTACAGCTGATAGCGCTTACACGTATAGTTTCAAACTCAAGTTGTTTCTTGAACAGCATATTGTAGTGAACATGAGCGTATGAAACTTCAAAGTGAAATTTCTTTCCGAATTGCATATTCGCTAGAGGGTTGCATCACATTAGTGAGTTTAGAAAATGTCAAGATAATTGCGAGACTGAGAAGTTTGGAAAGAGCTGTCACATACAATCTATGAGACATGCTTCATAAAACAGTCTATTTCCTATGATATATTTATGCTTTAGCAAGTTACTATTTTTTATGTATGTCACTGCTGTCTCTTAAGTTTTGTCTGAAACATTAGCAGTAGGTCTATAACTTATCGCCATAAAAACAGAGAAGCATATGCACATTACTTCACACTACTTGGTCTAAAAGTTAAGGGATTAACAATTGAAGCGATCAGAAGCAAAGGGGTCAAAGTGCACTTAAGTTATTTTCCACAAAATGTGATTAAAAGTTACTAAGCATTCGTAAATTCCGTCAAGTTTTAATTTTAAATGTTAATATGCAATGTGGTTTACACTGAAATTTTAAATGCTTTACTTTACCCTTGATGCGCTTAAGTCATTTTTTTTTAGAAATGTCACTCACAACCCTTTGCTTCTAACAGCCTCAATTGACATGGCGATCGTCAGACTTTAATTTTAAGATGATCCGTCAAGGGTGTGTTAGAGCATGTAAACATATATTTGTGCGTTTTGTTTCAACTGGGGAATGATACAACAACATCATTAATAAAGGGCTCCTACAATAGTAATATGCGTTACAAGAGCGGTATGTTGATGTTTTCATGTTCGAGGAAAAGATTGAAAAACCGAAACGTAGTTGAGCTTTTTTAATTTCCGAGAACATGAAAACAAACATACCGCTCGTGTATCGTACATTATTTTGTGCGGAGATCGTTTATTACTTACCTGAAAGAGGAATTTCTAATTAGTTGCAATGAAATCTCCATCTTGGTTTCTGTTCAATGACGGCAACTTTCAAAAACTAAAATATCTATCTTCAACATTGTTGCTATAAAGTGTTTTCTGTGTTTACTATATTCCAGCAGGCCGTGATATACGTCTGTCTTTCCCCCCCCCCCCCCAGTCTATAAATGCGAACTTAAACGGTAAGGTTATGTAATGATTTATTTTTCATTTTAATATTTTAACAATATTATTTATACAACATATTGCAGTAATAACATCGGCATCTGGAATCTTGTTGATTTTTTCACGGTTTCCTTAACGTTACTTGCATTACAAATGCAGTAACTTTTGTGGTGTTGTAGAGTTTACTTAATTTTTGCAAATATTTAAAAACAATAATTAAAAGTGAAATTTAGGTGAAATTGCAGTGGTAAGTTTCCAATTTATAATTATTACTATGTTAAACGTCTCTAAAAATAATATGTTAAAAGCCTAAAGCAGTAAAATGAAAATGGCGCTTAAGCGGTAAGAAGAGGGAAATTGTTATGTGTGTTAAGTTGGGAATACTGAATGTGGTATTTCACACTTACCGCGTATTGGTTTTGTGCGGAAAGCAAGCAAATATGCACGATCTCGCACAAAAGAACTTTCCGGTTTCGAACACATGTAATTTACGTTCTATGAATCTGAGATGCATGAAAATAGCACGAATGGTATGCAAAACTCAAAAAGTTTAGTTCCTTACCTTATAGATGTTCAATGTGTCCCCCTTTGGTAAGACGGCACACACCAAGTCTATGGTTAAGTTTCACGTAGGTACGCGGATTTTTCGACCCCCAGATTGTGAGGTTATTTCTGTTCACCCTACCAGAAAGATGAAAAGTGGCTTCGTCAGGAAAACCCATGGAACAAATAAATTCATCATCGTTTTCAATTAAAGTCTGCATATTTACGCAGAAATTTATTCTTAGAACTTTATCCTCTACTTTTTGGACTTGCAGCAACTGTAGTCGGTACGAGTGAAATCGCAACCGCTTGCGAAGAATCTTGCCTTAAAACCATGATTTGATAAATGTCTCAATTGCGATGAGGAATATGATGAAAAATAGCTCAATAATTGCTGTGTCTGTTCCAATAAATTTTTAAAATGAAGTTGTGTTTTCTTTCTGTTAACGGCCTCTGGCGAACTTATTTTTAAGGCCCTCGTAATTGCTATCGTTTGGCAAAATTTGTATAAGCATTTCTTTTGATATTATTAACATGGTAAAAGGAAAAAAAAACTTTTTTTCTACCCCCATCAGAATGTTTGCATGTAAGATAAGTAACTGGAACATAATGTCTTCACAATAAGCTTTACTTTATTTACAATGTAAGAACTGAAAACTTAACAAAAATAAAATAACAACAAATGTTTTTTAAATAAATTTAAAAAACACTAAGAGGATTCAATCTGAGATCATCATTCACAGAAGTTTTTGATTATGTTATTAAATTCAGGGTGGACCTACTTGGATTTGAACCTCGGCTCCTGGCATATAAACACAATGTATTAGCACTGACCCATTCTGGCGGTTTATATTTAGTAAATGTGATAAGAAACATGCAATATATATGTATCACAGTTGTATGAACACTTTAAAAATGATGATAATTGAAATTGGTAAAATTCAGACATGTTTCGGAGGCTGCCCCTCCATCCTCAGTGACATTACCACGACGCTGGTTCAGGTGTTCGACGACCGCGATGTAGCGTGGCTTAAATGACACCTGAACCAGCGTCGTGGTAATGAGCGTATTCCGAATCTCACCGGTGAGCAATCCGATGGCATCACGGTGTTCCGAATTCCACCGATGACGTCATTGATGCTCCACCGGTGTCGCACCGGTACCATCAACTTGCAGAGGTGGTGGCAGCCTCCACCAGCCGCCATCAGTGAAATGTTAAATGTTATGTTTTATTTAACGACGCTCGCAACTGCAGAGGTTATATCAGCGTCGCCGGATGTGCCGGAATTTTGTCCCGCAGGAGTTCTTTTACATGCCAGTAAATCTACTGAGCCTGTCACATTTAAGCACACTTAAATGCCATCGACCTGGCCCGGGATCGAACCCGCAACCTTGGGCATAGAAGGCCAACGCTATACCAATTTGCCAACCAGGTCGACTCCATCAGTGAATCTGATTGGTTTTTCTATATGGCGGGAATTAGAAGACGAATAACATCGTGCACTGTTGTGTCATGGCGGTGTGTTCTGCTGTATTGTTTGTAATGAGCACAACGTAAAAACAACATGTTAATGTTTAGGTGAGGGGTTTGGACTTTTTCCATTGCTGGTTGTCACAATAAAAAAATTAAGACACAACGTTTCGAAGGATGGTTCTCCCTTCGTCTTCAGGTGGAAGGAAGGAGAGAAAGGAAAAAAACCTACTGTTGGGATCATTACGTACAGCTATTCCGTATGACTGATCGATTGATTCCTGACTTTGGTGGAGATTCTAATTAAGAAAAACCCGAAGTCATTTGCAGTATGTTGGCACTAAACCAAACGGAATAAAAAAGATGGGCGTGAAGTGGCTAAAAAAATTGATGAAAGACACACAAAAGGAGGGGCTGGGGAACAAAAAAAATGAACAAGTGTTATGATACCTCGATAGAAAATAAACGAAGGTAAAAAGGGAAAAAAACTAGTGGGCGTAACAAGGACATGATAAAACCCCTTACCTAAACATTAATGATCCACCATTGCTTTCCAACCCCTCATCTAGATCAATATGTTAATGGCTTATGAGCGAACATGTCAACGGACCCGTTATTACTACCGGTTCAGGAAATAAATTGTTTATGCTATCTTTTCTTTGAACGAGATAGGAGTACGAAAATTTCGCAAAATTTTGCTAGCGTAGCACAGACAATAACTTGTACAGTCGCCATGACAGCATCGATCCTTCCAGCAGTTTTGTTCCTTATTTCGCTGCAACGTGACGTCATTGATACCACCGGACCGGTGAGGTTCGGAATACGCTGAATGTCACTGAGGACGGAGGGGCAGCCTCCGAAACATGTCTGAATTTTGGCTCAGTTGGCAGAGCGCTGGTACGTTCAACGATCGATACCCGGCCCCGGAACAATTTTTCCCTTGAAATTATTCAAATCTGCTTTACAGGGAGCCTTACCTGAAAGACTAGATTTGCATGATATATACGTCACTGTGTACGTTAACAGAAATCCACAATTCCAAGTCACATAGAGTTTGTGTTCACTCGATGTGGGTTTCTGGCGCTTCGTCAGCTCACGCGAGTTGTGTGGATATAAAGGGAAAAGTTGAGACGGTGTTGGGTGGAGTTCCCGGGTAGCTCAGTTGGCAGAGCGCTGGTACGTTCAACCAGAGGTCCCGGGATCGATACCCGACCCCGGAACAATTTTTCCCTTGAAATTATTCAAATCTGCTTTACAGGGAGCATTACCTGAAAGACTAGATTTGCATAATATATACGTCACTGTGTACGTTAACAGAAAACCACAATTCCAAGTCACACAGAGTTTGTGTGCACTCGATGTGGGTCTCTGGCGCTTCGTCAGCTCACGCGAGTTGTGTGGATATAAAGGGAAAAGTTGAGACGGTGTCGGGTGGAGTTCCCGGGTAGCTCAGTTGGCAGAGCGTTGGTGCGTTCAACCAGAGGTCCCGGGATCGATACCCGGCCCCGGAACAATTTTTCCATTGAAATTATTCAAATCTGCTTTACAGGGAGCCTTACCTGAAAGACTAGATTTGCATGTCTGAATTTTACCAATTTTAATTATCATCATTTTTAAAGTGTTCATACAACTGTGATATATATTATGTTTCTTATCTAACCCATGAACACTGTTTAATTGACTTTACATGTGTGATTTAAATAGTAAAATAAATGTGAGTTTATTACGTAAGAATACATTCTTCACATAGCTATACTTCGTTTGAGTTTCTGTAGAAATAAAATTCGTACTGTAGACTTTCGTATGGGGAATGTAGCCTATTAGTTGCAGTCTTTGGCTCGTAATTCTTGTAAAAGTCTTGCTGAGTGTTTTAATCGAAAGATGAGATGTGCGAGTCGCTGCAGAGCACTCTTCAAACTAACTGTGCTATTTTTCTTCTTTAATGAGCACGCGAAGAAGGCTGGCGAAATGTAATTTACATAACTCTCAGCATTCACGGTGGCGTAAAAAATTATTGGCACCGTGAACCTGTCAGCGCGGCACACCGCCTCTTTTGTCTTCCAATTGAAGCTGATGCATTATGGATGAGATTTCAGGATCCCAAATTCGCAGGTTTTGAGATTGAGTTCCAGCACGTACGCTGGCTTCATCGCTAATTTAATTAGAAACGATGGATCAATCACGTCCTCGTGGACAGAGTGAAGCATTTATCCACCAAAGTAAATATTTTCTTGTAATTGTGACACCTCAATGTGTGAGCTACGATATTTTGTAAGGGTGAGATTTTAAGCTTTTAATTTCACTTAAAACAGACGTTAGCAAAATGCCGCATTCATAGGACAAATATATACTCAAAGTTCTTCGGAATAAATATTTCACTCTGTGTCTTTCACACGCTCTCATACACATACCGGATACAATCTATGGCATAAAAATATAAATTATGTTGTTATTTTTATTATTATTATTATTATTATTATTATTATTATTATTATTATTATTATTATTATTATTATTATTATTATTATGTTTTGAAGTATTAATGAAACCAGGATAGTGTCAGTGAAATGTGTCGTAGTTCTAGTGTAATGAGTGAGTTGACAGCGAAATTAGTGTAGTGCTGAAAGGTACTTTTGCATATATGAATATACGATATATCGTATAATACTCCTGGGTTTTAGTTCGAACTTAGGGTTAAGATACAAATTAGATTTACTTTAAATGTTATTTTAAGTGATCGCTCTTCAGTTAATTTAGGATGTTCATTATTATTATTATTATTATTATTATTATTATTATTATTATTATTCCACACCTGTGTAGTAACGGTCAGCGCGTCTGGCTGCGAAACCAGGTGGCCCGGGTTCGAATCCCGGTCGGGGCAAGTTACCTGGTTGAGGCTTCATCCGGGGTTTTCCCTCAACCCGATAGGAGCAAATGCTGGGTAACTTTCGGTGCTGGACCTTGGACTCATTTCACCGGCATTATCACCTTCATTTCATTCAGACGCTAAATAGCCTAGATGTCGATACAGCGTCGTAAAATAATCCAATAAAATAAAAAAATAATAATAATTATTATTATTATTATTTTGTTTATTTATGTATCTATGTTTTTATTTAAGTATTTATTTATGTATGTATTTATTTATGTAGGCCTATTTATGTACGAGTATTTATTAATTTATTTATGTATTTATTAATTAATTCATTTATTCATTTATTTATTTATTTATTTTATTTATTTATTTATTTATTCATTCACTCATTTATTCATCTCACTAGCTAACTAGCTCGTGAGTACAAATTAAAATTATAAAACTAAAAAGTTTCTAGCCACTACCGTAAGAGAGAAGTTCGTTTACGATGTGGCCTTAGCCAATAATGTAACATAACATTTACAAGGATAGTTTACTAAATACAGTAGGCCTAAGTAAATTAATTCAAACCAATAAATAACACACAAGAGCAAAAAGAAAAGAGAGGAAAAACACATTTAACATAAATTGGCAATCGGACAGAAGCCAGTGATATTCATTAAAAATTATTTATTATTATTATTAGTATTGTTATTAATTGTATGTTTATAAATTGTGTTATTATTAATTGTCATTATTGAGTGTAATTAGTTACCACTGCCATCGGGTATTTACCCATTTGCAGTGTGAATACATACATACAGTACATTAATTTCCTTTAAATTTAAATTAGAAAAATATCTTATGATGAGTTGCCAGACCTAACGCGTTGTAAATATTTAATGGAATGTGTTCCACTGTATTTATTTATTTTTTTCTTATTTTTATTATCTAAATCGCCAATATGTATCCCACTGTATTGTTTTTTATTATTAATCTATTTTTTTGTGTACATTTTATTCAATTGTCAGTTTCTGGTTTAATTATGTAAATCCTACTTAATTGTAATCTAATATTAATATGTATACTAATGTGTTTATTTTTATTTTTTGCTGTATACATTTTTTTATTCAATTATCGGCTTCTGTTTTTATGTGATTCGTATTTGATTCTAACAACATTAATATGTATTTCACTATGTTTATTTTTATTTTATGAGGTAAATTTTATGTAACTACCTCTTCTGATCTCATTATGTACCTAAATTGTAGCAGTATGTAATTACTTAATTCCGATCCAGTTTTATGTTCAACTGTGTAGGTAAGCAAGTTTTAATCCTGGTTGAGTGTAAGAGAAGGCCTTACGGCCTTAACTCTGCGAGGTTAAATATTCATTATATTTATTTTATTGGGCTATTTTACGACGCTGGATCAACATCTAGGTTATTTAGCGTCTGAATGATATGAAGGTGATAATGCCGGTGAAATGAGTCCGGGGTCCAACATCGAAAGTTACCCAGCATTTGCTCGTATTGGGTTGAGGGAAAACCCCGGAAAAAACCTCAATCAGGTAACTTGCCCCGACCGGGATTCGAACCCGGGCCACCTGGTTTCGCAGCCAGACGCGCTGACCGTTACTCCACAGGTGTGGACCCAGGTTAAATAAAGGAATTATTATTATTATTATTATTATTATTATTATTATTATTATTATTATTACATACATTTATTCATTTAATTTAATTTAACTTAATTTAATTTAATTTAATTCAATTCATTTCATTTCAATTTAATTCAATTTTTAACTTACCACCTCAGTGGCTTGAGGAAAATGCAGAACATAGAAAATTCATTAATCATGACAGAAACTTAAAGTTTGGATATATATGATAAACACCGTAAATTAAAGTGACTTATAATAAAGATGTGCAATTGTGAATATAAATACCAATATATGAGGCAATCAGCGCACAATTGGCTGAACACATAAAATTATATTTCCAATTTGTCTCTTTGTATTAATGCGCGAAATGCGATACACAAACGAAATTTGTGCTGAAATCTCATGAAAAAACTGAGAATTATGACAAGACCGATTTACACTTTAAAGAGAACAATATGAGGAGCTCTTTAAAGCAATAAATTGAAATGCAAATTTTATGGGTTGGACCATTTAGGGGGGCCTATTTCCGGACAGTTTAGAAAATTGCATTTATGTGCCCTGTATAACTCTTTCAAGTAAATAAAACCCAGTTATTGGCGCAGTTATTGGTCCCGGTACCTATCAGTGAATTTTGCCGTGATATTATTGGTTGTTTTTAACGACAGGATATAAATCACATTACATTCCTAGGAAAGTAGGTGAACAGTATATTATATTATACATTAACAGAGAGAAACTCATATTTCCCAAGGCACATGATTGTATCCCTAGGGATTGGATTATAAATACACCGAGAAAAAATTGTATTTCAATTCCGTGGTGTATAAATCTTTTTTTCTACTACCGGGAGTAAATTGTTGCATTTTTTTATGAAATTGTTATTTTTGAAGTTCGCTGGAGCTATTTTATTAAGCGCAATTTCTCAGATGCAAAGGAAATGAGAGAGAGAGACAGAGAGACAGAACTCTTCGGGCCTTAATTAAGGATGACCACGAGGATCCGGAAATTAATAGCAAACAAATATAATCAATTAAATATGAATATTGTTATAAAAATAAAATGTAATAATTAAGCACCATTAATTATCAATTATAAAATAAAATCTTAGAAGATGACTATAAAATTATACTTATAAATAATAGTAATATGCGTTACAAGAGCGGTATATTGAAGTTTTCATGTTCGAGGAAAAGTTTGAAAAAGCGAAACGTAGTTGAGCTTCTTTAATTTCCGAGAATTGAAAGAAAACATACCGCTCGTGTATCGTACATTATTTTGTGCGAAGATCGTTTATTACATGCCTGAAAGAGGAATTTCTAATTAGTTGCAATGAAATCTCCATCTTGGTTTCTGTTCAATGACGGCAAATTTGGGAAACAAAAATATCTATCTTCAACATTGTTGCTTTAAAATGTTTTCTGTGTTTACTATACTCCAGCAGGCCATGATATACGTCTGTCTTTTTTTTTTTCCCCCAGTCTATGATAAGTCTGGAATCTTATTGATTTTTTCATGGCTTCCTTAATGTTGCTTGCATCACGAATGCAGTAACTTTAGTGGAGTTGTAGACTTTACTTAATGTTTGCAAATATTTAAAAACAATAATTAACAGTGCAATTTAGGTGAAATTGCAGTGGTAAGTTTCCAATTTATACTTATTACTATATTGAACGTCTCTAAAAATAATATGTTAAAAGCCTAAAGCAGTAAAATCAATATGTCACTTAAGCGGTAAGAAGAGGGAAATTGTTATGTGTGTTAGGTTGGGAATACTGAATGTGGAATTTTAGACTTTCCGCGGATTGGTTTTGGCGGAAACCAAGCAAATACGCACGACCTCGCACAAAAGATTTTATTTAAAATTAGCATATCCTTAATTAAGGCCTTCTGAGTAGTATAAATGAAACTGTATAATCTGCAGGGAATCTTTAAGAATTTACGAGATGATTTTTTGAATTTCAAAAGATGATATTGATAACTGGTTTAAAAAATTATATGTAAATTTTGGTAAAGGACTCTCACTGATCAATTGAAGAGAGGGATATTATACTTAGCACTAAGGTAGGGAATACAAGGTTCATAAATGGCCCTTTTTCCTGATCAACCTGATGAGCTTGGTTTAGATCTCTCTCCATGCGTATAGTTGGATCTATGATAATAGCCTTTTGTTGTTGCCTGTTTATTGCTATTATATCCGCTCTTCTGTGAGAGTCTTCAGAAATGCAGTGGACCTCTTCATGAACTTCCCAACCCTTGTTCCGAAGAAGACAGGCGATAGCTCCACGGACTCTATGATGCCTGTTATTACGCAATAACTCTCCTTTCAATTTTTAATTTTCTCTCATTTAGGAAGAGAAGTAATACTTTCTCGCTTGACGTAGGGAATGTTATATTTCTTTTCAGATTTGTGTAACCTAGAAACAGACATTTACTCCCGGTCTTGGAGAAAGATATCGTCGTTGTTCCTGCAGTAACTCCTGTGTGCAAAATATTGAATTGTTCAGTAGGAAGAAAAACACATTTATTCATTCTATGGCAGTAGTACATATGAGACTGTGAATTCTTAAATTTTTGAAAGAAAGCAACATAACTACATAAAGGAGATTTTATTATTTGATAATCACTATTTAAGTTAATTAATAGAGAAAAAATATGAAAATCAATAAATACTAGTGGCTTATGCAGCAAATGCTCTAAACGAAGTAAATTAGACGTTCAACTAACATTTTTTCAGATTCATTTTCAATAAAGAATATCAGAATTTTTTGAAGTTATTTTCTTGCATAATAATGAACATACTCCCTCTGAATGTCTTTTTTATGCCAAATACTTTTTCCTTAACCTATCCTCCTTCAGGTTTTGAGTTTCAACGCGAAAACGCAAGTAACAATGTCAGAACGATCAGTGGGTTTTTCATGTGGAACTAAATATTAGCTAATTCAGGTCGTTGTGAATTGTACGCGAAAGTTAAAAAAATAATAGGTTTGCTATGCTTTCGAACAATAAACATAGCACCTTGGTATACCAGCTGC
This sequence comes from Periplaneta americana, assembly GCA_025594305.2. Taxonomy (NCBI): domain Eukaryota; kingdom Metazoa; phylum Arthropoda; class Insecta; order Blattodea; family Blattidae; genus Periplaneta; species Periplaneta americana. The sequence continues at coordinate 20,619,027 of JAJSOF020000037.1, read as the reverse complement.
ATGGAAAGCTTTAAATGTAGAGGGTAAAATCATTTCATCCTGCAAAGAGATCTTGCTGAAATGATAGGGAGACTACAAAATTTTCTAGGTCTCTTATTTTATCAGTAAGTAATACTTTTTGGTCTTTCCTTAGGAACTGTAATTTTGCGCTCTCTCGAGCCAATACTGAAAAGAATGACGCATATAAATATCTACACACACCGCCATTAAGTATATGAAAAAATCCAACCCAACTTGATTAATAACTATAAAAATATTTCATTTTTAATAACAATATTATCTCACGTAAGTTTTGTAGTTTTATACTACATAGCCGCCATTCAGTAAATTATAGAAATGAAGATCTAATTTCATATATTCTCTACAACTACTTATATAACCCCAAACGTTTCACTTTCATATCATCAATATAGCATTAATAGTATAATTAATGAAAAATAGTCGCATCATGACATTAATTTTAATAATATTTGATTTCTAATGGTAATAATGTCATCAAACCATCTCAAGTTTTGTAGATTTTAATATCCAATACACAGCTGTACTCATAAAATTACACTCCGCAGAATCAGACCTGTAAATTATTTTTAGTAAGCCTTGAAGTTTTTAATAACAAATTGAATTTGAGCTCTAAATATGTCAGCAATCCTGCAGGTCATGGCCTTCGTGCAATAGCCTATTGCTTATTGTAGGCTAGTGTGTGTGTTTTGTTTTATTATACAATGATGCAAATAAAAACTGACGAAAGATGGATTTTGGAAAATATGAAAATTATGTGGGAAAACTAACGCTTCACTGAAAGTTACTATTTTCCTGAAAAACGTCGGGTTCTAAGCTTCAAAATGAGGGGCCATTTATTAAAATCCGTTCAGCCGTTTTCCAGTAATTTCCATTACCAGTTCAAATCATATATATAGATGTCACATACGAGTTATTGCAGGAGCAACGACGATATGTTTCTTTCAAAGGCCGCACAAAGCAAGAAACAAGAGAATATTCAAAACTCGACGTGAATCTACAAATGTGATCAAGAAGGCCGTGACTTCTATATTTCTTGCTCGTAATGCGGGCTTTTAACTGCTTGCATTTACTGGCGGTGTCAATAATGCATATAAATTTCGTTACGTTTAAACTCCAAATGGAATAAATTTATATTCCAATTTGAAGTTTACTTTATATGTTGTCTATAGTAGAAGCTTATTGACTGACTTATTTAGATATTTACATGTATTCTGTAGTAGGGATGTAAACAGTAAACATTTTTTACGGACTAATTCACCACAGTAGTAAATTCAGTATTAAACTTTGACATTTGAGGTAAATACAGACCTCTCAAGAGATACCCAAAGCAGTAATAAAACACTAATATCATAAAAGCGAAGTTTAGGAATCATTGCATGTAAAGTAGTGACTCCGCTGTACAGTAAAGGCTTGCCTCTGAGGGATCAGAAGCGATAAAAGTTGTCAGTTGTATTTATAGTACGTTCAGACGGAGAATTGCCCGAGGCCCGCACTTCCCCATCGCTGTGACTAAAATTCTCACTACGGTACATCCACCATCAAAATGTCCAATAATGTGACCAGGAGTTCACAAAATCGCGATTTTTGCGTGAATACGTCTTTCCTTACCTGGGACACCATATCAAACGCACAGTATTTTCCACTCTTTACTCATTAAAAAGATTGTACCACTATCCAGCTACGAGGCGCATCCAGAAAGTAAGTTTCCCTATTTAAAAAAAAAAGAAAACACACTTTCAGGAAAACATTTATTGGCAACACGTACAGCAATGTTTCAGCTATTTTTCAACATAGCCACCATCAGAATTGAGACACTTGTCGTATCGTGGGATCAACTTTTGTATCCCTCTGCTGTAGAACTCTGCCGCCTATGAATGGAACCAGCGTGTGACAGACGTCTTCAGCTCTTTGTCGTTGCCAAAACGCTCACCGCAGGACAGGAATTTCTTGAGGTGCAAGAAAACGTGAAAATCGCTGGAGCAAGATCAGGACTGTAGGGTAGATGATGAAACAACTCCCAACCAAATTCAGTCAAAACAGCTGCTGTGCGCCGAGCCGTATGTGGACGAGCATTGTCATGGAGGAGCACAACACCTGCAGTAAGCATTCCACGCCTCTTGTTTTGAATGGCACGTCGCAATTTTCGCAGTGTTTCACAGTAACGATCAGCGTTCACTGTGTCATCTCTTGGAAGGAAGTCAATGAGCAGAATGCCCTTCCTGTCCCAGAACACCGTGCACATCACTTTCCGTACCGACAGCGTCTGTTTGAATTTCGTCCTGCCGGAGATCCACTATGCCGCCAATGCATTGACTGCTGCTTGGTTTCCGGGGTGAAGTGCGAAATCCAAGTCTCATCGCCCGTGACGATCCTGTCGAGAAACTCGTCGCCGTCATCGTGATACCGTTGCAGAAATGTCAGTGCTGCTCCTAAACGTTGCATTTTGTGTTCGGGTGTCAGGTTTTTCGGCACCCACCTGGCACACACTTTTTTGAACAGCAGGTGCTTAGTGACAATCTCATGCAACAAGGATCGCGATATCTGCGGAAAATGGCTGCTCAGCTCTGTAATCGTGAAGCGACGGTTTTCCATGATGCACTGCCGCACCAGCTCAACACGATCATCATTGATGAGGGACGGTCGCCCACTGCGCTCTTCATCATGGACACTTTGACGACCTTCGAAAAACTGCCTACACCAGCGACGCACCATCTGCTTACTCATAATGTTCGGCCCATAGACCTGACAGAGCTGCCGATGAATTTCAATTGGCGCAATGCTTTGTGCATTAAAGAACTTTATCACCGACCGAACCTCGCAGGCGGCGGAGAAGGAATAAGAGCTTCCATTTCGGACCACTGCTGCCACGCTACTGGCGCTAGGCGGGACCTGTCCGGCTGGCATATGATTGATACGTCGTAGATCTGTTACGCATGCGCAATTGACACGGCTAATTACGTTTACTCTCAAGGGGAAAAAATCGGTAAACTTACTTTCTGGATGCGCCTCGTAAATTAAAGCAGCCGTTTGTACAGACTCTTACTATGCCTCATTTCGATTATTGTGACGCTTTATTCAGTGATCTCAGGGTGGATTTATCCCAGAAACTGCAACGTGTTCATAATGCGTGTGTCCGCTACTACGATCACATTTCGCCTTCTTTCGATAAATTATTGTCGCCCAGGTTAAATGAGAGGAGAAAGTTACATTCCCTTTCTCTCTTATACCGAATTTTGCACAGCTCTACTCCCTCTTATCTGCCCGATTCCACAATCTTTCTCGGTATCATAACTTAAATACTCGGTCACAATATGATAACACGCTAGAAATACCACTGCACACATCATCTCTTTATTCTTCATCTTTCACTGTTGCTACTTCTCGTCACTGGAATTCTCTGCTGCCTAAAGTCAAGGGCTGCCGAATTTTAATTTCCTTTAAATGTAAATTAGAAAAATATCTTATGATGAGATGCCAGACCTAACGCGTTGCAAATATTTAATGGAATATGTTCCACTGTATTTATTTTTATTTATTTTTTTATTATCTAAATCGTGTTTAAATATCACTTAACGCCAGTGGGATCACTGTGTTGTTTTTTTATTATTAATCTATTTTTGTGTACATTTTATTCAATTATCGGGGTCTGGTTTAATTATGTAAATCCTACTTAATTGTAACCTAATACTAATATATACTAATGAGTTTATTGTTATTTTTACTTTTTACATTTTTTCTATTGAATTATCGGCTTCTGTTTTTATGTCATTCGTATTTGATTCTAACAACATTAATATGTATTCCACTATGTTTATTTTTATTTTATGAGATAAACTTTATGTAACTACCTCTTTTGATCTCATTATGTACCTAAATTGTATCAGTATGTAATTACTTAATTCCGATCCAGTTTTATGTTCAACTATGTAAGCAACTTTTAATCCTGGTTGAGTGTAAGAGAAGGCCTTACGGCCTTAAGTCTGCCAGGTTAAACAAAGCCATTATTATTATTATTATTATTATTATTATTATTATTATTTATTTTTATTATTTTATTTCTCTTTGCTGATTATTTGATAATACAGCTGTTTTATTTACGTAACAAAAAATTAATAGCTAATAAAATTTCATTTTCTGTTGACATCCGTCTATTAAATGAACATGTGCACTAACGACAAAATTTCCTTCAAATTATCCGATTTTATATGCAGTTAATATTGACTGCTTAGATTAGTCTGGTCGCTTATTCACTATTCTAGGTTATGATCAAGCACAGCGCATTTGAGTTCCCAAACGTGCAGCGGATTGAATAGTTTCTTCTGGTACATCTGTTACGTCACGTGGATGCATAAGCAGGGTAGAATTGCAAGCACGTACGCATAGATTATGAATCGTAAGTACAATGCAGGCTCTCATTTGTCAATGTTGTTTATGTAAAACTCCAAGTTACGACTACATTGTGATCTGATTCTAATAAAAAAGTTGCATTGCCATTGAGATTTTTGTGTTAATATTATTTTTATTTATCAATCTATAATATATTGCATTTCATTCTGATCTGTATTTCTTTAGATAACTTGAATGAATGAAAGACTGAAGTGTATTTATTGATACACAATTATACAAACTCATGTACACAAGATCCTTCGCACGAGCTCGTACAGCCGTTCGTGCTATAAATGTGCACAGTTTGAATCAGGGACCGTCAAGTGACTACACTCTCGTGCGTACGTACAAACCCTCAAGCCCTGACGTACGGCTGCGGGCAAGGGTAGCTGCTTCCACAGTGGCGGAGCTAAGAACTTGTATGTGAACCAAATTTGTGATAAGAATGTAAATTAATTTCAGCTTTTAATTGAAGCACGCTTTCACTGTTAATTGCACTATACTGAAAAACAGTACTCTATACAATTTTGTACAGTTAACTATATACGAAACAAATTTTTGCATGTTTGCACAATAATGAAACAAAACAAAATATACACTTTTATACAGATTAATATACTGTTTGTCTTCTTCTCATTGCTATACAATTCGATTAACAAAATAAAACAACAGTACAAACGTTGTCATTCAAATACAATTCTCTAATAATAGTACTTTTTCTTAAACATCAGAGATCCGCTGCGATTTTTGCAGTTTTCTGTTAGTAAGCAGCTATTTAATTCTCGGAGCTATTGTTTTAGTACCAGCCAATCGCAAACATGCTTTCAATTGTTCATCACTTAGTTGTTTCTGTGACGTGACTTTGTAAACTTCATTAAACAAAACAGTGTTTCGCATACGTAGGTTGTCCCGAACATTTACAACGTTCTTGCAGCAAGATTGTACTGTTTAGGAAACCTTTCTCGTGGAAAACAAGTATAGAAATGGTTAATAATTTTTGTTTTGATACTTATCCTTTAGCTCAATATCGCTTTGTAAATCAAGTGTAGTTGTAGTTCAGCAGGAATATCCAGGACACTCACCGAAAAAGATATTGCAAATATCTTAAATTGTTGTTCAAGATCTCTAATATCCTCAAATCTACGTTCGAAACTTCGCACAATTGTTGCATTATTCTTATATATTCTTTCATGTCCAAGGCTTCTAACAGGTTTCCCATGTACATCCATAAATAAGGCAGTTTCATTTCTAAGTGCGAGAAAACGTTCCAGAATTTTTCGACTTCACCACCTTACCTCGGTATGATAGAGTAAATCCCCATACTGTTAATACCATCAAGCAGTGCCCTGAAGTCCCTGAGATTGAGTCCTTTAGACCTTATGAAATTAATTGTTCGCATAACAACATCCATTACATTGCTAAGGTTCATGTTTTTAGCACAAATATTCCTGGTGCAAAATGCAGTGCACCGGTGCCCCCAAGCGACCTCGATAGGTTCCACCACTGATAGACTGCAGTGTGCAAGTGTACTGCCCGCAGTGGAAGTCGTAAGCAGGCCTGTACGCCCTCTCGCGATCTTGACTCGACTTGGCGGAACCTGGTTTGAATCTTCAAAGAAAAGAAAAAGAATACTGCTAATAATAAAATATTAAAACAAAAATAATTGTTATTATTACTACTTTTTTTTTTTTAGTTGTTGGTAACTCTATAGCATCTTTTAGATGCTTTATAGTTGTGCTAACAGATGGAGTTACTTGTAAACAATGTGACGCTGAAACGTCTATTCAGGTTACTGCCCAGCGACAGTCCTGATGTATTTTTATATTTGTGATGATTGGTTAATTAATATTAACCCGGCACACTCACAATCACACTCACATTCATACAAATTTCCAGACTCTAGACACCTAGGGAATTATTCTTCTTCAAGAAGAATTCACCGAGAGCCGAGCCCGGGAATCGAACCCGGGACCTCCTAATCTGGAAGCCAGCATGCTGACCAACAGACCACGGAGGCTATTATTACTACTGTTATCATTAATTATCACAATTACAACTAATCTAACTTTATACCAAATTTCACAAAATAATAAAAAATAACAATAAAAATAAAATAAATGTAAGATACAAAAGAAAGAAAAAACATAGCGAAACATATAATATATAATCAGTTCAATTCAATTTCTTATTAAAATTGCAATAAATAATCCAATTAGTAAATATAAATGTAAGACATAAAAAACATATACACACGCAATAAAAAACAAATAGAAAAAAAACACAATAAATACAAGAAGACCATTATCTCCTAATTACCTTATTCGCTCAGTGTTAATACTACTCACTGCAACACTAATAAATAACTCTTCCCCTTATTTCCTCGGCCCCCTCCCCTTCGGCCAGTTCCACCCTCAGCTGTCGAACTTTTGTCATAAATTTTCCCACACTCACAGAACTTAGCGTTATTTAATATAATATTATCGTATGTTGCCAAGTGCCCCCTGCTAGATGTAATGAAGGACTCTGGCAGGAATCGTTTCCTCAGAGCTTCTGTGGCTTCAAACACCTACAGGGACATCATTTTATTTTTACTAACATTTTTAATATTAACCTGTCTATACCTTTAGAGAACCGGAAACACCGCTTGCTCCCCCCTCCACGACTGGAGTTCGATGATACTGGCGTAAAACACAAATCACTCTACTAGGTATAGGAAGGAAGAAAAGTAGTTCATCCATTTACGTAAACTAGGAAATATCGCGATTTTGAGTTTGATAATTTCCATTAGGTTTTTCTTTAATCAAAGTACAGTACTGTATTAAGAATAAGTGTTTTTACTCACGAAGTGAGTTATCCATGCGAATGTATTCATTATGCAGTGTATACTGTCTACAGCACATTAGCGTACAATATAGAGAAAGAAGTTAAATTGAAAAATAATCATAATATGAATATTTAAACACAATTTTGAAAATGGTGGCCGTTCATTTCGATACAGGCTTCAGTTCTTTTGTGCATATTATCGCACTATAGACTATTGCATCTAATTCCAATTGCCAGTTTCGTCCTTCGTACTAGTAACTCATGTTGAAATAATTCTGTACCTACTCTACGTACTGTGAATTCAATCTTCACTTCTGCCCGACCCGAAAATATAAAATTACTCAGACATGCTATCTACTGTCCGTCCAAGTGGTTATGCCGCGATTGTAGAAAGGAGGGAAATCACGTGACAGTTAATTACTTAACGAGGCCCTTTTATTTAAGTTAAATTAAACAGTTGTGTAATATTACGTAAACGTCCAATTCCTAAGAGAAATTAATGTTTTCAGAAAAGAGCTAAGACAGCCCAGCTTTTACAGACGGGCGAGCAGAAGCAGGTGGGGGAAATCGGGATGCGACGTAGGCAAACGGACAGTACCTGTGCGAAAATATGATTCAATATTGAAAGCTCTTTCGTCACTGGAAAACGCGAACATATTTCTGGAACGTACTATACTCAGTAACTCAGTACTGCTTACTATCTGCGGTCTTGGTTCTGTGTGGAGTTGGAACTTCCTTAGTAGAAGGGGTGGGAGTGAAGTACATTCAAAAACTCAGGTACAATAAAAATTGAAGTAAAAATAAATTGATGTCCCTGTATAAAATACGATGTAATGTCTCACTTCTACCGCAAAGAGGACATATTCTCGCCCCCTCTTCGTTGACAATTATAAGTGCCCTCCAAGCTCCTAGACGAAACCAGTTAAGCCCAGCCTGCCCTCTATGTTTCCTCTGTAGAGGTATAATTCGGTTCCCCAAATTGTTTTGATCATCGATTCTATCTCTAGAGCAACCTTATCCCTATAATCCCCTTTTGTTGTTTGCTTGTGTATTTTTTGTCAGTGGGCTCATTTCTGAACACAAGTTTGTGCCATTATGATGTCGCTAGAGCCTGATTTAATTTAACTTAATTTTTAAAGTATACACTTTTGACAGCAATATTTCTTTATTTATTCCTTCTTTTCGTTCTTTCGAAAGAATGCATTCAGCAAGATTTGGATCACAATCGGTTATATCTGAATTTGAAAAGGACTATTTCAGCATAAGAAATGGAAACATACTGTGTAAAGTAGAACTGAAAGTGCGGAACCACACTGGTATCAAAATACATTCTGACACTAGAAATCATCAGGAACATTTGGGACTGTTCATTGGTACATAAAATTCGGACGCTGTTAGTGACCAATCTGATATTTTTTTAGTGATTTGTGTAAAATGAAGAGTGTGCTGACATCTCTTTTAAGAAACTGGAAAATAAATACTTCATAGTGCATGTCTCAAATAATAATAATTAATTGTCAGATATTTGTAATTAACTAATTTGTTATAAAGTTGGTCACAAAATCTTTATTAATTACTGTGAGAGTACTTAATCTGTGTGTAGTTGTAATGGCCCATTAGATCGTAAAACTTTCAGCATGATGGATGTTACTTAGAATAAACGCAAATATGGAAATTGTTCTAGAAAAGTCTGAAGTGAGTGACAAACGATCCATGTCCCGTGTTGTACATGTTATACCCACTTCCCACAGACCACGGTTTCCCTCGAGGCCAGACTGGTGCATGTGGCGGTCTCCCAGAGGGAGCATTTTGATTTATTGAAGTTTGTTGTAAAACTTGCTAGCCAGGCGGGGCTACGTTGGAGACCATGAAGCTTTGTAAAATAATGTCATAATGAATAATTTTAAAATTACTTCTTTTGTTTTTTCACTGTCCCAGGTACAGACAAAATACTGCAAAGCTGTAAAATACTGTAGGCCTATGTATTTGAATGCTTTGAAATATAAGTGTGAATTTCGCATCAATAATGGAGAGAATGTGGTTCTGACAAGCTGCTATTCCACCCTTCTCTTTACGCAGAATTATTAAAAATTGATTACTTTTGCTCAAACTCATTAACATACAGTATTAAGACTGTAGACAATAATTGTTTTAAAATACAGTAGCTACGTAATATATTGCAGTGATTCCCAACCAGGGGGCTGCTATCCGTGGGGGTTCACAGGGCACTTAATGGGGGGCCGCGAACAAAATAATATTAATAATATATTTTAATAATAATGGTAATAATATTAATAATGATAACATAATTTTACATCTAGTCTATTAAAACTTAAACATAAATATATAAAAACATGATAATTTGTTTTCTTTTTAAGGCGATGAATTACTGAAATTTTGTAACATACACAATTTTTTAGCTAGATAGTTGAAATGTTTATTGGATATGCATATCAATATCATAATCACTAGATAGTGGATGTGGGATGACTTAAGGAAAAGTGAAGTTGTTTCGTATCAGAGTATATGGCACGTGCCGCGCCGTCCTCTTTTGTGTACCTGGTGAGTACAGCAGCGTACAAAACGAATGAACTCCGATCTGTTCATAGTAACATTGCAACGCAATGTGTGCAAAACGTTAAATTCGCCCAGAGATACAAAATGCAATTAAGAAGTATGACAGTAACATTTTATGTATTAACGAAGACAATATCGTGTGTAATGTATGTAAAATTGAAATAAAAACAGAACAACTCAGGCTGTAGAGAAACATCGCACAGGAAAGGCGTTGAAATGAAATCTGAGGAACCATCTACTTCATCATCATCATCATCATCATCATCACCGTCATTTAGTTGTGCGGGTCTAACGACACGTGCAACATGATGCTCAGTGCAAATATTCCTCTAAAGAAATTGAGTGATCCCCATTTTAGAGGCTTTTTTTCAGAAATTCTCTCGATACAAAAACTGTTTAAGCGATAGGCGAAGACGATTCAGCTTCGACAACTTACGAGAATATATTGTCGTTTACTGCAACGCTGGTAATTGCATCAATGATGACGAGGACTGAACCTTGGGAGGTATGTACTACAATACTACAGTACGTTATTTTACTTTTCTTTCTGACTGTACGGAGATATAGTAGCATGTTGACGTCGTCTGTTTACGTTTAAAACCTGTTCAGCCAATGGTCTGAATGGAAAAAAATGTAACATATAGTAAATGTGCACTTACATTCAACGATAAGTCATCCCGTATCCACTGTCTAATAATCACACATGTAAATTACAATCTGTTCTTATAAACATTAAAAAAATTAAACTTTTTAAATGAAATTTCTAGTTCTAAAAAAAATATTATTTTCGTTATCTTCTTTTTCTTAAAGGTAACGCTTCATATTATGCAATATAGCATTAAAGTCGTCCACAAACATTTATGGTTGCCAAGGCCACACACTTTCCCTCCTGCCTGTAAAAACATTTCGTGTTTTTATTCTGTTATTGTAACATTTCAGGTTATCTTACTTTTGAGGTTAAATATTGTTATTTCGTATTCCCGCTCTGAGTAGTTAGCATTAGTATTTAGTATGCCGTGATGCATAACTGTTTTTTGAACTTAATTACAAGGAAATATAATAATGTCTTATTGCTGTGTTTTGTAATAATTATCATTTATATAAGTAATTCGGTTTTGCAAATTATTTAATTTTATTCGCTGAATAATCTTATTAAATTTTACCCCTGGTTTCATCTTACAGTCTTAACATAATCTCATGCTTCCAGTCACATTTATTAGGACTATTTCGTGAATGAAATAAAAATACAAATAATATATCCCAAAAATTCGTCCACAAAATATTAACAATTGTATATTTATGAATAACAGAGAAGGAAATAAAACCAAGGATTTCTCTCGCGTGGAAGGCATTCTGGACTCTCAAGTTCATCGTACTGGAGAGAACACTCAGCAAGAAACTCAGAGTAGAAATATTGGAGACCTGCGTAACTCCTGTACTGTTATATGGGTATCAGACATGGTCTCTCACTGCCAAACTTCGTAACAGTCTCCAAATATGCCAAAGAAAGATGCTGAGAAGGATACTAGGCTTATCACTGAGGGAAAGAGTTCCAAACGAAGTGCTACAAAAGATGTCAGCAATTTAGAGACGGAAGATGGACGCAGTCACACCACAGTCTAATATATACAGTCGCGAAAATCAATACGTAGTAAATATGCAAACATTAGATAGTTGCTCACCACTAGGATCGCTAATATCGCCTCAGTACAGGCAATGCGAAATAGTACCGTCACAGCCTATTGTTTCTAGCACCCTCAAAACTCAAGCTTCGTGACTGAATATAGTAGACTGTGGTCACACTATGGGATCCCCGCATTAGCAAGAGATCACGCTGAAGACCAAGAAGAAGATGGGCCCGACCTCTTCAGTGAACGTGTAGGAAGCCATTGGTCAAGCACAGAAAGACATAGGGAAGACTGGACAAACCTAAGAAGACAAGTGAACAGCGACTAAAACCAGTGCGACAAAAACAAGCGAACAATATCAAACAGTGCAGAATGTGAACCAAGTGAACAATTCCAAGCATGAAAAAATTCTCTTACGCGGAGTAGCTCACAGCGTGAGACAAATAGAGCTCTCTCTCTATAGGAGGAGGCCTTTGCCCTTAACTGGACACTTTTAGGCTAATCATTTCATTTATGAATACTTAACCTATTCAGGCATTGTGAAGTCGAAATAGATGAATAACGATTACTGCAATAGAGAAATTGAATGTTATTCAGTAATGCCAATTGAGAAAAGCGAAATACAGGTTTAACAATGTTAATTACATGTACTGCGCATTTCTCTTGTTATTATAACAAAAATACAGTTTCATTATCTGCTGAAATAGTTTATTCTAAACACTTTATAATAACAAATAACCTGATTAATACATTAATTAAATGAACAGTTATTATGAAGGAGTGTCATTATTTTTAGATGCAAAAGACATGGAATTAGAAGATGAAGATGTAGATGTGGAAGTAGCATTTCGCACTTTATTAAGTACAATGGATTCATGCTCGTCGATTTACGTGGAAACAGATGGCGACACTGACTAAGCAAAGAACGACTATGCGATAAATTGATAGTGATAAATCGAGCTGCAAAAATTATCGCGATGTATGACTGTGATTGCTTGAGATTCACTTCATTGGCCGAAAATGGAATGACGTCATACAAACGAAATAATCAATAAGATGAAACAGCACTCGTGCAATTACTACAGATAGTTACATGAAATAATGACAATGATTATGACGTTGAAATTACAATAAATTTGACATAATGCCATATGTTTCTATACCATTGAAAGTGTTATAATATTATGACTTGTGAAAAATTAGTGTGTGTGAGAAAAAGAGTAGTCTACATAAATAATTTTATGCTCGACCATGCCGAAATGTAGTAATTATACACCTGGTCGCAGTCCTTTAATGCATGTCATTAAAGTACGCCTATTGATTAAAGTTCAGGTTTTCGATTATTCTCGGATATGCAATCGAAAGACAACGAGGGAAACGTCACGGAGGCTGGAAATCCAATACTGTCGCAGAAGGTTATGTTCTGTTACTATAATAATTAGCGTTAATTGTAAATAATATTCAAATAAATTCAATTTGTCATCTCGTTTTTCAATTCTAAATCAATTTCCAGGTTATATCAAAATTATAGTCCCGACGCTGTTATTTCCAGCGTAACTCCGCCTCTTTGCTTACGTCTTAGAAAGTGAAGGCTCTATAAAGTCTAGGTAGGTAGTATCGTTCGCCATTTTTGTTCTTACGTTGCCGAGCTACCATACGAGGAAACTATTTGCCACACCGTTAACATTATCACGTCGTCGCTCCTATGATGATAAATCAAAAGCAATGTAATTCAGCAAATAATTGAGCGGCAAATAACGTCTTCGTGTGCTTTCTGCGAACGCCAACGAAAGAGCTAAAATGGCGGGCGATTATATTAAGTATTTATCGAGCCTTAAGAAATGAATCAGCGAATCAGAAGACGCATACGTTTAAATGTAGCCGACCTGCAACGCGATTAGCTGCCGGAAATTAGAGCGACGGGACTATAGATCATGTTATTCTCTACATTACATCAAGGTCAATGACATTATAGTTCCTCGGAAAAAAATCAATACTTTCGCGTCTGCGCACATCTCACAATATACGAGCTATGAACAAGGTCACTTCCGATCTTCTGTCAGATACAAATAAAATGAATACTTCTGAATAATTTCAAGTTAGAAATATGGTCGAGCATAAAAAGTCGTATGAAACTTGCCTATAATGGTAATTAAGACGCTCGTATGAAAATTATGAAACTCGCTTGCGCTCGTTTCATAAACAAACATACTCGCGTCTTAATTACTATCATTATAGGCTCTTTGCATAATGTACTATAATAATACTGGTATTCTATATCACTTTTTTAATACAGTCTGACTCTCGCACGGGAATATAACACGAAGAGAAGCGATAAAATTGCGTTTATAATTAATCTTCTTATTGTAGGCCTATATGCGATAGGGGATACTGTTATACCTTTAGCATAGTGTACCTTTGAACATTTTTTGTTTTTTATTTTCTGCTACAACCTAGAGGACTCAAACTGAAGTAGATTGTAGAGAAAGCCACTGAGTAGATCTAGTCGTAGTTTTGGTTTTATTTATTGCAAAATATGAGTTCTGTGAACGAAAGAATCTTTTTTAGTACCAAAAGTAAACATTTCGTTCATTGATATATGTTATCTAACATAAAACACGATTGTATTTGTTACCATCAATTAAGTACAATGTGTTCCGTATCACCTGGTGAGTAACAACATATTTTAATTTCCATGATTTATTCGAATCTCTAGTTTTGGTAGCCATATTTGTTTAAACGTGCACCCTGTTGTTCCTTTGAACACAAAACATCTTGTACCATGGAACATGTTCCAAGGTACATAATACTATTGGTGTTTGTCTTTATTTTATTTTAAGATCATGTCACGAAGTAAGTCTGGAGTTAAGAGGCCCCCAATTGATCCGGATGCCTTGAAGAAAGCTGTTGAAACAATTCTTGTTCCTCCAGGAAATAAAATCTCAATCAGAGAAGCCTGCTATGGTTTATGATTGCAAATACATTTTAAATATGATTGTCAGTTCTTACAACTTTATTCCCACCTATAATACATGTGTTTCAACTTACAAGAGGGTATGTTCTAAGGTAAATGAACCAGTTGTACCTTTGAACATATTATATTTTTATTTTTTCCATCCTTAATAGATGTGTAGAACAGGAAAATATATACAATGAAGTTGTAAAGGAATCTTCAATAATTATTTTAAATATTTCTAATTTAAAAAATATCATTTCCCAAAATTAAAAAAATAAAATCTGAAAAGTGTTTAAAGGTACAACAGTCTCCACTACTCTCAATGTTTTCATTTCCTTCCATCACAGCACAAACTAGGGAGGTTCAACTAATGACAGAGAGCTTGATATCTGGAAGATGACAATTTAGCGTCGTTATAAATTTTAAACACTTACGTTGCCTTTGCTCTATTGTCACTCCAATGAATATTTGCCAATAAAATTCATCTTCCGCCAATGAAATTTTAGCAGTGCAAGCGATTGATAGTTGGCTGTGGGGTTCGATTTAAGACAAGCAAGTTCTACAACTCTTGCATAACAGGGTCCTGGGTCTAAGAGGATATGTTTTCTTTGTTCTTTTCTGAGTTTCGTAGAAGAGTATTTTCCAGAACTCTGACAACGTTCAAGGAATATTGAACACCATGCATATTAGCTCGGAACTAGGGCATCGGATTATCTTCTCGCGGAATGAACTACATCCGAGGTATTGATGTGAGTGATATTTACAGCGTATACATGGACGAAGAATATGGTGTGTGTAACTTTTAGTTCTGCAAAGGAACTTTTCAGTGTTAAATTTATTCGGATCAAATTTCTGCACACTTAAGGACAAAACTAAAATTCTTTCACTCATTTAAGGGGTTAAGTACAGCTTACAGCAGTAAAATTTTGGAAATATTCGACTTTTTTTCCTCCATTACTGTATCTTGTGCAATAATGAAAATTAGTATGTGTAAATATTGTCCTTCTGCTATATGAAAATAGTACATTATGCAACGAACCTATAATGGTAGTAATTAAGACGAGAGTGCATTTATGAAACGAGCGCAAGCGAGTTTCTTAATTTTCATACGAGCGTCTTAATTACCATTATAGGCAAGTTTCATACGACTTTTTATGCTCGACCATATTTCTAACTTGAAATTATTCATAAGTATTCATGTTATTCGTATCTGACTGGGGAGCGGAACTGATCTTGTGCAATATCTCGTAAATTGTGAGATGTGCGCAGACGCGAATGTATTGATTTTTTTCCTAGACCTTGATATAATCTAGAGAGTAAAATAAAGATTAATCTTGATATAGCCTTGATATTGATTTAGACATTGAAAAACGAGATGACAAATTGGATTTATTTAAATATTATTTAAAATTAACGCTAATTATTATAGTAACAGAACATAACCTTCTGCGACAGTATTGGATTTCCAGCCTCCGTGACGTTTCGCTAGTTGTCTTTCGATTGCATGTCCGAGAATAATCGATACTTGCGCTTTCATATTGCTACTGTACAATGGTGTTTTCTGATTGGTTGAACACCTGAACTTTAATGAATAGGTGTACTTTAATGAGGTCCATTAAAGGGCTGCTACCAGGTGTATAATTACTACATTTCGGCATGGTCGAACATAAAAATATTTTTACGATTTTAAAAAAAAACCTATCCAACATTCTGTGATGAATTTTTTATGTGTATTTATGCATGTCATATCTACAATATGATGCAAGATAGATTGTATGATAAAAATAAATTCATTTAAAAAAATGGTCAAATATCAGTATTTTCTTCTAACACAAAATAAAAAAATATATATTATTTATTAAGGAATGTAGTTGAAAGAGCATGATATTGTAAACACGAGTTTCTGAAATAAAATAAGAGAGAGAGAACATTAACAAGTTTATCCGTTATGAGGGAAACGCTTCATCACTGCACAGTGAACTTTCACCATTTTGAATTTTGAAAAAAATATATATACTGTATATATATATATATATATATATATATATATATATATATATATATTTTTTTTTCAAATAGTAAAAATAGTTTTTTCATGTACCAGGAGTACAGTGTTTTACACATACCTACTTTCATTATTGTACTACAAGATACAGTAATGGAGGAAAAAATGTTGAATATTTCGAAAAATTCTAATGCTGGAATCTGTACCTAACCCCTTAAGTTTTCGTCAAAATAATCACCAAAATTTTTAACAGTAGAGCTATAAGGTACAGAAATATTGTTGATGACAAGATGGTGCATGTCGTACTTCGAAAGAAGATAATACTCTCTTGTGTCCTAGACTAACAGCCTGAGATTTCTCAGGGTTTAATGTAAGCCCATATTTTTGACACCAGTTGTATATTGATGTTAGCCCTCATTAAACCTATTCAATGTATAATTTATCATTTCTGTGCGGAAATGTAAATAAATTTTGTTGTCATCAGCGTACACATGATATCTGCTATGTTTTAGTGAGGAATGTATATCATTAATATAAATTGAAAAAAGAAAAGCAAAGACCCTAATACTGACACTACATTTAAAATCAGATCTCAGGCTTAACTGGGGAGGTGTGACTACATAAACTCTTGTAACAAAGACAGCAGAGCAGGTTTAGCGTGGCTAAGATTGGGGGCATGGAAGGGTAATAAAATTTTCAACGAAAAAGGGCAGCGTCTTTGTCCGCTTTGGAAATAAAAGGACTCCTATAAACATATTTTATTACCGTGTGTCGAATTGGAACATGTACGTAGAAAATATCTACCACCCTCGATGCTAAGTCAGAATAGGAGTTCGCTTGCATGTCTTGACCTCATGGGGAATAGAGAATGGGAACAAAAGACTGGATTGTTCCTCTTGAAGGCGAGAAAGATTAGAGCTGCAGCTGTTGAAGTTTGTGACGTGAACTGAGGAAGGGATAATAGTATCCACCCAACTGTACACTTTTATGAATTTTAGGTTAGGATATATTATATAATGTGTTTTATTGTGCCATTTCCATTTTAATATGTGTGTTCTTTTAGAGAGTAGTTGGATATAATCATAGGTGGGGGGAACCTACAAAGGAGGACTTGTTTTGGGTACAAAACACGTACGGTCAGAAGACCCGTGCATTGGATTTTAGAGAAAATTATATCACAGTCTACTATATACAGACGTGGACAAATTAATAACAAAATTGACGATTTTTATGATAATTCCATATACAAAATTTGACTTTTCAATTTAGACTACAGTTGACAATTTTGCATATTTCTATCATTACAGTAGATAGAAATATGCAGAAATGTCAAATGTAGGCTATTCTAAGTTGAAGAGTCAAATTTTGTAAAAAAATGTATAATAAAACCTTCAATTTTACTAATAATTTGTAAATATGCAAAAATGTCAACCAGTCTAAAGTGGAGAGTGAAATTTTGTAAAAATATATATAATAAAAAATCTTCAGTTTTGCTAATAATTTGGAAATATCCAAAATGTCACCTGTAGTCCAAATTAAAGAGTCGAATTTTGTAAAAATATACAAAAAAATCTTCACTTTTGCTAATAATTTGTAAATATGCGAACATATCAATTGTAGTCTAAATTGAAGAGTGAAATTTTGTAAAAATATGCATATAAATCTTCGATTTTTTCTAATAATATGGAAATACCCAAAGATGTCAACTGTAGTCTAAATTGAAGAATCATAGTTTGTTAAAATATATAATAAAAATCTCCAATTTTGCTAATAATTTGTCCACGTCTGTACAGTCACAAATCTTGAGTTTTGAGGGTGTTAGAAACAATAGACTGTGACAGTTCTATTGTGCATTCCTTGTAATGAGGCGATATTAGCGATCCTGGTGGTGAGCAACTATCTAATGTTTGCATTTTTACTACGTATTGAGCTTCGCGACTGTATATACTGGACTGTGGTAATATAAAATCTGTATGTATAATATTACTGAATAAATCCATATATCTATCTACTAATTTTACTTCGTGGTAAATATAATTTCCAGCGACGTTTCACCTATTCAAAATGTGTCCTGGCTTTTATTGTCCCTATTATTGACATTTTCAATTAAAACCCGTGGCAGAAGTGGACACACTCTGAATTTTAATATTACTAGTTTTGTACTTGGTTTTAAACAAACACACAACATCTAAAGCTACTGATTTATTTGAAACATCCTGTTACTGCGGGCTCGTTACAAAACTTGTACTTCGCTATGAAATACATATCAGGTCTTTGACTTTGTGACAGGCCCGAAATTACAACTAAAGGCTCTGTCCACTGGTGACTTCAATAGCAAATGCAAAGTGTCAAGCTACCCACGCTATGAAACATCGCTCCATCTCTCTTAACCTCAACACGTGGATCAAAGAAAAGACACATCTGAAGGCGCTTTGATGTGTTTTTAATTACAATGTTATTCCAATGCCTGTTACTGTATGTGGTCCAATGTGATTATCTCACACTGAAAATACTGTTTTGTTCCAAAGCTTACAGTGTTCTTTGTCTTCATAAAAGGGAATATTTTCGTGTCTGTTTTTGTTTTTGCTGTCTGAATACAGACAGTAGGCTTTAGACTTCGCTTCTAATTGATTTAATATACTGACATATATATATATATGCGAGAGGAAGACTCTATTCAAGGAATAAGAGCGGGCAACTGATGACATAATATGGCTAAAAGGTTGAAAAGGAATAGTTGCTACATATTTTCACGACATTAGTGGACATTATTAAATTAAGCAAATCTAGCTTTCCGGTAAAGCTCCTTGTGAAGCAATCGTTCCTGAGTAGAACAGTCGGTAGAGCGTTGATGCGTTCAGCGGAAGGTCCCGGGATCGATACTCGGCCCCGGAATAATTTTTCCATGATATTGTTATTAAATTAAATTTCTAAACCAGGCCTGCACAAGGTTTGCGCTCTCCGAGCCGGCTCACAGCTCATGAGCGGAATGCAGATATTAGCTGTGCTCTATATAAGGGTGGACTAGAAGAAGGGGTGATCTCGTAAAAATATACACAAAACAAAATACTAGTACGAGTGTTTATGAAATCAATTCCCGTTCAGTGTTTGCGAAAGTATCTTGAACTATTATTAATTAATAAAGAAATATTTATTTTACAGATATAATAGAAATGCTATAGCTACTTAAATGTACAATATCGTTTTGTTATATTTTTATTTATCAGTACATCAAAACGAGGTATTATGCTGTTGGCAGCTGAAAGGAACAGTAGCCTACTGATCGTAATGAAACATCAGTTACAGATGTTCGATGCTGCCTTTATTAAAGTTGATTATAGAAAACAGTTGCTCACAAATATAAATGTTGAGCCAAACATAGCAAACATTTTCACAACCAGCCTGTGTAGTCGTGGATATTATTGCTAATGTTTAGTCTTGTAAAACTCAACCAGGCTAGTAGTATTATTCAAACGATCTTTAGCCCTTAGGTCACATTGAAGATCAGTAAGTTCGAGCTGTAAATCGTTAAATGTTACGTTCCGTCTTTTAGATTCTCCATAGTGTACTGTAGCAGTAAGTAAGCAACGTGAAACAGTTACTGAGAATAGGCCTACACACTGCACTCCACTAGATAACTGAGTGGTCGTTTCCCTCTCCTTTACCGATAGCAAGTCTATGTCATTCTGACGTATCTTCCTCTCCGTTTCGACGAGCGGGAAACACGACCCTCCCGCTCCGAAGGAGCGCGCGCGCTCGTTGAGCGCTGTTTGTGCAGGTATGTTCCAAACGGATCAGAACTCAGATTTCAATTTTCAAACAAGTACGAAAATAAATTTATATTGATGTTTCATGTTGAGAATCAGTTACCATAAGAATGCTCTTAGATTTACAAAGGGATAATGGAAACTGAAAGTGCTATATTTTAATTAAAGTCACACAACTAGATTTTAGAGTACTACTTATTAATGAAGAAAAATTCTTTCCGACACTGGAAATCGAACCCAGAACCCTCAGTTTGGCAAGCCGAGTGCTCTTACCATCTGAGTTATGCTGGAATCCGATTCACAGCTCCGGCCGAATTCTTCTTTGTCTCGTCAATGGCCTACTATCTGCATTTTAGACATGTATATAATGTTTGTAGGAGCGCATACTTTGAAGACGTAGTATCTATGTGATGACTACATAAAAGTCATTTTATTACACAATATTCAATAGAGGACGGCAAGCTTTTCAATAATGATATACAGGGAGTTTCAGAAATACTTTCACAAACCTTTGGAGCATGTTCCTCACGACAAAACAAGAAAAAAAGTTCATATAAACATATGTCCGAAAATCCTTAGTTTTTTAGTTATTAATGAAAGAACATAATGAAACATGTTAGATATTGTCAGCTTGGTAACAAATGTTGCAACTTTAATCAATTCAGAAACTCATAACAACGAAAGTTTACGTTCAACGTGTTTCGAGGTACAATCCAACAACTTAACTTAAGTTTGTAAACGATTCATTTTGTTAGATAATCGAATGATGTTATCGATACAAATCGATACCATGTGAGAGTATCTGAAAGGGTGCGACAGTCCATGATCAGATGAGTGCATGTGTGTGTGTAAGCAAGAGGAGAACATTTTGAACATTTGTTATGAGTTTCTGAATTGTTTAAAGTTGCAACACTTGCTACCAAGCTGAAATATTTAACATGTTTCATTACGTTATTTCATTAATAACTAAAAAACTAAGGATTTTCGGACATATGTTTATATGAACTTTTTTCTTGTTTTGTTGTGAGGAACATATCCCCAAGATTTGTCAAAGTATTTCTGAAACACTCTGTATATATGTTTTAGGGGCTAGTGGCTAAATTTCAATACATCTAGAATATAGACATCGATATTCAGCTGGAATTTTGAATAAAATTAACGCCATTTTACAGTAACGGGCATAAGTTTAGAGCACCTCTCTTTAAAAACGTATTATTTAACATTATTGCAACACAATTTTTTTTTGGGCAATTGTGACATTGTGTAGTTATAGAGGATATCCATACAAGCATTTTAAGAGTTCTTGGGACATGT
Organism: Periplaneta americana; assembly: GCA_025594305.2. Lineage (NCBI taxonomy): Eukaryota > Metazoa > Arthropoda > Insecta > Blattodea > Blattidae > Periplaneta > Periplaneta americana. The sequence goes on along the minus strand of JAJSOF020000037.1, from coordinate 20,597,550 downwards.
TAGCATCTTTTCTTGAGAAGTTATGACAATTTTATGTTTCTTTACATTTCTACACTTATAATGCGATTCCGATTTTTCAAGAGATTAAAATGTGTGTCTTAATGTTCGTTTATTGGTTTCAAGGTGCACCAATAAACACATTTTAATAAAAAATTATTCAAAACTTTATTTGATCAAAAATGTGCAGGCCATCAATTGAAAATGAAGTTTTTTAGGGTGGAAAAAGTTTTTATTTACAGTTTTCCCCCACTATGTTCTTTTTCCTTCTCTTTCCCATGTTGCAAGAATCTGGAAATGCAGAAATAATGGTTAGTGTGAAAGAATGTGGCCTGTCAAACAAAATTCCATCATTCACCCTCGCCTTCTCCCCTTTTATGACGGGACGGAAGTTGCCGCGGTACCTACTTTAGAAATAGGAAGTTGTAAACCATTGAAGTGTGACGGCTGCGAGCTACTCTTACGAAATGGGAAGAACATCAGTGAATGTTGCAATTAAATGGCAAATCCATGTGTCAGTCATCTAAAAACCCATGTGTCCATATCTAGAAAAAAAAAATTGTGTGTGAAGTGGCAGAGGATGTATTGAAAATTGCGAAATTAAAAAAAAAAAAAAAAAAACATACAAATAAACATATTTCCTTAACAAAAGCTAACAATAAGTTCAAAATTGCATCTAAGTCATAATTTTAGTAGTATTTGATAAATATAGAAGCAACAATTAACTCCAGAAAAATCTGTTGAATTGGCAATAAATTATTCAATTTTAAAAGTGGGTGCTCTAAACTTTTGCCCGCTACTGTAATTACGAATATAATACTCAAAAAGGGGATTTTTTAATATTTCACCATTCATTCCCCTTATGTATTATAATTAACCTACAGTAGAGTCTGTTGGCACAGGAAAATATACAATTATCCAAATTATTTTATTTTTTGTTGTTTTCGTAAATAATAGTAATTTATTATTTGTTAGTGGAAGTTACTTCAGCAACACTTAGTAAAGTAACAAGTTTGTCTTTATTATTTTTGTATCGTTATCTAGCACATTTTCGAAATTTGAAATGCGTCATTATTCTTAAAATTCTCCTGTATTCTAGAGGAAATTAATTTAGATTAAAGTTGCTCCACTTTCTTAGAAAAATTAGAATATTAAGAAAGAAATTGTACTCTGATTCTATTTGAAATTCTCAAGTTATGCCTTAATCCTTCATGAAGAGGATACAAAAGTTATCTCCCTCTCATAAATTCATATTAACATCTCTGTTAGGGTTAACTTCTATCCCCATTCACAAAATGTAATTGTTTTAATTGGAATATTCTTTATAAAATACAGTATAAAGTAAGCAAATAAAATAATATTGATGTATTATCATCACCGGCAAGCTGACAACAATCAATAACTTAGGAATTACACATCTTATCTTAAGACTGCTCATGCATATAATATTATTATTATTATCAAGATGCAAGACAAGCAACTCAGTGCTTCCAAGCTTTCAGCCGTATTGAATGAGGATAATAATAATAATAATAATAATAATAATAATAATGATAATAATAATAATAATTTTATGTTTGGTATCCTTTATCTAGGATTCTAGCGCGTCTGGCTGCGAAACCAGGTGGCCCGGGTTCGAGTCCCGGTCGGGGCAAGTTATCCGGTTGAGGTTTTTCCGGGGTTTTCCCTCAACCCAATACGAGCAAATGCTGGGTAACTTTCGGTGCTGGACCCCGGACTCATTTCACCGGCATTATCACCTTCATATCATTCAGACGCTAAATAACCTAGATGTTGATACAGCGTCGTAAAATAGCCCAATAAAATAAAATAAAATCTAGGATTCTAACCTCCCCCACCCTCATTAGAAATCTTAAGTCGCACCCCGAGGATGTGTTATTTCAGTTATCTGTAAATTTTCCTATTACTGTTTTTGTTGTTCATAGTCAATGATTCCATGGGTCATGTATTAGCCATTGCAACATAAATGAATAAAGAAGTACCGTAAATAAATAAATAAGAAAATAAAAAATAAATAATTAAATAAGTAAAAATAAATAAGTAGATAAATAAATTAATAATTAAATAAATAGATAAATAAATGAATAAATAAATATTTAAATAAGTAAATGTAAATAAATAATTGAATAAATAAGTCGATGAATGAATAAATAAATAAATAGAAGAATGGCTAATTAAATAAATAGATAAATAAATATATGAAAAAATAAATGAATATATAAATAAATAGATGAATAAATAACTAAATAGATGTATAAATAAATATATGAATAAATAACTAAATAAATAGATTAATAAATAACTAAATAGATGAAAAAATAAATAAGTAGATGAATAAATAACTAAATAAATAGATGAATAAATAACTGAGTAGATGAAAAAATAAGTAAGTAGATGAATAAATAACTAAATAAATAGATGAATAAATTACTAAATAGATGGAAAAATAAATAAGTAGATGAATAAATAACTATATAAATAGATGAATAAATAACTAAATGGATGAAAAAATAAATAAGTAGATGAATAAATAACTAAATAAATAGATGAATAAGTAACTAAATAGATGAAAAAATAAATAAGTAGATGAATAAATAACTAAATAAATAGATGAATAAATAACTAAATAGATGAAAAAATAAATAAGTAGATGAATAAATAACTGAATAAATAGATGAATAAATAACTAAATAGATGAAAAATAAATAAGTAGATGAATAAATAACTCAATAAATAGATGAATGAATAACTAAATAGATGAAAAATAAATAAGTATATGAATAAATAACTTAATAAATAGATGAATAAATGAATACATGAACAAATAAATAGAAGGATAAGTAAATAGATGGATATATAAATATATGCATAAATAAATATATGAATAAATAAGTAGGTGGACGAATAAATAAGTAGATGGATAAATAAATAAATAGATGAATAAATAAATACATGGATAAATGAATAAATGGATGAATAAATATGTAGATAAATAAATAAAATGGATGAATAAATAAGTGGATAAATAAATAAATGGATAGAAAAGTAAATAGATGAATAAATAACTAAATATATGAATAAATAAATATATAAATAATTAACTAAATAAATAGATGAATAAATAACTAAATAGATGAAAACATAAATAAGTAGATGAATAAATAACTAAATAAGTAGATGAATAAATGAATAGGTGAACAAATAAATATATGGATAAATATAGTATGTAAATAGATAAATAAATGGATGGATAAATAAATAAGTAGATGGATTAATAAATAAATATATGGATAAATAATTAAATAGATTAATAAATAAATAGATGGATAAATAAACAAAAGATGATGAAATGAATAGATGGATAAATAAACAAATAGATGAAGAAATAAATAGATGAATAAGTAAATAGATGGATATATAAATATGTGCATAAACAAGTATATGAATAAATAAGTAGGTGGACGAAAATAAATAGGTGGATAAATAAATAAATAGATGAATAAGTAAATAGGTGGATAAGTGAATAAATGAATGAATAAATATGTAGATGAATAAATAAATAAAATGGATGAATAAATAAGTGGATAGATAAATAAATAAATGGATAGATAAATAAACAGATAAACAAAGAATGAATGGATGAACAGACAGACAGATATTCACGTCAGTCGAGGATCAGCTGAAGCGCGCACTTCTGCACTTAAAGATTGTTAAACTCCCAGTAAAGACAGAAATCCGTGTTGTTCAAGATGTTTAAATAAAGTTCCTCTAAACACCACACAATTCTGACTAGGGCTGCCAACACAGATTCTCACGTAGCTAATTATAAAATATTATATGGCTTTATACCTGCATTGCTTTAATACCATCACTTATCCTGTGTATATTTCAATCTAATTGAAGTCCATAAAATCAGTACCAAAGCACTAACATGTCTCTGATTTTCTTTTTTTTTTTCATAATTCAGCTTTTCCAATAAATCCTTTCCTTATTCAGCAAAATGAATATTTCATCAGATGTTTTTGTATTACAATGAAGTGGAAGTATTCTAAAATTTCGCTCGCATTGCATTGTACAAATGAAAAATAAAAAGATTAAATAACACAGAGTTTATTCAGTAGAATTCCTCGCATGCTTCTCGATCGTGTATCGGTTTTTATAATATATACACACACACACACACGAAATTTAATTATAAAAACGCCGACGTCAAAAGTGGCTTAAATGTTTTGCTTGGCTATCCTGTAATTATGTTACTTTAACACTGTAAATTCTCCATTTCATTAGAAATTCAACATTGGTTTAAAACATTGCATTGTTTGTTGGAAAGAATGTCAACAATGTAATCCTTTGAAAGCTTCTCTTGTAAATGTTAATTTACGTGTTGTCATATTTAACGCACCTCTCGAATAAAAGCACTGTCCATTACTATGTAACCACAGAAAGATGTTCAAAGAAGGTCATTCAGAAGTTATGATAGATATGACAATTGAATAATAGGTTCCGTTTTAACTTCCTACAAGCACGTTATTATTAGAGCCCGGATTTTATGTAATTACATATATAATTATTTTAATGCTATACAGGATGATTCATTATTACGTGTAAATGCTTTGTGTGTGTATTGTAGACGTGAAACTAAGACTAAAATGTTCTGTACAACTTTTTCTCAAAACCTTTAATTCCAGAGTTCCAGTAGATGGCATCTACGTCGTAATAACTGCATAGGCATTACTGTTCTCCCACACATTTGGTGTGGTATTGTGGGGAATCAGTTACTCGGACCTCGAGTTCACCTCCGTGGTTGAATGGGGAAATCTACCGCGCATTCTTGGAACCCGAATTGCATGGTCTGCTACATGATATCCCTCATGCAACACGAATGAACTTTTGGTTTATGGTCCACACCTGTGGAGTAACGGTTAGCGCGTCTGGCCGCGAAACCAGGTGGCCCGGGTTCGATTCCCGGTCGGGACAAGTTACCTGGTTGAGGTTTTTTTCCGGGGTTTTCCCTCAACCCAATATGAGCAAATGCTGGGTAACTTTCGGTGCTGGACCCCGGACTCATTTCACCGGCATTATCACCTTCATCTCATTCAGACGCTAAATAATCTAAGCTGTTGATAAAGCGTCGTAAAAATAAAAAAAATTGGTTTATGCACGATGGTGCTACTGCGCATTAACCCTTTCTTACCTATAGATAACATATGGTAATAATTAACTTTATAGCATTTATATACTTGTGTGTTACATATGAAGGTAAATTTTCCTGGATAACTTCTATTTCAATACATTTTCATCAATATAGTTTTGTTTCAAATGTTGCCACTCCCGTAACTTGGTCACTGAATTCGTCCTAATACAGCTATTTGTTTCAACATGGATTGCTTGTAAATTTAATTTGGGTTAGAAAGGGTTAAGGGCGTATCTCAATGCTGCGTATCCAGATGAATGGATAGGCCGCGCAGGACCAACTCCTTGGCCAGCCAGATCACCGGACATGAGCCCTCTGGACTTCTATCTTTGGGGCCGCCTGAAGTCGTTAGTGTATGCCTCTGCTGCACCTAACGTAGAAGTACTACAACAGCGAATTGAACATGCGTGTGGAATTGTTCGTGATGAGTTGAACGGGCTGTGTGACGTTCAGAGATCACTAAGCGGCGAGCACAGGTATGTCTTCAAGTTGAGGGACAGCACTTTGAACATGCATTACACTAAGAATTGTGCAAATGTGTAAAGTCTAGAAGAAATTGCTTTACATTCTTTACTGTGTTTGGTTTTAGTTCACAAAACGTGCATAAGTGGACTGCCGAGGATATGGGTTTAGTGACTTTGGTTGTTTTTGTACTGATCTCCAAATTCACTGTACGAAAGTGACAATTAGTTTACATTTGGTGTGTTATCCTTTCTTTGTTTGGGAGCGCAAGTTTCACGCAAAATGGCGCTAACTTCAGAATTAAAGGTTTTGAGAAAAAGTTGTATAGAATGTTTTAGTCATAGTTTCACCTCTACATTACACACACAAAATATTTACATGTAATAATGAATCACCCTGTATATTTATGTACGAATAAAAAACAAATGATGAGATACACATGCAGGAATCTTGTCCATAAATTTTATTTTACATTTCTTTTTACATACATATTTGGCATAATATTACATATTTAACACCATACTATATAATTTTACATATTTTAACACTATTGCAGAATATGTAACAAATAATAATTTATAGTAGTAATAATAATAATAATAATAATAATAAAATATTTTCTCGGTTTATTTTGCGTTTATATTCAATTATGGAATACCGTAGCAAGAAACGAAAAAAAAAAATTGAACGCTATTGAGCTAAATAGTACGAGTTCTATGCCGCCAACAATGACTTGTTTCAAACGTGTTCCCTTCTTGTTCTCAAAACGGATGAGAATTTGTAGCAGTGTCATGGATGAATATAAAATAGGATGCGAAACTTACTGATTTTCCCGTAACACATACTAGAGGCGCTGTTGTAGAAATTGATCTTGCTGCCACCTGTTGGGAGGAAGGGCGTTATTACATCTAGTAGCGCACCAAGTAGCGAAAAGAGTAACTAATTACTCCATGCATTTAGCAGTGCACCTGGTGACGAAAATGTTAAACTGTGCAGAAAGTATTCCCTCCCACCCTCATCGATATTCAAAACTAACCCAATTTAAAATAAAACATTTACATTTTTATTCCTCACAGCATCTTCTACTGAAAATTCTTAACGGAGTCAGCAGGAAGATAAAAGAGACGATCTATTTTACACTACCCAATTAAAATATAAGCAGACAGAGACAAAAAATAAAGCAAAAGATTAGATAATTGGGATTCTATTCTTTGGGTATTTATTGTACAGCGCAATGGAAAAGTCTGCAAGAACTACTTAGTTCAATTTATTATATTACTATTACTTTACAATACATTCAACAACACTATTTTTACAACGTCCATAAACATCACTGTTTATACACACACGTATAACTTTATGTTCACTTATTAACAAGTTTCTGTCTGCCATCTTGACTCCTCGACCAATATCTCGAATGGATAAATAGAAAACTCTGGGTAATGTACCCAACACGTAGTTCTAATGTTCACCACCTACGACGTTGGGCGCTGATCATCTTATTTCAGCCCTCTGCCGCCAGATGGTGCTGACCGCAGTTTCGCATCCTATTATATATTTATCCATGGTAGTGTTGTTAATTAACCAGCGAGGGAGAAATTTGTGCATATCAGTAAGATTTAATGATGTGTTGAAAAATAACCCAGGGCACACAACTTTTTCCACTCTATGGAAAATACTTAAGGGGAGGCAGAGGTGAATATTTCAAAATCCACAAAATTTATCCGATTTGTTTGAAATTGATCATGGATACTAAGTATGTTATTAGTAATGGACATACCAAGTTTAAACTTTCTAAGTACAATAGTTCTGTAAATATTAATAATTTTATAAAACTTTATATCGTTTGATATAAAATGCTGCATGCACCATATTGTAAGAAATTTTCAATATTTCTTTTTATTTATATGTTCAGAGAAGGTATATAAATAATGATAAGTATTAGTTTATTATGGGAATAATATAGTAATACAGTTATCTTGGTTTTAACTTCATACTTTTAAGGGCACAAAATCAAAAGCTAACATCGCAATATCAAAATAGAGATAATAAAAATGGAAAAAACCAAATTTTCATTTTTTTCTTCAGTTTTGTTCGAAAATTTCACCTCTGCCTCCCCTTAAAGGTAAGTGTGTGCAGTTCCCTGAGGAGATTGTTCCGAGTATCATTCCTCATATTCTGAAATACGCTCCAGTTACTTCGTGTGAAGTTGAGAGAAGAACATTCTAAAAGACAGAAGGCAATCGATGACCGTAGAAAATGTGGAAAAGTATTCAACTATTAATTGCACCTCGAAACAATAATTAAATGAGGTTGAATCACATGTGCACTTGTAATGTTTTCAGTTCTGTTTTATTTTCATCCGGCACTGGTTTAGAATCCAAAATGTTTTAAGAGAACATGCATTTTCTGGATTTAAGAATTTCAATACTGAAATGATATCATTAATATTGGTAATTTTCAGCATTTTTTTTAGATGAAGTTCCTTCATCTACTGAAGAAAACTGAAGGCTGGAAAACGGTATTGTAGGTATATGATACTACTAAAGACCTGATGTATAAACATGAATAGGCCTATTATATTAGTATTGCGAATTTTGAACCTTTCGACTTAGCACAGCACTTCACATAATGAAATCTCCTGCCATTTAGAGTCAACGGAATGAAATATAACTTTTACAGTCAATAGAGAAGACATGGAAGATAATGAAAATGTCATCGCCGGAGTAAAGACTTAAGTAGATTTAAGCTGTTATTGCACTCAGTGCCTCAATTACAAATACGTTTTGTTGATACTAAAACTCTACTAAAAGAAACTTTGATCGCCAAAATTCTATGTATACCTAGTTGTTTTCCTTATATAGTTATGTGATACGTGTTTTTACTCAGATTCAGGTAATTTTAATTTTTTAATGCCTCTGATACATAAATTAGATGGTAGTATTAACCACGTAAACTTTTATTAGGAAAATGAAGCCAATTTATGTTATTTAAACACGGGAAACCTGCTGTGTGTAGTTAAATCTCATTCATTGATACATTAATTGCTCTATAAAGAGGATTTGTATAATCCCATAGGAATGTCATCAGCATGATACGTAAAGCGGAGCTTGTACTAATTATTGTCCACCAACCATCGATTAACTGAGTGTTCCTCACTGGCAGAGGTTATCTATGTATTCATTTTAATTAAGTTTTTTATCAGTTTTGAATGAATGAGTGCGAACTGACCAGTAGCTGCATATTTTTTTTTTTGTTGAGTTAGACATTAACATTTGCAGCATTTAAGAATAATACCACGGGAATAAATAAAAAAAAGGCTAGTCTCAAATCTACTCTCACTTAATATAGAAAAAAGAACAGAATTATTATTCTCTCTCACTGTAACAGGACTTTTAAAATGCCAGTTAAATATTTATGAGGACTAATAATATAATAATATAATATAATAACTACTTATCCTCCAATCACAATCTAAACACCAGGTCACAGGAGAGCCAAATCCTAGCAATTCCTGCCCACAGAACATCCCACTATTCATCCTCTTTTACTGTCCCAGTCCCCCGTGAATGGAATTCTCTACCTCAGAAGATCAAGGGCTGCCACACAATAATCACTTTCAAGATAAGGCTAAACGATTTCTTACTGGCGCAGTCAAATTGAAATTATAATTGTGATCGAGTTTAATAATTTAATTTAATTTAGGTATTATATTGTCTTGTATTGTAGTATTGTATTGCTTTGAATTGTACTGTATTAATTATGTTATATCATACTGGTTGAGAGGAAGAGAGGGCCGAATGGCCTTAACTCTACCAGTTAAAATATACCATTACTATTATTATTATTATTATTATTATTATTATTATTATTATTACATAATTATTTTATTGGTGTTGTCAAGCTGAAAAGAATTGTCATTGTATTATATTAATTATGTATTATATTGTTTGTATTGTAGTATTGTATTGCTTTGAATTGTACTGTATTAATTACTTTATATCATACTGGTTGAGAGGAAGAGAAGGCCGAATGGCCTTAACTCTGCCAGTTAAAATATACCATTACTATTATTATTATTATTATTATTATTATTATTATTATTATTATTATTATTATTATTATTATTATTATTACATAATTATTTTTTTGGTGTTGTGAAGATGAAAAGAATTGTCATTGTATTATATTAATTATGTATTATATTGTCTTGTATTGTAGTATTGTATTGCTTTGAATTGTACTGTATTAATTATGTTATATCATACTGGTTGAGAGGAAGAGAGGGCCGAATGGCCTTAACTCTACCAGTTAAAATATACCATTACTATTATTATTATTATTATTATTATTATTATTATTATTATTATTATTATTACATAATTATTTTATTGGTGTTGTCAAGCTGAAAAGAATTGTCATTGTATTATATTAATTATGTATTATATTGTCTTGTATTGTAGTATTGTATTGCTTTGAATTGTACTGTATTAATTATGTTATATCATACTGGTTGAGAGGAAGAGAAGGCCGAATGGCCTTAACTCTGCCAGTTAAAATATATCATTATTATTATTATTATTATTATTATTATTATTATTATTATTATTATTATTATTATTATTATTATTATTAAAAAGAAATGTAAAAAATTTGAGAAATTTAAGACTATTATTTAGACAGTGCATGGGAGGGTTGAAGAACAATAATGGGCATAAAATAGGCTAATGATATGGCGTTGTTAGCAGAAGACGAGACGATATTAAGGGATATACTACTGGAGCTAAATGACAGCTGTGAGCAGTATGGAATGAAGATAAATGCAAAAAAAAAAAAAAAAAAAAAACTAAGACCGTAGTTATTGGAAGGAAAATAAAGGTGGTAAATATGCGAATTCGAAATGAGGCAGTAGAGCAAGTGGACAGCTTCAGATATATCTTCGTTGTTCCTGCAATAACTCCTATGTGACTTATTTATCGATTTTCAGATCTTTGCTCTATTAAATAAATTACATAGTGATACAGCAAATAATAAAATCGCCTATATCAGTGGTCGTTAGCACTCGCTGAAATGTGCAAAGGGTAAGCGGTGCCGTCCCGTGTGCACCGTCGTGCAGCAGGAAGAGGTAGAGATCATACCCGCTAGCAACTACGAGTGCACGAGTTTTCCGCGGGTAAGAGACGCTAGTCCCAGGGTGCTCTGCGCTGAGGACCGCTGGCCTATATGTAATTATATTTCTTCTGTAGCCATAAGATAAATATATCTGTTTTTTCTTCCTACTGAAAATTGTTATATTTTGCACAAAGGAGTTATTGCAGAAGAAACGGCGATGTGCTATAAGCAATAACATGAGCTGCAACCAGGAAGTCAACAATAGGATAGCAATTACAAAGGAAGCTTTTAATATAAAAAGAAGCATCTTCTGAGGACCTGTGGAAAAATAAATAAGGAATAGACTGGTGAAGTTCTTTGTGTGGAATGTGGCATTTTATGGGACAGAAATGTGGACATTACGACGAAGTGAAGAGAAGCGACTAGAAGCATTTGAAATGTGGAGAACAATGGAGTGTGTGAAATGGACAAACAGAATATGAAATGAAGCTGTGTTGGAAAGAGTGGATGAAGAAAGAATGATGCTGAAACTGTTGGGGAAGTTAAAAAGGAATTGGTTGGGTCACTGGCTGAGAAGAAACAGCCTACTGAAAGATGCACTGGAAGGAATGGTGAACGGGAGAAGAGTTCGGGGTAGAAGAAGATATCAGATGATAGACGACATTAAGATATATGGATCATATGAGGAGACTAAGAGAAAGGCAGGAAATAGGAAAGATTGGCGAATGCTGAGTTTGCAGTGTAAGACCTGGCCTTGGGAAGAAAACTATGTATGTATGTATGTATGTATGTATGTATGTATGTATGTATGTATGTATGTATGTATGTATGTATGTATGTGTGTATTTTGTTCACACTGCAATGGGTATATACCCGGTGGCAGTGGTAATTAATTACACTCAATAATGACAATAATAAACTTATTAATTAAAAATACAATTAATAATAATACCAATAATTAATACAAATAATTAATACTAACAATAATAATAATAACAATAATAACAGGGAATATCCTAAATTAAATGAAGCACGATCACTTAAAATAACATTTAAAATAAATCTAATTTGTATCTTAAACCTAAGTTCGAACTAAAACCCACGAGTATGATATGTTCATATCTGCACAAGTACTTTTCAACATTACACTCATTTCGCTGTCAACTCACTCACTGCACTGGAACTACGACAAATTTCACTGATTCTATCCGGATTTCACTAACACTTCGAAAACATTTCACTGTTCAAATACTTTGCACGGCCGCCATAAACTATAAAGCTTCACTGACAGGAACACGTTTCACTTACACAACACACTTCACTGACACAACATAATTCTTCACTGATACAACACTTCAATAACAAAATATAATTTACACCCTTTAAATACTGTGTATAATTACCGTCTATTAGTAAAGTCCTTAAGCCTATTTTTAATTACATTTTTGGTTGTTGGTAAAGCCTTTAGTAAGTCTGCAGATAAAGCATTCCAGTCCCCGATAGTACGATTGAGAAAAGAAAACTTTCCAGTGTCCGTCCTCTGTCTTCTTTCCCTCAATTTATATGAGTGGTCGTTCCTTGAAGAGCAATTTGGCGGCTGCAACCTATTTTTTATTTCTCTCCAGGCAGGCTGACCTCTGTATGTTTTAAACAGTGCGCGTTCTATGATTCAATGAATGAACTTAGTAATTTTTCAAAATTCAGGAGACTAAATTGTCTAACCTGGCCCTAAAATTCGTTCAAGACGTTGCTCATATGCATCTAACAAGAATAGATGATGTTTTAAAACACATTTATTTCGCGGAAAAGTAGGCCTATATACCATATTAGTTTGTAGCCGCTCTAAATCAGCGTCATCATGCGTCAAGGAAATAAATTTAAAAAATGTATAGCTAGGCCTACTTCGAAAGAGACTGTGGACTTTTACAGAATGACAGCCATGGCTACAGTGCGGCACATGGTACCGAAACGCATTAAGTTACGACTACTGTGTTGTGTAGATCGAGGGGAATGGGAGAGTGAGAGTGCAATTACTTCTTGTGTCAACATGTAAACATTCAGTCACAGTAGGACACAAAATAAATGTTCACGTTTACAAATATAATATATACAGTGCATTTCTAGCACAAAAATAATTGCCTAACATGTTTCAATTTACATTGTACGGTACAAGTTTCAACAATATAAAATAATCATTTGTGTGTGAGCATAAAAGAAAATTATACAGTACTTACATAAAATACATTTCTTCACAATTCAATGCACCGAATTACAAGGTACATTCGCAACGTATCAAAAGAAAAGTATCTCCTACTTTCATTTAAAATAACTTTTTTAAGAAACGTTTTGAAATATTGTTGAAAGGGATATTGGCATGTACCAACAATTATACAGGGTGTTTCCGGGCTAGTGTTACAAACTTTCAGGAATGATGGGGAAGGGCACGTGTATCAATTTGAGATAACGAACCCTGGTCCGGAAATGACCTATTCGAAAGTTACAAACAAAAATAATTACGTGGAAATGGAATAATTTTATCCGTCTGTACACCTTATTTATGTTTTTTACACATACTGTATTCATCTGACGTTGTTTACGTTGTCTACTTACAGTATTTCATTCAGTGCGCTGTCTGAGGGATGGGGACAGGAAACTACACTAAAGCAATGCAGATAGCGTAATGTGTAACGAACATGGTCGGTTCTGATATGCACGTATGTAGACAGCAGTGTATGTGTACAAGTTGCAGTGTCCAGTCGATCAGTCCTAGTGGAATGGAGGAGTACATGAGAGCGGAGTAAGCAGACATGACTTTCGAATACGGATGAGCCAATGAGAACAGTAGACAAGCTCACAGATTGTATCGGTTCAAGTACTCACGGAGGAGACATCCCATCCGGCCCATATCATCTTTCCACGACTGTTCCAAAGGTTAAGGGAAGAAGGGCACTTGGTGCGAAATTGCAATTCCATTTCCACACAACTATTTTTACTTATAACTTTCGACTCGGTCATTTCCGGACCATGGTTCCTTATCTCAAATGATACATGTGTCCTTCCCCATCATCCCTGAAAGTTTGTAACACCAGCCCGGAATCACCCTGTAAGATACAAATCTCGACAAAATTCTTTTTCATGTTTTATGTCTGGCTGGGCGGAAGAGAAGGCCTACTGGCCTTAGCTCTGCCAGATTAAATAAATTATTATTATTATTATTATTATTATTATTATTATTATTTCTGATTTTGATGTTGAAGGCCAGTTTTGACTGTATAATAATTAAACATTTTCCAAGTATCTTTTGCTAATATACTGCTTTTGAAAGAATCGAGTTCTATCTGTCCTTATATTTTTTTAACAGTTTACAAAATACATTTTTACAAGAAAATATTCCTATATAATAAAACTAAGCAACTATTTTCATGAAGGAACTTATCTGGAAATAGAATCCATAAAAACGGATTGAATATGAATTCATGACAAGAATCCCTCCACACGTTACAAATTTCCTGCAGATTGTAGGATACTATATAACTTGAGAATAGTGTCGCGATAACCACACCCACTTGCCCGTCGTAGCGTGGGAGTCGACCTAGAAACCGCTCAGATCCCGACCTGACTTGTTATTCATTCGTTCAAGTCCCGAGGCTTCGTTTTCAACCCTTTCGCAAATAGATTCTCTGTTGCCATGACGTCACAGTTTCTCAGACGTTAGCATATCTCTGACGATACTTACATGCATACATGAATGTTCATGTAGCCGCCTGAAGCGTAGACGGCTCAGCGATAAAGTGAACCTCATACATGGAAACGGCTTCTTTGTGCTGATATTTCATCTTACCTTGCTTCGTATTGATGATACGTACGATGTTATACTTACACTGCAGCGAGACCTTGCAAAAGTCAAGTAGGATTGTGAAGTTTGAAAAATGAAATTACCGACATTTTATAGGTGGATCATTTGCAAAAATTGTAAACAAATGGACGATTGAGAACGTCAAAATTAAAGTACGATTTTTTTTTTTAGTTGGTTATTTAACGACGCTGTATTAACTACTAGGTTATTTAGCGTCGATGAGATTGGTGATAGCGAGATGATACTTGGCGAGATGAGGCCGAGGATTCGCCATAGATTACCTTGTATTCACATTACGGCTGGGGAAAACCTCGGAAAAAACCCAACCAGGTAATCAGCCCGAGCGGGAATCGAACCCGCGCCCGAACGCAACTTCAGACCGGCAGGCAAGCGCCTTAACCGACTGAGCCACGCCGGTGGCTTTAAAGTACGATTTAGTGCATATTCTGCATGTATTAATATAGTGATTATAGTGCAATATCTCTGCCAAAGTAATCAGTAGACTTCGATAACTTGCCACACGCAGAATGCAATCAGGTTGCCGATGTACGGTAGTATAGAAGAGGTGAGCGACCGCCCGGTCTCGTAGTATAAGCAGTTCATGTTAAGAGTTGTGACCGGTCCAAATAGAAAGAGCAGCTACAGCTAATGTATACCTATGTAAGCACTTGTTTTTGCATTACTGTGGTTGGAATAGTCAAAGCTTAACATTTGTTCAGTGTAGACAAGAATTCAATCAAACATACTACAATGAGAGTGTTGCTGTTACAAACAATTGCCCCTGGAACACCCCTACTCCCGCAGCCAGTCTTGACCCTTTGGGGAATGTTGTTGGATGCTGTTAATTATTATGCAGAATATTACGGCAAAATAATGGATTTAATTGGTGCATTGGATAGCACAGACAGTTCCGCTGTTGCAGCTGTAAAATCATTGCCTTCTGAACAGCTATTGGAAGATATTCTGTTCAATGATTCTAATTTTAAAAGTCGTGTCCAAAAGCATCATCCTGTTAGAATCGTCTAAACTACAACTCTCAGAAGCCTTTAATATAGTGTATAAAGTATCACAAACCGTTATCCAAAATAACAATTCACTAATTTCAGAAAAAGTGAAATGTAAGTTGAGAAACATTATTCCTAAAAATTCTGCATATTCACAACTTCGTATTACAAATTATGTACTATCAGGTCACGACAAAACGTCTGAAGTTGGTGTACTAAAAAGTAGTGACTTTCCGTTCATCAAATATGCTCCTATTACATCGTGTGATGTTGAACGTACATTTTCCCAATATAAAAACTGTTTGAGTGACCATCGGAGGAGGTTCACTTTGCAATCACTCAAGTGTACGTAACTCTTCACTGCAATGCACATATTCATGGATGATATGGGTATATTACATTAAATTTTAAGAGTTAATATATCTCACTACAAAATGATTGTTTATTTACATGTTTAGACGTTTCCTACTTCAATGATCATTCATTATATTTCTTGAATGCAGGATATAGGTTTTATTGTAACCGCAGTATACTGCTCAGTGTTTACATCAGAGGCATACTCCATCCGTTGCACGACCCCTTCTCATACATTCTATACCGCGTACGTAGTAAACCTTACGATTCTCGTGGCAATTCCACGAAGTCTAGTAATCAGCCACTGCACACTCACCTTGCTTTACAGCACTGTTTTTAATGATGTAACAGACATGACGGAGTAACAGATCTGACAGGTAACAGACATGACAAAGCATGTGCGACCCTAAAATATTTTTGCTTAAAAATCTTCAAAATAGCAATTTAACTACTGGACACGTGTACTATTATGTCCTCTTGATCTTGACTTTATATGTTGTTATTTGTGGAAAACATAATACAAACAGATATGACAGAGTAAAAATGCACGCTTAGACTAAAACACAAAGCAAGAGTTTGACACACAAACTCGCCAAATAAAAATGAGTGAACATAGCAGTACAATCCAAGTGGGTCTTTGTGCATCATCTTGGCTTGTGCTGACATCTGTGGGATTTATTTTTCAACTGTGTATCCATAGGAACAGAATAGTGTAACAGACCTGACTGACTTCTGGACTAGAGTAATTATGTAATCATATTTAAGGAAATATAAACTCAGACATAAATGAAGAAGGTTTGATAATACCAAATGTTTCTTCAATTTTTTTCTCAATTACATTATTAAACAAACCTTTATCTAGACATAATCATGCTCCATTTTAAAAACTTAACTAGTATGGACACTGCATTTATCTGTTACGAAGAGAATTTTATTTTATTCTCGTGAAATATTTCACATGAAGGAAATAATTCTTGTGACTGTTACTACATTAGTATTGAAACTACTCTCTGTTAGGAATTTATAACTCTATCGTTATAAATGCAATAATGGGAAGGCTAAGGATTGACATCATTTGTTATACAAATTCTGCAAATGATCCAATTTTGGATGAATGTATACACAGTGGGCCTAAAAAAAGGCACAAAATTTAAATGGTTATATTCCAGTACCTAATGATTTCACTTGAAAGTTTATTTCACAGTCTTTGTAGAACAGGAAGGTAATGTAATATTAAATTTTTTACCATTTATTAAAGATCTTTTTTTATTTTTTGTAAAGCAGTGCAAAATCGATCGTTTATGCCGAACTAAGCATTATGGTCTTACGAGTTCAGCAGGCCAAGCCGTTTGTTGTGCTATCATCATTTGTTTTCTTCCGTTTTGAGTTCTCATTTTGTCACTTAACGAACGAAGACAAGATTTTCATTAAACATTTGCACCAATATGATAATTTATCTCCCCGTCAAATTGTAAGGAACTACGCTCAACGAGAATGGTCTGTTTCAAGTGTACAACGATTGATTAGCAAGATACGGACATGATATCCCTCCTAAGAGTTTATCGCGTGAAAGATCGCATTTCTCAGATTCTCTGATGGCTTCCGCTGGAGTTTCAAACGAGATCTTAATCCTATGGAGTCAAACAGCAGTTTACTACAAAACAAGAATTCGTAATATTGAACATTTAAGACAACGCCTTCTTGAATGTTAGGACCGGCTTGATTAAAGACAGATATCGAGTGCTATTGGGCAATGGAGAAGATGCCTACAAATGGTTGTGCGGGAAAATGGCGGTCACATAGAGCATCATTTTTAATTTTGATTATTTGAAAGATCATTAATTATTATTAATTTTACCAACATTCAGTTTCTGCATTTTCAAATAATAAACTGTCTTCAAAAACTACATTATGTAATGATCTCCATAATATTTTAATTGAGCCTCAAAGAAACATAATAAAAAGTCCTACTAATCTTTAAAGTCTACTCTTTCCAATAGTGTATTCATTATAAATTAATGTTATGTAATTTATAAAATAGAGTATTTCAAATTTTGTGCCTTTTTTGGTCCACTGTATAATACAGGATCTTCTAAAGAAACTGTTTGTCTTTATTAAAATCTATACATACTGGTAATATCTCATAAGGATCACCGGCGCAACTCAGACGGTAGCGCGTTTGTCTATTGATCCGAAGTTGCGTTCGGGTGTGGGTTCAATTCCCGCTTGGACTGGTAACATGGCTGACGAGGTTTCTCCCAACTGTAAGGAGAATGTCAGGTAATCCATGGCGAATCCTCGGCCCCATCTCGCTATCATGAATTCCATCGACGCTATATAATGTAGTAGTTGATACAGTGTCATTAAATAATCAATAAATAAAATTGTTCTGATAAAATAAATAAAGTTGAGAAGTTACAATCTTGCTTTAGTATTTCAAATTCAATTTTTAAACTAGTATTTCCTGCTTGGTGCCACAGTTTTAAGAACTTGTGTTTCTTTTGCTATAACAACACAATTGTTTACAAATAAATAATGTTTTCCCTGACACAAAGTTCCCTGATACGAATCCTCTCATCATTCCAGAAGTTATTCATTATACTGAATAGACGCTCTACAAAAGCATTGTTTGCAGGAATAGAAAATACATGTTTAACTACCATTAATTGCAAAGACGCGTTTAACAATTCAAGTTAATTTCAACCCAAATTCAACCTAGCAAATTTCAAACGCTATAATTAACAATGTGTCTCCAATAGAAAAAAAAAGCAACAATCATATTTCTTGGCTTGCAAATCGATAATGTGTTAAATTGAAAAAAAAAACGTATTAAAGAAATTACTCCCAAACTACTGTAAATTCAGCTTGTTTTGCTATTAGATCTATGCAAGAGGTAGTAAATATCAATATCTTAAAAACAATATACTTTGCATACTTCCACTCCGTAATGAGTTTTGGAATAATATACTGGGGAAATTCCACAAATAATAAAAATGTATATTCCCATTACAAAAAAGAGTAATTAGAATAATAGTAGGTGCCAAATCTAGGGAATCCTGTAGGAGAATTAAAAAAAAACTACAAATAATGCCCATGGCTTGTCAGTATATTTTCATTAATAAACTTCCTCGTATATAATCGTGAAAACTTTGTAACTAATTGAACAGTTCATAGCATAAATACTCGTCAAAAATGACTTTTATTCTCCATCGGCAAGTCTATCGTGCTATAAAAAAGGAGTGCGTTATATGGCAGTAAAATTTTTAATAGCTTCCCCATGAATATAAAAAATTAAACTCAAAACAAAAGATTATTCAGAGCCATATTAAAGAAGTACTTAATTTCTCGGCCTTCTATTCTTTAGGGGAATTTAGGACATGCAACAACGATTCATGAATATTTCTGTCTTGTTTTAAGTATCGATATTAAACTTTTGTGTTGTACTAGTATACTATATTGTAAAACTCTTCTGTATATATTTCAACTAGACTATGACTATAATTAAGACTTTGTATTAGCTACTGTTAATTTTTTTTACATGTTCCATATTCTATCTGCGAAGTGACGTACGAATACCATGGAATGTAAATAAATACAATACAATACAATAAAACTACCATTCTAATAACAAATACGTATTGAACTATCATTCTAATAGCAAAGACGTGTTGAATATTCAGCAGAAAATTAGGACTGACAAATTTATTTCAATACCTACGTTTGCTTAAGATTTACTGACTGTTCTTAAAAATCATTTGTACAATACCTAATAATAAAATTAATCTTCAATTTTCTTTCCTTGGTATGACCTATTAAACTTCATATCGTTACTATTGTTTTTCGATCTTGAATCTTACGTACACTACTTTTAACACTTAAATATAAATGATTGATTAAATGGCAGACTTACTAGTGTTAAATTGTATAAGCACGTGTGGCTATACAATTTAACACTAGTAAGTTTGCCATTTAATCAATCACTTATATTGTTTTTCGTCATAATTCATTTTTGGCTAACATGACTGTATTTAATTTAGGCCTATGATCTTATTTATTACTCTTTATTGTCTAATGTCTAGAAGATCGTAGGAAAATCCACTGTCTTTCCCTTCTCTTTCAAATATTGCATTTCTCCACTCCTGTCTATCTTGTGTCTCGTTTTCAAAATTTATCCCCCCATCATAACCTAGACACACGATCACAACACTCCTCAATGTTATCATTTCCTGCCACCGAACATCCTCATATTCATGTTCTTTCACTGTGGCTGTTCCACGGCTTTGGAATTCCCTACCGAGTAATGTCAGGGACTATCAGACATCAAACCAATTTATGAATAGGCTAACGAAATATTTTTCTAACAATTCTTGTTGACAATAATAGCTGTTTCAGGTTTCTCAATGTTTAATGGTTATACAGGGACATCATTTTATTTTTACTTAAATTTTTATTGTACCTGAGTTTTTCAATGTATTTCACTCCCACCTCTTCTACTAAGGAAGTTCCAACTCCACACAGAACCAAGATCGCAGATAGTAAGCAGTACTGAGTTACTGAGTATAGTACGTTCCAGAAATATGTTCGCGTTTTCCAGTGGCGAAAGAGCTTTCAATATTGAATCATATTTTCGCACAGGTACTGTCAGTTTGCCTACGTCGCATCCCGATTTCCCCCACCTGCTTCTGCTCGCCCCTCTGTAATAGCTGGGCTGTCTTAGCTCTTTTCTGAAAACATTAATTTCTCTTAGGAATTGGACGTTTACGTAATATTATACAGCTGTTTAATTTAACTTAAATAAAAGGGCCTCGTTAAGTAATTAACTGTCACGTGATTTCCTCCCTTTCTACAATCCTGCGGCATAACCACTTGGACGGACAGTAGATAGCATGTCTGAGTAATTTTATATTTTCGGGTCGGGCAGAAGTGAAGATTGAATTCATAGTACGTAAGGTACTCTTTTATAGAGTAGGTACAGAATTATTTCAACATGAGTTACTAGTACGAAGGACGAAACTGGCAATTGGAATTAGATGCAATAGTCTATAGTGCGATAATATGCACAAAAGAACTGAAGCCTGTATCGAAATGAACGGCCACCATTTTCAAAATTGTGTTTAAATATCCATATTATGATTATTTATCAATTTAACTTCTTTCTCTATATTGTACGCTAATGTGCTGTAGACAGTATACACTGCATAATGAATACGTTCGCATGGATAACTCACTTCGTGAGTAAAAACACTTATTCTTAATACAGTACTGTACTTTGATTAAAGAAAAACCTAATGAAAATTATCAAACTCAAAATCGCGATATTTCCTAGTTTACGTAAATGGATGAACTACTTTCCTTCCATCCTATACCTAGTAGAGTGATTTGTGTTTTACGCCAGTATCATCGAACTCCAGTCTTGGAGGGGGGAGCAAGCGGTGTTTCCGGTTCTCTAAAGGTATAGACAGGTTAATATTAAAAATGTTAGTAAAAATAAAATGATGTCCCTGTATATATCACAGATAAATATATAAATTATCTCATTATTATTATTATTATTATTTTTATTAATGTAGATCTAATTTCAAAATGTATTGCATTTGCTTATCTTGTTGTAAACCTATATCTTTACCTTTCATTTTTATGTAATTTTGAGATTATTTGCGTTCCTATAGGCCTCCGTGTTTTTTTGTGTATTTTGTCGTTTGGTAAGAAGTTGAATAAATTATTGTTGAGAATAAAAATTGTCTAAGTTTTCGGTGTTTTTTCTTTCTCTCCTATCAGTATACCAATAAATTACTGCTATGGACGATAGACGGCATTTGTCTAAGAAGTATGGAATTCGAAGATTACGCATTTTTTTATTATGGACGTAATTGGACTGGTTTGGGACTCCCCAGTTCTTAATGTTGGATCAATTATGTAACCACAGATGTGTCTGGTGGAATTGCAATCATACTTTAAATATACCTGTCACGTTTATGAAGAGTCACATTGTTATTGAGTTACGTAAATTCTCGAGGTATAAACTGTGAAATAGTTACGCCATTTTGTTAATGATGTGTCAAATGTTTGGTATTATGTCATATTCCTAAATGTAATTACAATAGAGATTTGTTTTACATGCTAATTTCAACGTTTATAAATTAGTTACATGAGTTTCCGCTATATTGTATCACGACAATATTTATTTAATTTGACATGAAATCTCATTTGTTTCGAATTAAAATTTCCAAGTCGATACTTGGCGCCACTGTAGCGATACGCGTGCCACCAGTCGAGCGTAAAGTGTAACTACAGACCAAGCTCTATGCAGCCAGCGCTCGAATGAGAGAATTCTGGAACTACTGGCATGGAATTAGTGCGGGCTGAAAGAGAATTAACAAACATCGATAGTGACCTGTTCGCAAGTCATGGCTTTGCACATAGTAACATGTTTTATGAATTTGCACTAACGTAGGCCTAATAGGTTATTGAAATGAAATTCGTATTCGGTCAGATTTTACAAATGATGATAGTGCATTGATCTAGTGACGTATTAGGAACTCTAGACTGTTC
Source organism: Periplaneta americana (assembly GCA_025594305.2). NCBI lineage: Eukaryota > Metazoa > Arthropoda > Insecta > Blattodea > Blattidae > Periplaneta > Periplaneta americana. The sequence continues at coordinate 20,574,998 of JAJSOF020000037.1, read as the reverse complement.
GTGCCAGTGACCCAATATCACCATCGCAGTCCCTAACCTTATTTGTCCATCTTTCTTTCTTCTCTAATTTAATTTATCCTACTCTCTCTTCTCCATTTCTGTTTTCTTTTTTACTATATGCATCTTCCTTTCTCTCTCGTTCCATATGTTTTTCTTTTCCCAACAAATTTTTCATTTTGTCTTACTTTTAATTTTTTAAGCATTTTATTATATATATATATATATATATATATATATGCAATCACTTATCATTCAACATTTTCGGGATGAAATGTCTTTCATGGTATAGTACAAATACTGGAATACTGTAAATTCAGTTACGATACAACTTAAAATTGCTTTTTCTTAATTTCCAACAATGAAGCTTCTGTTTCTTGACTCTGGCTACACTGCAGACTAATACCTACTTTTGCACGTCCTATATTATTACAGTTATCCTATTTCACATTTCTATCATTAGTAAAGACAGAAGAGGTATTCTGCTGAAACATATTTTTTGTTTTTTTTTTTGTAATTATTTATAATAATATTCTATCCACATGTAATCATTATAGTTATTTATTAAACAAAAACTCTTTCCATTTGGTTAATATTTCTTATATACATATGTTTATATTTTAGTTTTCTCGTCTCATTTTTTCTTTACTATATACAAACATTTTCCGAGTTCCCTCAATTTTTTTCGTTTACTGTTCTCTACAATTTTCTATATGCTACTTCTACATTTAGTTCCAGTAATGCTTCCGGAATAAAAATTTTTCTTGTTCTTTCATTTTCTGGACAATGCGTCTTCTTTTCTATTACATAAAGGACATATGTTTTATCCTACGTCTCCTCTTCTATTTTTTAGCTTCCAAATTCCCAGTCTCCACCACGATAATCTCATCCTTTCTTCCCTCTTGTTAACTTTTGTATATTCTTCTTATCCCCATATGAATTTCATTTCTTTGTAATTTATTAATGATTTTAAACTATTTAAATTGTACATCTTGATTACACAACTTTTAACACTGTATCACTTCGGAATATGTGTGATAAGACTTTCCTGTGTTAAACTCCAACGTACCTCGTTTACATGTTTCGACTATTTATGGGTCATCCTCAGAACTGGTCGTTGTTGGTCTTGCCTCCTCTTGTTCTGTTTTCTGTGAGGGTGCGTTCGTGTGGTATAATGTAGAATCAGAGAGTGTGTGTGTTTTGAAGTTGAGTTATGTGTTGAGAATTTCGTTGGGGTGTGTTTTCGTGTGTCTTTATATTTCATTTTGTCCTAGTGTGTTTAGTTTCTGGCTTTTTGATTGGATGTGTAGTATTTCCATGTCTGTGTTGATGTCTTTGTGGGTGTGGTTAGCATTTGTCATCTACCTGTCTGTCCTATGTAGAAGTTGTTGCAGGTGTTACATTTGAGTTTGTATACGCCTGTTTGGTTGTATTTGTTTGTTTGTGTGTTGAGATGTTTTTGTAGAGTGTTATTTGTTCTGTATGCAATGATCTAATTTAATTTCTTGAATGAGGTTGCAATTTTGTGTGTGGTTTTGTTTTCGTATGTTAGTGTGATGTATTTTTTGTGTTCTTGTGTTTGTGTTGTATTATTATGTTTTGTCTCGTATTTTGTTGTCTATTATGTTAGGGTTGTATTCGTTTTCTTGTGCTATGTATCTGATTGTGTTTAGCTCTTCGTTGTAATCCTTTTGGTTCGTTGGTATGTTGAGTCATCTATGTACCTTTGTTCGGAATGCAGCTTTTTTGTGTTGTGTAGGGTGGTTGGATGTGTTGTGTATGTGTGTTGTTGTTTTTCTGAATACTTTGAATTGCTAAACATTTCCTGTCTCACTCTTCGTTACTTCTCTCCATTATAATTTTACCTATCAAATTTTTATTAATTTCCTCAATTTCTTGCCATAACCAATTTAGTCCTAAACTGCTTACATTATTTTCTAGTTCTTTTATTCAATTTGACTTAGTTTTCATCGTTTGTAGGTATCTCACACATCTTTTCAAGATACCATTTTCTTCTTTCTCTACGATATGACCCAAAAATTTAATTTTCCTAACTGATATTATTCCCAAAACACGGGAATTTTACTGCAAGCAAGTAAAGAAATGGGTTTGGAAGTAAATCCCGGAAAGACAAAGTATATGATTATGTCTCGGGATGAGAATATTGTACGAAATGGAAATATAAAAATTGGAAATTTATCCTTTTAAGAGGTGGAAAAATTCAAATACCTTGGAGCAACAATAACAAATATAAATAATACTCGCGAGGAAATTAAACACAGAATAAATATGGGAAATGCTTGTTATTATTCGGTTGAGAAGCTTTATCATCCAGTCTGCTGTCAAAAAATCTGAAAGTTAGAAGTTATAAAACAGTTATATCACCGGTTGTACTTTATGGTTGTGAAACTTGGACTCTCACTTTGAGAGAGGAACATAGGTTCAGGGTGTTTGAGAATAAGGTGCTCAGAAAATTATTTGGGGCTAAGGGGGATGAAGTTACAGGAGAATGGAGAAAGTTACACAACACAGAACTGCACGCATTGTATTCTTCACCTGACATAATTAGGAACTTAAAATCCAGACGTTTGAGATGGGCAGGGCATGTAGCACGTATGGGCGAATCCAGAAATGCATATAGTGTGTTAGTTGGGAGGCCGGAGGGAAAAAGACCTTTAGGGAGGCCGAGACGTAGATGGGAAGATAATATTAAATTGGATTTGAGGGAGGTGGGATATGATGATAGAGACTTGATTAATCTTGCTCAGGATAGGGACCAATGGCGGGCTTATGTGAGGGCGGCAATGAACCTCCGGGTTCCTTAAAAGCCAGTAAGTAAGTAAGTAAGTAATATTATTCCCCTACTACCCTCAATCCCCGTTTCCAATCTGGCTCATATATTAAATTACATTTATATTTGCTATTAAATATCCCTCTCGCAGAACTACTTACCATCATTGCCATACCAGCTCTTACGGCTTAGGGAAGGAATGCACTGATTAAGAATGTAATTCTGGGTTCCCGGTGCTTCCAAGAAGTTCCAACGTTTCCAAAGAAAAGCGACGAGAGTGACCCATAAGAAAGTGAGCTCATCGCGGTGTTAGAGAAGTGGGGTAATGCGAATGCGACTCTTAAAATTTTTTGTCAACACGAAATGCTCTGTTTCTGCCTTGGCGAGGAATGCCATCTATTAATCAGGAGTGTCGCATAGATCTTGTTTTATGTCGGTAGATGCAGCGCAGGATCCGGGCGAAGCTAATGCCCTGTAAATTAGTCTGCATCCGGTCCGTGGTGCAAATGTAAGCACTCCGAATAATTCAGCGACGAGGATTCAAATAAAACCGAACGATCGTTCTCCGAGTCGCATCACAACAGAGAGTGTTGTCTCACTCTAATTAATTACGTATTCTGAAAAGCAATTTGCATACAATGGCAGGAGAGAACATGGGGGCCCGAATATTTGGTATTTAACGAATCTGTATTCATAATTGTGTACGTGCAAGTCGCCGCTCTAGGTTTTTACCCTCGAAATCTCTAGGAACGCCATTTCGTATTATCTGTTCTCAGGGTTAAAAATGTCCAGTATAAATCTGCGTTACCATACGAAATGTGAATATAGTTATTTATGGCACAAGGGAGGAAAATAGAAAGGATTTTCCAATAAGATTGTCCTAGTTTCAACATACAGGGTGGCGTAGCGAAACAGAAAATTTGAATTAACGTAAATTACACGAACACAGTACGGGCTATTCCATCTCAAATTGGCCGAAATATAGAGAAAATTGACCTTCCAATTTTTAAGGGAAGACTCCACTGAAAATCATGAAAATTTTTCCAAATATTTTTTAGCTATATCACTTATTCAGAATTTATATTTTCATTCCCCAAATGGATTCACCTCAATTCTGATTACAAATACTCGTATGTTTACACTTTTTAAATTAAGGCTGGAAGGGGGCGTGGAATTTAAAGAGCTGTCAAAATGGTTTTTCATCGAAGAATTCTTTTTTAAAATTTCTGATTACAAATCTAGTAACTTTTTGTTGGCTCCCTGAAGTTACTAGATGAATGTAGCGGAGGAGAATATTAATGGTGCTAGTTTACGTTATTAATATTTTTCTTAAGATATATATTAATAAAATAAACTAGCAGCATTTCTCACAAAATAAATGCATAGAAACATGCCGCTATCTCATAAATACTTGCAGTAAAAATTTCATCCAGATTCATTAATATTTGGCATAAGAAAGTTGGTGTTGAATCAACAAAAATGAACACAGAAAAATAGATTTGAAAATAAAATGAATATTTATGTAAATTAATATTCTCCCCCGCTACATGCATCTAGTAACTTCAGGGAGCCAACAAAAAGTTACTAGATTTGTAATCAGAAATTTTAAAAAAGAATTCTTCGATGAAAAACAATTTTGACTGCCCTTTAAATTCAACGCCCCCTTCCAGCCTTAATTTAAAAAGTGTAAACATACGAGTATTTGTAATCAGAATTGAGCTGAATCCATTTGGGGAATGAAAATATAAATTCTGAATAAGTGAAAAAGCTAAAAAAAGAATTTGGAAAAATTTTCATGATTTTCAGTGGAGACTTCCCTTAAATACAATTAAACTTTTTCTGTCCGTTGACAACTGTAATACAGTGCTTTGTGCAAAGTTTGAGGCATCAGAATTTCATAGTATTTAAATTAATAGTATATTATGCAACGAGCCTATAATGATAGTAATTAAGAAGCGAGTATGGATGTTTATGAAACTCGCTTGCGCTCGTTTCATAATTTTCATACGGGCTTCTTAATTACTATTATAGGCGAGTTTCATACGACTTTTTATGCTCGACCATCTAACTTGAAATTATTCAGAGGTATACATTTTATTTGTATCTGACAAGATCGGAAGTGACCTTGTTCTAGGTCATGAATTGTGAGATGTGCGCAGACGCGAAAGTATTGGTTTTATTCCGACGAACAATAATGTCATTGACCTTGATGTAATCCCGTTAAACTTGATATAACCTTGATTATTGAATTCGACATTGAAAAACGAGATGACAAATTGAATTTATTTGAATATTATTTACAATTAACGCTAATTATTATAGTAACAGAACATAAACTTCTGCGCCAGTATTGGATTTCCAGCCTTCGTGACTTTTCGCTAATTCTCTTTCGATTATATCCGAGAATAATCGATACTTGCGGTTTTATAACGGTACAAAGCTGACTTGCCATTGGCTGATCACCTGCAAGCTGAGTTGTCATTGGCTGAACACCTGTACTTTAATGAGTAGGTGTACTTTAATGATATGTATTAAAGGACTGCTACCAGGTGTATAATTACTACATTTCGCCATGGTCGAGCGTAAAAATATTTAAATTTATCGTATTTTCATAAAATTAGCAAATTTAAACTATTGTGGCTCCGAAACCCTTTCACCCAGTGATCAAAATCATGATTTATTTTGATGCTGAGAAATTAAAGTTTATATTGACATGTAAACAGTTTTTCTTACTTTTTATGGAAATGGAGAAATTTAGATTTTTCTTCATTAAGACGCCTTTGCCCAGGAAAAAATATTTTTGAAATATATGGTTAGATTCCGCATTGAAAGTACAAATGAACGCATATTTTTTACTGGTGCACCTTTGATAAAGTATTGAAAATGTCAAATAAAGAAAATAAATAGTACGCGCGTGAAGTAACCAGCTGACATTGCGGCGGGAGCTAGCCTAGGCAAGCAAGGCCAGGAGACATAAACACGTGATGTTTCGTCTAGTAGCGCATAGCTGGACTAGCTTTATCACAAGTTTTCATAAACACGGGAGTAAAATGACGCCCAACGCTCGCTTATCTTCAGCTCTCGGCCAGTCCGTGCGGTACTGCACCGTTCAAGTCTAGGCGTGTGAATATAATTTATTTAATACCCTCGAAACTTATTGCCGAGCCACTAAGCAAACAATGCCGAATCCCTCTCAATAATTCAAGGTTTTTTCTCTATATTTTTTTACATTTTTACAAATGGGTAAAAAGCCTGCAAGTAAGTAAAATCAGATTATCTGTCTCTCTGTACACAATAAAAACAAGGATTACTTCTTAACATAATCTACCAAATGTCAGCTTCAAAACGAGCTCCCGTTCAATGTTCTGCAGTAAACGGTTCCAGAGTTCTGAGCGCTGAAAGAGACTTGTTTTTATAAAATACGCTAAATTTGTCGCTCAATAGTACGAAAACCGTTTGACTTTCGATAGTATATTTTTGAAAATGCACTCTCCTCAGCACCTTGTATAAATAGGGAAAAATTAGAGTATTAAAAAAATGCGAGTTTTTTACTGATCGATTTCATATGAAATAGCCCGTACAAACATTCTTTATTGATGGAAGTGCATGTAGGGTAAAGGTGCTTAATTTCGTGATACCCCTAATCCCGTAATAAAATTTCAATTGACTGCCATGGAGTTGTCGTCTCTGACTTTTAATACCTAACAGATACCAGGAAATGTCTTTTATTCAGTTCTATTGACTACCCACCTTTTGAACAGAAGCAGGTGACTGCAGAAGCTTTTGTTCAGTGAAAGGTGGTTGACCAGTAAGATTTTCTTCTCTTGTGACCACTTCTGAAGAAACATTTTATATTTGAGGTAAGAATTAATATAGCATTATAAAAATGATATATTACTGCAGATTATAGTCAGCTGAATCAATGTGTATGATTATTTACACATTATGAGACAATAAGAATGCTACAGGAGCTTTCCCAATTTCGGATTTATTTTCATATTTCTCCTTCCTGGCTCACTTGACCAGTGATGCCAACGCTAAATTGTGAAAATTATCATGAAAGAAAATAGTTCGTGGAAATAATAATAGAAATAAGTTATAGAAAACATCAATTATCTATACTAATAATAAATCTGTAGCCGAAATTTTTCTGGTAATTTTCGATTTTTTAAAATAATTGGTCCTAACATATATAATTAACCACCCTGAAACCGAAAATCGCATTTTTGAAATTTTTGTTTGTATGTCTGTCTGTATGTTTGTTACCTTTTCACGCGATAATGGCTGAACCGATTTATATGAAAATTGGAATATAAATTAAGTTCGTTGTAACTTAGATTTTAGGCTATATGGCATTCAAAATACTTTATTTTAAAGGGGGGTTATAAGGGGGCCTGACTTAAATCAATCGAAATATCTCGCTTATTATTGATTTTTGTGAAAAATGTTACATAACAAACGTTTCTTTAAAAATGATTTCCGATAAGTTTTATTCTTTACAAACTTTTGATAGGACTGATATTTAATGAGATAAATGAGTTTTAAAATTAAAGTAATGCCATCAAAGACGGTGCAATGAATTAAGAGCAAATGACTTCGTCTATAAGGGGCCTTGGACAACAACAATCAAAACAGGGGCCTTGGACATCAACAATCGAAAGCTATTAAACATAGCCTACAGAGAATGTTTCTGTGTTTGTATGAAGTAATATCGGAAGCTAAATTAACCGATTTGTATAATCAATTATTATTTCACCATTGGAAAGCGTAGTTTCTCTAGATGGACATACTGCTATAATGTTATTACAGTAACGTCTGAGTAAATCGAGGACAGGTAAGATTAAAATAGCTTCTTATGCACAGAAAATTCGATAGGCTATTTTGTACATTCGTTTTCTGTATTTCTTAAAATAATATTTATGTACACTCATTTTAATCTCGGAGAATTAACGAACAACGAGAGTGTATTGATTTAGTATGCAGTAATAGTACGTTAGCTTAGCAATCCATTATTTTATAATTCAGATTTTAACTATGCTCAATTGAATCGTGTTAAAATACATAAAATATATATGCAATAAATGCAATGCAAAAAAAATTGGGTAATGAGCGAAGCAGATTATCTTGCGCTGTTGTAAAAGTTGTTCCCTGGATCAAACGTCCTATTTTAATTATGTAATTACTTTATATTTATTTCTAACAGGTGGAGCGGAGCGCACGGGTACGGCTAGTAATTATAATAAAGTAATAGTAACTTAATTACTGCTGTTGTTAGGAATATAAATATTGAGAAAAAATTGTGTTATAATTCAATTTAGTATCAATTTCAGTTGTCGGCAGAAGAATGAATGAATGTATCTTAGAATTTGTTTTTATTTACCTCTCGTTGCCTAAATAGACCTAAGTGACGGTAAAAATAGACTTCCTTCCTTAGAATTAATGTAATAAGTAATAATATACTGTACTTAGGACATTAGGAGTGGGAAAAAATATCTTTTCGTCCTTCTAGGTAAGGAAAAGTACTTGTGAAAAACATCGATACCTGTCATGTTGTATTTTTTTGTATTTATCTCTTAATCGGTTATTTTACGGCGCTTTATCAACTACTATGGTTATCTAACGTCTGAATGAGATGAAGTTGAAAGGTCCAGCGCGATACGTTACCCAGAATTCTTTTGTTCCTGATGGGTTGAGGGAAAACCACGGAAAAGAACTCAACCAGGTAAAGGCTGGTTCATAATTAACAGGAAACGGAAACAACAACGAGAACTAGAACGGAAAAATGGTTAAAATAAATGTATTTAAATTTGAGCATTCACAATAAAATTAACGAGAAACTTACCGGAGCCCGGGAATAGGAACATGAGAGTTGGCCAAGTATTAACTTTACGGTTCTCGTTTCCGATCACAGCCTACTAGATTCATTCTGTTGCCATCAGAAAGCTATTTGGTTGTCGTATATTTTGTAGCAAGGAGGCCACGACATAATTTCTTATCCATTCATTGTCCAGACTACCACGTGAATTGAATTATTAAATTTTGCGTGTCTTAAATTTCGAAGTTGGTTAATCTGTGTTTATGTTGGCTGGCTTATACTCATGAAAGAATGCCATTGGTGAAGTATATACAGTACATCATTTTATTTTTACTAACATTTTTAATATTAACCTGGCTATATCCTTGGATTAAGGTCTACAACCGGAAACACTTCTTGCTCACCCTTCCAAGACTGGAGTTCGGTGATACTGGCGTAAAATACAAATCACTCTACTAGGTACAGGAGGGAAGAAAAGTAGTTCATCCATTTACGTAAACTAGGAAATATCGCGATTTTGAGTTTGATAATTTTCATTAGGTTTTTGTTTAATCAAAATACAGTACTGTATTAACACTTAGTGTTTTTACTCACGAACTGAGCTACCCATTCGGACGTATTCATTATGCAGTGTATATTGTACTGTTACAGCACATTAGTGTACAATATTGAGAATGAAGTTAAGTTGAAAAATAATCATAATATGGATAGTTAATTTCGATACAGGCTTCAGTTCTTTTGTGCATAATACCGCACTATAGACTATTGTACCTAATTCCAATTGCCAGTTTCGTCCTTCGTACTAGTAACTCATGTTGAAATAATTCTGTAACTACTCTATAAAAGAGTACCTTACGTACTGTAAATTCAATCTTCACTTCTGCCCGATCCGAAAAGATACAATTACTCTGAGATGCTATCTACTGTCCGTCCAAGTGGTTTTGTCGCAGGGTCGTAGAAATGAGGTGGAATCACATGACAGTTAATTACTTAACGAGGCCCGTCTATTTAAGTTATTTTAAACAGTTGTATAATATTACGTAGACGTCCAATTCCTAACAGAAATTCATGTTTTCAGTAAAGAGCTAAGACAGCCCAGCTACTAGATTTTACAGAGGGGCGAATTGAAGCAGGTGGGTGAAACCGGGATGCGACGTAGGCAAACGGACGACAGTACCTGTGCGAAAATATGATTCAATATTGAAAGCTCTTTCGTCACTGGAAAACGCGAACATATTTCTGGAACGTACTATGCTCAGTAACTCAGTACTGCACACGCGTCCTCTGTTCTGTGTGGAGAACCATTGGAAGTTTACTAGTAGAGGGGGTGGGAGTGAAGTACATTCAAAAATTCAGATACAATAAAAATTGAAGTAAAAATAAAATGATGTCCCTGTACAAATAACATCAGAATGCGTAATATCGACTGTATATATCGTTATTGACATACATATCGATATGCTTAGCCATTTCCGTTCTCGGTTTATTGTGAATAAATCAGCGTTCAGAGCAGAAGTGGTGTAAATCAAAATTGGATAATGAGGTTTAAAGTAAAAATTCTGTAATGTACAGCGCAAAGTTACAATTAATATGTCCTTCGTGGTATCCACTATATATTAATAGTTTAAGTAAATTCAATATTAATTGCTACTTTGCGCTGTATTTTATAGAATGTTTACTTTAACCTCATTACCCACTTTTGACTTACACCACTTCTGCTCTCAACGGCTCAAATAATCTTCGCGTTCACGTTCTTCGCTTCCCGTTCTCGTTCTAGTTTTCGTTACCTGTTTATTGTGGACCAGTCTTAACTCGTTCCAACCAGGATTTGAAATGCATCTTCTTCCTCGTATTATTCTATGTTTCATAAGCTGTAGTCCTGCTTAGGAATTTCGTATTTATTAATTTACTAGCCGTACCCGTGCGCTCCGCTGCACCTGTTAGCAATAAATATAAAGTAATTGCATAATTAAAATAGGACGTTTGATCCAGGGAACAACTTTTACAACAGCGCAAGATAATCTGCTTCGCTCATTACACAATTTTTTTTTGCATTGGATTTATTGCATATATATTTTATGTATTTTAACAGGATTCAATTGAGCATGGTTAAAATTTTAATTATAAAATAATGGATTGCTAAGCTAACGTACTATTACTACATACTAAATCAATACACTCTCGTTGTTCGTTAACTCTCTGAGATTAAAATGAGTGTACATAAATATTATTTTAAGAAATACAGAAAACGAATGTACAAAATAGCCTATCAAATTTTTTGTGCATAAGATTTGAGACGGTTCCTCGTATAGGATAAGGAGGTTTTGATTAGATTAGTATTTCGTGTTAATATTCTTATATGGATAGGATGCGCGGACGTGTAAGTTAGTTTCAAAATCTGAGACGGAAGTAACAGGTGGACAGGAAGGCCGAAGGGAAGCCAGGCTGACAGGAAACATGTGTCCAGGCGTGGAGTTGACTGATGAGGGAATGTATGGACTTTGCCTGCGGGTGGTCAGTAAGATGACGCCAAGCCAGGTTCCAAAAGAGATGATCTGGTATATGTCAGAGAATTGTCAGAACCCCGGAAGTAAGGGGATGTTCTAGTTAACGAACAATTTTTGAAGAACGCGTCTTAAGTGACGTAAGTGTAATCATGGCCAATCAGGATTCTTAATAGAGACACGTGATATATAGATAGGAGGGCGAAATTCTATGTTTGGTGGTTGAAAGTAGAGGGTAGATTTCGCAGATAGACAGAAGGCAGATATACAGCGTTCGGAGAGGTCGCACTCCACATATTCTCGGCAAACCTAACTCGGAAGTATAACAATTTACGGACTTAGAATTTTTTAGTGGGTGTAGTAAGAAGTCGTGTGTTGCATTATTATTATAAGTCTGAATTCTTTCCTCTCATCACGTTATCAACTGTCCGTTATATTACTGGTGTTTTATAGTACAAATTATATAATTACGTGAACTCAGAAATTAGTATACCAACTTGCGGGAAGTGAGAGCGAGATATTATACACTTGGACGCGCATTTCTGCTAATCTGAAACGAACACTTAATAATAATAATAAACGTTTTCATAGTTCTTACCAACAACTTCTGGTGTGCGCCTACATCATTTCAACTTACGAGCACGTCTCCCAAACCCCATGTCCCGACCGTTTTGCAGCTGACCTGGGACCTCATCCTCTACCGGAGTAATCTCGAGGAGGCTGGCGCCCAAATTAATCAGTGTACGTAGTTAATTATTGACATCGACGTGCCATCCTCGAGATACTTTCCATATACGACGGAGCTGGCAGCCGAGGGCGACGACGACCAACAACGACGACGGCGACAGCTACAGATTTACTCAGACGTTACTTTAGTAACATTATAGCATTATGTCCATCTAGAGAAACTACACTTTCCAATGGTGAAATAATAATTAATTATACAAATCGGTTAATTTAGCTTCCGATATTACTTCATACAAACACAGAAACATTCTCTGTAGGCTATGTTTAATAGCTTTCGATTGTTGATGTCCAAGGCCCCTGTTTCGATTGTTGTTGTCCAAGGCCCCTTATAGACGAAGTCATTTGTTCTTAATTAATTGCACAGTCTTAGTTGGTATTATTTTAATTTTAAAACTAATTTATCTCATTAAATATCAGTCCTATCAAAATTTTGTAAAGAATAAAACTTATCGGAAATCATTTTTAAAGAAACTTTTGTTATGTAACATTTTTCACAAAAATCAATAATAAGCGAGATATTTCGATTTATTTAATTGAGGCCCCCTTATAACCCCCCTTTTAAATAAGGTATTTTGAATGCCATATAGCCTAAAATCTAAGTTACAACGAACTTAATTTATATTCCAATTTTTATATAAATCGGTTCAGCCATTATCGCGTGAAAAGGTAACAAACATACAGACAGACATACAAACAAAAATTTCAAAAAAGCGATTTTCGGTTTCAGGGTGGTTAATTATATATGTTAGGACCAATTATTTTTGGAAAATCGAAAATTACCAGAAAATTTTCGGCTACAGATTTATTATTAGTATAGATTTTGTTGTCTCGTAGTTTTACTACTGTGAAAACGACGCAATTCTTGCTATGTAAATAATGTAACAACGTATATAGTTCTATAGTTAATAACCCGGCCGTTACTACAAGCGCAACTCTTTCGAAGAACTCTGTGATTGCCAGGTTGACCATAAAACATGAAATGGGCATTTAAATTTCTGCAGTAATTCGAGAGTTAACTTGTTACTGTGTACTTCTACAAGTTACAGCGGTGCACAATGCTGAGCAAGGGTTTCACATGAAATGATATCGATTATATCAAGACAGTACGCCAGCTGCGGGCTTCACACGCGCTGAAATAACTGACATCTAGTTACGGACACTTCGCGAAAGGGCCCTTAGCTTCCTCGTTCACTGCTGACAGATCTTCATTTTCTTTGATTAGCCATCTGTGTTTGAAACGTGAAGTTAAGATTTCATCAAGGGTCGAGTACCGACTTTTTGGACCAATTATCCAGAATGCCTTGTCTACAGCAATGGTTCCCAACCTTTTTTGACTGGCGACACACTTATCTATACTAATAATAAATCTGTAGCCGAAATTTTTCTGGTAATTTTCGATTTTCCAAAAATAATTGGTCCTAACATATATAATTAACCACCCTGAAACCGAAAATCCCTTTTTTGAAATTTTTGTTTTATGTCTGTCTGTCTGTCTGTATGTTTGTTACCTTTTCACGCGATAATGGCTGAACGGATTTCGATGGAAATTGGAATATAAATTAAGTTCGTTGTAACTTAGATTTTAGGCTATATGGCATTCAAAATACGTTATTTAAAAGGGGGGTTGTAAGGGGACATGAATTAAATAAATCGAAATATGTCGCTTATTATTGATTTTTGTGAAAAATGTTACATAACAAAAGTTCCTTTAAAACTAATTTGCGATAAGTTTTATTCCTGGAAAAATTTTGATAGGACTGATATTTAATAAGATAAATGAGTTTTAATATTAAATAACTGCCATCTAAGGCCGTGTAATGAATTAAAAAACAAATGACTTCGTCTATAAGGGGCCTTGGGCAGCAAGAATCGAAAGCTATGAAAGATAGCCTACAGAGAATGTTTCTGTGTTTGTATGAAGTAATATCGGAAGCTAAATTAATCGATTTGTATAATTAATTATTATTTCACCGCTGGAAAGTGTAGTTTCTCTATATGGACATAATGCTATAATGTTATTACAGTAACTTATGATATAATATAATATGTAATATTATATAATATAATTTAAGTTATTTGAAGGGTTCAGAACCATAGTGGGCCAAGTGCCATTTACTGAATACGTAGAAAACAAGGGTTAAAATTAAGTTATTATCATAATTCAATGGAAACCTATAACAAGTAAAATAAAATATACACATTAAATCTAAATGATGTCAATCTTCATTAAACTATGGTTGCATGTAATAAAAATTAAGAAACTTGTTAAAGGAATTGTCATTGCACCAAATGAGTGTCTCTGGACCAAACTGATCGCATTTTAATTATTTGGATGCAATTTAAATTAAGTAACATATTAAACGATTTATCCTTCTTTCAAACACGAATGTTTTCTGGATCAAATTTCCTATTTTAATTATGTAATTACTTTATATTTATTTCTAACGGGTGCAGCGGAGCGCACGGGTACGGCTAGTTAGAAATAAATATAAAGTAATTACATAATTAAAATAGAACATTGGGTCCAGGGAACATTCGTGTTTGATAGAAGAATAAATCGTTTAATACGGCACTTAATTTAAATTGTATTTAAATAACTAAAATGCTATCATTTTGATCCAGAGACCATTCATTTGGTTCAAATATAATTCGTTTAACATTTTTCTAAAATAGTCTTGAAAGTATCCTTTAATAAATCACTCCAAATTAATAGAGTTGATTGTGAAGGTTAATTAGCTTCTGAGATTACTTCATACAAACACACAAAATATTCTCTGTATACTAATATTGATAAACGTCAAGGCCGCCTTAAATAGGCGGAGTCATTTGTTTTGATTTCATTGTAGCCATCGTCGTCGTTCCTGAAATAACTCCTATGTCATATATCGATTTTCAGATTTTTTCTCTACTAAATAATTTAATGATGCAGCAAATAATACAATCTACTATATATAATTTAATTATATTTCTTTCTTTCGAAAATGTAAGAACTCACGATCTCCTATGCACTACTGCCATAGAATGAATAAATTTGTTTTTCTTCCTACTAAAAAATTTAATATTTTGCACCTAGAAGTTAAGGAACAACGACACTATAATCTGAGGCGGCGGTGGAAATGTATTGTATTGTTATTTTAAAACTCTTCTATATCCTTAAATATCAGTTCTATCAAAATTTTGCCTAGAATAAAACTTATCGGAAATCATTTTTAAAGAAACGTTTGTTATGTAACATTTTTCACAAAAATCAATAGTAAGCGAGATATTTCGGTTTATTTAATTCAGGCCCCCTTATAACTCCTCTTTCAAATAAAGTATTTTGAATGCCATACAGCCTAAAATCTAAGTTACAACGAACTTAATTTATGTTGCAATTTTCATCGAATTTCGTTCAGCCATTATCGCGTGAAAAGGTAACAAACATACAGACAGACAAGCAGACAGACATACAAACAAAAATTTCAAAAAAGCGATTTTCGGTTTCAGGGTGGTTAATTGTATATGTTAGGACCAATTATTTTTGGAAAATCGAAAATTACCAGAAAAATTTCGGCTACAGATTTATTATTAGTATAGATTAATAATAATAGGCTACTTGCTTACTTACTGGCTTTTAAGGAACCCGGAGGTTCATTGCCGCCCTCACATAAGCCCGCCATTGGTCCCTATCCTGAGCAAGATTAATCCATTCTCTATCATTATATCCCACCTCCCTCAAATCCATTTTAATTTTATCTTCCCATCTACGTCTCGGCCTCCCTAAAGGTATTTTTCCCTCTGGCCTCCCAACGATCCCTCTATATGCATTTCTGGATTCGCCTAATTATGTCAGGTGAAGAATGGAATGCGTGCAGTTCTGTGTTGTGTAACTTTCTCCATTCTCCTGTAACTTCATCCGTCTTAGCTCCAAATATTTTCCTAAGCACCTTATTCTGAAACACCCCTAAATTATGTTCCTCTCTCAAAGTGAGAGTCCAAGTTTCACAACCATAAAGAACAACCGGTAATATACCTGTTTTATAAATTCTAACTTTCAGATTTTTTGACAGCAGACTGGATGATAAAAGCTTCTCAACCGAATAATAACAGGCATTTCCCATAGGTATTTATTCTGTGTTTAATTTCCTCCGGAGTATCGTTTATATTTATTACTGTTGCTCCCAGGTATTTGAATTTCTCCACCCCTTCAAAGGATAAATCTCCAGTTTTTATATTTCCATTTCGTACAATATTCTCGTCACGAGACATAATCATATACTGTACGTTGTCTTTTCGGGATTTACTTCCAAACCGATCGATTTACTTGCTTCAAGTAAAATACCCGTGTTTTCCCTAATCGTTTGTGGATTTTGTCCTAATATATTCAGGGCATCCGCATAGACAAGCAGCTGATGTAATCCGTTCAGTTCCAAACCCCCTCTGTTATCCTGGACTTTCCTAATGGCATACTCTAGAGCAAAATTAAAAAGTAAAGGTGATAGTGCATCTCTTTGCTTTAGCCCACGCATCTGACAGAAACTGACCTATAGGAACTCTGCTGTACGTTTCACTGAGACACATTTTAATTAATCGAACTATTTTCTTGGGAATACCAAATTCAATAAGAATATCATAGAAAACTTCTCTCTTAAGCGAGTCGTATGCCTTTTTTAAATCTGTGAATAACTGATGCCAACTAATGATAATATAATAATAAAACCACTGCTTTTCTTCTGGAGAAAAATGTGGTGGAACTCTGTGTAGAATATTTTATAGCGAAAGGGGAGATAATTAGGTCTAGGCCTACTGTTCACTGCACGGGAATTTTGTCGTTTTTAAGCTTCTTTTCGTCCAACTAAGACTTTCAAGGTCTAAGCGGAATTCAAAGAGAAAATAATACTAAAAACATAGTTATTCACAGATATTTCGGTTTCATTACGAAAAATGCAAGAAGAAGATGTCGGAACGCCGTTCATGCGCATTTCGCTAGAAAAAAAGACTGGCAACAACTTCTTTGTAGTCTCGGACACCCAGTGTTGTAAATAAGTCGATGTTAACACGCAATCGAAAATTCTAAAAAGCAAGCAGCAACTTGAGTGGCATTAGAAGAAAACACAGTTATGTGTCAAAAATCCCAACCTATTTATGCTGGATGTCCGATAAAAGATTATTATCTTTTTTGAAAATTCACCTATTTAAATTAATGTGAAGTCTGCGCTTGGTGGGTTGCACAGGGTTTCTCTATACTTGGCCTTATGGTTGACAGACCAACACGTAAATCACCTTCAAGATGCGGTAGTCTGTTCTTTGTTTAGATTTCACTATTTTCATGGTAGAAAATGGTGACTCACACAATTATGACGTTGAAAATTGCAGTTATAAATCTTTTTTTTAGTTTATTCGGCACCATCGACTAATTTGACAAACATCTCCACGCCACGTAAAACCATATTGCAAGTATTCATCACTATATTTACGAAACGCAGTAAGTTTTTGTGAATGAAATTTTCGCTCACATTATTTGAATTAGCACTGCTGTCATCTAACATAGAACTTTATTCCGATTGTTTTTTTCGAATTAAAAATTTGTCCATGACTATTACATTCTTACTACGTCATACTACTTTTGACCAATAAAACGGTACGAAAGGACGTATATCAACCAATCATGGCTGCTTATTGCACAATTTTATCGCGTCCCTAGCATTTGTTTCTTTGTTTGCCAACATTGGAAACTGTGCTGGTCTGGACGTCAAAAACAGAAAATTACAAACCACTCCAGTCGATGCACAGCACTTTCAAATATGACTCGCATTGGCATTCAAGAACAAGCATTAATAAAAATCACTGATCATACCTATGCATCTTCTGAAATCCGATTTACAAATAAATGAAGAGCACCATTCGGAAATGCTGAATAAGTTGAATACACCATATAGGCCTAAATCAACGAGTTCCACTTCTATTACGCACACGTCCAATATAACATCAATTGAACCACCAACCACATTCAAATTTGAAAATTGTACATTCAATAATTATTCCTTTTAAAATTATTTATGTTTATTTTTATGTCATCGTCGTTAATTAAAACTTTTCTAACACTTGTGTACAATATATTAGTTAGGTTATGTTATAGCTTCTGCTATATGATATTATGGATAGTCACGTATCAGAGATTGTTTAATATTAAGATTTATTGAAAATCATCTGTCAAGTGACGTTGATTACTGGGTTTCGGATAATTGAAGTGGAATGCAACTGTTTTAATAATAAAAATGAAACTGAATCAACAAAGCCTTCTTGACTAGTAACATTTCCATCGTGTATACGTGTAGATCGAGAACTTCTCGACGAGAAGGCATTGCTCACTACTGCCACCTAGCATGCATCTAGCGTAATATTTGTAATGTTGAGATGGTACAATAATACATTTGAAGACAGTTGTATTTTCGTAAGTCAATTCATATTTTATTGTATTGGAGTACTTCGTTACTTCTAATCTTTATATACTTTCTTCTAATTGTGTAATAGTCAATTAAATCCCACTCGTTTTGATTTTCTCTAGATAAATCAAAACGTCTAGTGAGATTACTGTTGATAAAATCTAAATAATGCATTTTTGATAAAATAGTCGCACTACTCACACGTATTATACTGAAACTGACCAATGTGTTCTGACGATTTTAAACTCTGTTTATCATTAAGTGGGAAGAATAAACGAATTACTAAGCCTTGTTGCAGTGTACGCTTACATTCGAATAATCCGGCCAGAAAAATTAAACTGGGCATTGTTACAGGTGTTCACGTTTCATTGATAAAGTCTATCTTCAAATCAAATGTACCCCAGCGAATAGGGGTTATAAAGAATGGACACTTCGCGTCGGTGCCTTTGATGTAGCCGGACTGATTTCAATGACCTTCAAGCCAGCTAAAGCGTCAGATTCTGCTTTCTCCCTAGAGTTGGCGCTGACATCACACCAGCTAGCAGTCGACACAGCGGAAATATAACACATATAATTAATATATCTAGGTGCATTATGTACTCAAATAAAATAAATTGGATCCATAAAATAATAAATCCGTCATTAACTGTAATGTCTAGATTCTAGAGCTCCTTTATAATGAGAGTTGAGACGTTGACCCCAACAACAATTAAAATATGTAATGATTTGATAGCGCTGAAAATGAAAAACACAACCCTTACGAGAAGTAAAAATATATATGCCTATATTATATTATATAGGCTACAAATATTAAACCAATTCGATACTTAATTTTATAATGTATTATATTATTAATTTTATAATGTATTATATTATTTTATAATATAATTTATTATATCTGAAATATAAAATATTATTACAACTAGTTTGTCACTGAGAAATAAGGAAAAGCCGTTAACTTGAATTTATTTGAAGCAAAGCGTTACTGGATTATGCAATAAGGTAGGCGATGTTTGGATCCTGTGTCTCAACTCTACTCTCAATTATTATCTTAGCGTATGCTCGATTACACTAACTCTAGCGCTTGAAAGTGGAACTATACGCTGACGCACAGAGAAACAAACACAGGAAATTTCGCTCAGTGTCCATTCTTTATAATCCCTATTCGCTGTGTATCCTATCAAAGACTTCGTTGTAAATTAAAAAATGCGTTGTAAATAGATTTTCTGGATTATATAAAATTTATTTTTCAATTTCAAAATTTCGCAACACACTCCATGGGGCTGCGGGACACACCAGTGGAGAACCCCTGGTCTAGAATTATACAAAATATCACTAGTTTCATTAGTGGATCTAATCAACGGCAGTATTTCTGAGGGAAACAAAAATGTCTATATTACAAACATTTGTGACTGTAATGAAATTGCATGACTACAGGCTAGTCTACAATAAATCGGGAACAGAAATTACCACGAGAACGAGAACGGAAATACTGTTAAAATAAATGTAATTACGTAAATGTGAGCATTCACAATTGACGAGAAGCTTGCTTGAGCCCGGAAACGGGAACGTGAAAGTTAATTGTGAATGCTCACATTTAAATACATTTATTTTAACTATATTTCCGTTCTAGTTCTCGTTACGTTTCCATTTCCGGTTTATTGTGAATCAACCTTTAGTGTCTCTCGTTACAGAATAAATTATTTTCTGTTATCGAATACATTTATTCAGCAAGTATAAATAAGACAACTAACAGTATTTAAAAATTCAGTACATATAGATCTGGGAGCCACCGGCGTGGCTCAGTCGGTTAAGGCGCTTGCCTGCCGGTCTGAAGTTGCGTTCGGGCGCGGGTTCGATGCCCGCTTGGGCTGATTACCTGGTTGGGTTTTTTCGGAGGTTTTCCCCAACCATAATGCGAATGCAAGGTAATCTATGGCGAATCCTCGGCATCATCTCGCCAAATATCATCTCGCTATCACCAATCTAATAGACGCCAAATAACCTAGTAGTTGATACAGCGTCGTTAAATAACTAACTAAAATAAAAATATAGATCTGGAACTACATCCAATTTCAAATATAAATATAAGAAGCGGAGGAGGAATTCTTGATTTGTTCTATTTTTACATGTGTCGGAATTCTATCGTGGTCATTTAACGACGCTGAATCGACTACTAAATCGATGCCAAATAACTGAGTAGTTGATACAGTGTCATTAAACACTGAACTAAAATTTAAGGAAATTATTGATGTTAATTTAACTGTTATGTTGACAGCATTGTTTGCCTTTGACAAAGCTGTCAACGTTGAAACGAAAATTACCAGCGAGTGTTATTTTAATTTTGAACATAATTAATAATATGACTATTATCTCTGGCTGATATGTACATCTATTATCAGGCAGTACATCTCACTTAACGATATGTGTCAGAGGAAGAATTGAAGAAATGTCCGGAAAAAACGGACCAACCCTTAGAATAAAAATTTTCTAGATAAGTGCTCCAATCTGTTGTCGATTAATAGAACTACCATTTCTTTCATTGGGCTATGACCAAAACATCATATTAGGTATAATACAACAAGCAGAACTTCTTGCATTTCTCGAAAGACGTTTTCTATAATGGCAAGAATGTTCTAACCAACCGCTGTATCACACTTGCTCTCTGTTGAAGAGTAGAGCAACTGTTTAATAAGCAGGATAACCAACGTAGTCTAAATGAAAAATACACTAATAAACAACTCTTATAGAGTTTGAAATTAGCAGTACATTATAGGTTTTACAGAATAAAGTATTAACAAGATATTACTCATATAATGTACGAATTTTAAGGAACGAATAACCACGTTTTTTCTATTGTCTCTCAAAATACATTTGAAGGACATCATAGGTGCAAATTTCATTGCTGCCACTGCAACAGGTAGCCTACCCACGGTAACTGACAATTGAAGCTTTTCTTCTGGAGAATGGAGCACACATTTTTAATTTTTTCAAACCCTGGATTCCACTGCAATACTTTCTTCAGTTTTAATGTAACAGCTTCACCCACAAGTCCTGGTACTAATTTCTGTAGAAGCGAATCAATGACACCAATTGCATATTTCAGTTGTAGGGATGAAGATTCCAAGTACAGTGGACTCTCCTAAGTTCGATAGAACAGAATTGAAAGTTCAGTCCAATAAGGGTAGTGAGTGTGGCAGGTGAAATGAATTCAAATTCTTATTGGTTATCATCAACGAATACAGTCAGTACTTGGTCAGTTATTGAGACTCGTTCAGACATGATTTCTTGTAAATAATTCTCTTAATCTATCACAAAATATTTCAATATCCGGTAATTTCATTACTATAGATTTTTATTGTAGGTTTAATTTGTAATTCAGTAAATACAAAAATATTCTTTGTTCTTAAATTCTATGATAAAATGTCTAGCATCCATTAATCAGATAATCTTGTCGTACTTTAATCTTTATTGTAATTGTAATTGTAAATTTAATGTTAATTGTAATTTTATTGTTCATATTATAGTTGTAATCCCCTGGTAGAGGGCCAGAGAAGGCCTGACGGCCTTATCTCTACCAGGTTAAATAAATAAATACTAAATAAATACTAATACAGTCCTGTACTTGCAGTTCCTGTCATCCTCGAGACTTGTGTATGCGTTTCTAGTACCACAGTGAGTTTCGACAGTTACGTCTCACAAATGTTCAATAATTTAAAATCAGTGATCAATATGGATGTCCTAATCAATAAAATTTTCCGTTTTCTTTTAACATAAGTATCACTACATGACACAGAACCAATTCTCATTCAAATGGCAAACCCATTTCTTAGTGCCCGTATAGGGGCGTGTCTAATTCTCCTACGTAAGCAGTCGAACTATAGGATGTCGAACTTGAGTTCTGCCGAACTTAAGAGCTTTCACTGTACTCGATATATTTTGGAAAGTCACTGAAATATGCCTTGAGGAAAGCCAGAGAGCTATAGATGTTGCCACTGCTAAGTACAGATTTTGCCTTAGGGATCGAGTCAGCCTACTTCACGTGGAGTCTCTCGAAATTTATTGATATTTCTCTTAAAAAATCAATATATGACGCAGTAAATACAGGATAACAGTTGTGAACAATGATTAAAGTTTTTTTAGGTACTAATGTCCAATTTAGGATTTTTTAGGTGCAACAGACTTCACTCCTACGATCATGATTCGGAAAAGTATTGCAGAAATTAGGAGTTCAGAAGCAGGAAAAAATATGCAAAAGCCTATAAATCCTGTCCCTAGTTGTCATTATTCTGCCGTCTGTCTTTCTACCCACTCAGTTAAATCATATGTTGGTTGCGAAGTATAGCTAACTGTATCTTCACACGTCTTGTAGGAACTTGATCGGATCCCTCGGTCCGAGAGTCCGGCACGATGCTATTATAACATGCTTTCTATCTGGATTACATTTCACTGCCGACCTTATTCCCGGGAGGGCCGAAGAAAGGAAAGGTGAAACCGGGGAGGTGAAGTTAATTCACTTCCACACAAGGGATGGATTCGACGATTGAAATTCGGCGGCTGCAATCGGCTTATTTTATTATAGCGAAGATTACAGGCAAGTCACGTTGCTTTGCAGGGCATTGATTTGTGTTATGGTACAAAGGAACTTCTCTTTAAAGGTTATTGCATAGCGGTGCTCCGCAGATGTAAAGAAATCCTTTACACTAAGGCACAATTGGTCTGGCTGTATTAGTATTAGTATTTATTTATCTAACCTGGCAGAGATAAGGCCATCAGGCCTTCTCTGCCCCTATACCAGGAGATTACAACTATAATATGAAGAATAAAATTACAATTAATATTAAATTTACAATTATAATTGCAATAAAAATTAAAGTACGGCAAGATTACCTGATTAATGAAAACTAGACAGTTTATCATAGAAGTTAAGAACAAAGAATAATTTTGCATTTACTGAATTACAAATTAAACCTACAATAACAAAATTCTATAGTGATGAAATTACCATATATTGAGATATTTTGTGATAGATTAAGATAACTATTTACAAGAAACCATGTCTGAACGAGTCTCAATTACTGACCAAGTGCCTAGTAAGTTTGCGTTTGAATTCAATTTTATTCCGACAGTCCCTGATGCTAGCAGGTAGCGAATTCCAGAGGGCTATTGTGAAAGAGGATGAGTATGAGGAGGTGCGATGGGATGGTATTGTTAGTATTGTTTCATGGCGAGAGCGTGTGTTCAGATTGTGATGGGGAGAAAGGTAAGTGAAGCGAGACGACAGATGCGAATAATTGAAGAGTTCAAGATTTCGAAGAGAAGGAGAAGTGAATGTAAATTTATTTTCTTATATAGTTTAAGCCAACCTATTGCTTCCAGGGATGGAGTAATAAGTAGTCACTCACAACTCATCAGTGTTTACATGATCAGTCTTGAACATAACCAATCATTAAACATAGGCTCAGTTATAACTGTGGTCCGTTCCAGAAATCTGTGGAGTAGAAACACGAATTAAGACCTCTGCGCAAGTGGTATGTGGGAGGGCTAGAACCAATGACCGCTCTGGGGGGAGGCATTAGATGAACGAAGCTACCAATCGCTTGCAGGGACGGGATCATTTCTATCTGATCTCTCTACCACGAACATCTTACTCCTTAGCGGTCTCGAGCTGATGCTGCCCGCAATACACTCCGGCACAGATAGACTCCGCCCCCATATGCGCCAATTCACTCTACAGATTTCTGGGACGGACCATAGAGTCCTGCGTTTGGTTACATTATAGATTCTAATGGAGATGTACTTGCAAGTCATCAGGTTGTGCTTCAGTGAACCAGAGAATCGTCCCTCATGCACCGGCAGAGTGATTCTACTAGAGATCAACAAAATCAACTGCCGCTCTCGCTCGCTGTGTTCGTTGCATTTGTCTTTCGAGTCTCGTCTCTTCATTCTCGCGCTCTTCGAGTCTCGCTCATTCTCGAAATACATTTGGTCGGCGTGGAAAGATTTCGTAACTTTGAATAACATACATCATTGAAATAAATAACATTATAAATGTTTAAATGAGACAAAAGACGAAACAGAACAGTATCTTAGTTATCAAAATGTTCTGTTTCTATTATATGATATTACCTATGGTTATATAAATAGAAAAAAACAATTGTCAAATAAATTTGCATTTCTAAGAAATTATTATTTATTATTATTATTATTATTATTATTATTATTATTATTATTATTATTATTATTATTATTATTATTACTATTATTATTATTATTTCTGTACGTCGATCCATTTTCACCAGATGTACGAATAATGCGGTTAGATCTTCAATTTAAAATTACAGATTTACAACGTAATGTTACAATGAAAGCTAGATGTAAGGTCTTCACAAATGTTGAACTTTTCAAATCTTTGCCAAAAAATAAATATCCGAAGCTTCGTTCTTTTGCTTGCTCTGTGGAAGTCATGTTCGCTACAACTTACGTTTGAGAAAAATTATTTTCAACAATGAAAATAGTAAAAACAAATTTAGATCACGACTGACAGACAAATACCTTCGTGATCAACTACGACTGGCAGTAAGTGACATAATTCCTGATTTTGAAACTCTGTCGCAGAGACATTCTGAAGACAGTTAACATGGATAAATATGTAATAGGATGCGAAACTTACAGAGTTTCCCGTAACAAATGCTAGAGGCGCTGTTGTAGAAATTGATCTTTCTGCCGCCTGTTGGAAGTAGGCGAACATATTACATTTAGCAGCGCACCAAGTAGCGAAAATAAAAACTAATTACTCCATGCAATTAGCAGTGCACCTGGTGACGAAAATGTTAAACTGTGCAGAAAGTATTCCCTCCCACCCTCGTAAATATTCAAAACTAACCCAATTTAAAATAAAACATTTACATTTTTATTCCTCACAGCATCTTCTACTGAAAATTCTCATCGGAACCAACAGGAAGATAAAAGAGACAATTTATTTTACACTACCCGATTAAAATATAACCAGACAGAGACAAAAAATAAAGCAAAAGATTAGATAAATGGGATTGCATTCTTTGGGTATTTATTTTACAGCGCAATGGAAAAGTCTGCAAGAACTACTTAGATAGTTCAATTTATTATATTACTATTACTTTACAATACATTCAACAACACTGTTTTCACAACGTCCATAAACATCACTGTTTAACATGCACTGCTTATACACACACACGTATTATCACTCTATGTTCACTTATTAGCAAGTTTCTGTCTGCCATCTTGTATTCTCGAGCAATATCTCGAACGGATAAATAGAGAACTCTGGGTAATGTACCCAACACGTAGTTCTAATGTTCACCGCCTACGACGTTGGACGGTGATCATCTTGAGCCCCCTGCCGCCAGATGGTGCTGACCGCAGTTTCGCATCCTATTAATATATTTATCCATGCAGTTAATTTTAGGTCGCATCCTATTAATATATTTATCCTTGCAGTTAATTTTAGGTTGTGATAATGTGTCCTATGTTTTCTTGTTCATTTCTTTCTTCGTTACACGTACTAAACATTAGTTTGTAACCTTATAAAATTATATTAGAGTGCTTGACGTAAGAAAAATGAAAATCCGTTAATGTCAGACAGTTGCTTCACTTCCCCTTCGGGTGTCCGTCTTCCTCCATAGGTGCTATGCACGTTGCAGGTTACTCAGTGGCTCGGCGCACGATCACATTTTCGCCACGGCTGATCTACAACCATCTTGTGTGAAAAATCAGGTTAAGTCCGACAATAGGAAAGTGTTTATAGAAATCACTAAAGCCCGATTGTATAAACCATTTATTCTTAGATCTGAGGTTAAATTGATCCTTGTTTCAGCTGAACTTGGAATTTTGTGTTGTATAAAGTCTAATCTGAGATTAATTTGTCTCAAACTAAAGTCAACTTTGACTGAAGAAATTTCTCCGATTAAGTTAGATGATCCAAGTTCTGTTATTTCTTTTCTGTTTGAAATATACGAGTGACAGATTGTGCAAATAAAATATTCATTATTATTATTATTATTATTATTATTATTATTATTATTATTATTATTAATAGGTATGGTAGGTACATTTATATATATATTTTTTCAATTTCTTGCCTTAATACTCGTACACAAACAATCTTATATGTTATAAGGCTCTATCGTGTTCAGCAGTATCAAATAACATAACCTATAATTATATTATGTTTATAACTATCATTAATTATTAATGGATATGGTAGGTGCATTCATAAATTTTCAATTAACTGTATTACTAAACGAAAATTGTCGTTTTATAAAGCTTTATTATGTTTAACAATATCAAACACCATAACATGATAACAATGTGGAGAATGGTCAACCTTCTTCTTGTCCGCCATTGCACAATGCACAAAACAAACCAGTGTCTCCAACAGAGCGTACGGAAAGTCGCCAAAAAGTAGTTGTAAAGTCGCTAGATTTCTCATTATCAACAAAGAAAGATTAAATTTCGTCACTATGGGGTGCTAAAAAGGTCGCTAAATTCCTATTTAAGCAATATAAAAGTTAAAAGAAATTGTTGTTGAAAAAGAGTTCAAGTCGCTGGATTGGCAACATTGAACAAACCTGTACAACATGGTCCTCGTATCACATATTTCACCTGTTTATGCGATGTTGCCAAATCCTTTTCACGTGAACTTAGATTGCATTTGGACCAAGGTAATTTGATCGCGGAAAAGTTTTATACAATAGAAGAAGTGTCTGAACTCTGTTTACTTTTCGATCTTCGATCAAAGTTGATCTTTAGTCAGGGAGTTTTATATAATTAGGCCTAAGTATTCTAATCCCTCCTGTTTACTTATAAATCAGATACGAATACAGAACAATACAGAAGAAAACTAGCTACTTGACATAAAATTTTGTTACAGATGTCTGGAAGTCTCATTCAAAATGCAGGCTTGTTTGCTTTAGCAGCTTGCCATATTTGTTATCTGTCGTAGCTCTGGTGGCGGCGAAATTTGTGTTTCACAAAGAGAGGCTTTGCCCTAAATGTTCCAGGTGCTTAAAGATAGCGGAAATGATGATACGCCCCGCTTTGCAATTGATCCCACCGACTCGACAGTTGACTGCTACTTCTAGTTCTAGCAGAAGCCACAAGTGGCGCTATCTCCTCATACTGCCGTTCTCGTCAGTGCTACTGAATGTCTCGTGTGTTTAATTCCGTAAAGAGGAAACTCACGCTACAATGGCGTTTACCTATGCAAAGTCTCTTCATATATTAATGTTAATATTATTTCTTACTCTCAACGATGTATAATATCAGTTTCAATGTCGTACTTTACGCTATTCTGATTATATTGACATTTTATATATCTTCTTTCCTTTGTAATTTTCTTCAAAGTGCAGCGAATTAAGTAAACAAAATTGGCGAAATAGTACAGGGATATCATTTTATTTTTACTTCAATTTTTATTGTACCTGAGTTTTTGAATGTACTTCACTCCCACCCCTTCTACTAATGAAGTTCAACCGTCCTCTACACAGATCCAAGACCGCGTATACAGTCATAGTAACCTTACGGTCATAGTAAACAGTACGTTCCAAAAATATGTTCGCGTTTTCCAGTGACGAAAGAGCTGTCAATATTGAATCATTTTCGCACAGGTACTGTCGTCCATTTGCCTACGTCGCATCCCGGTTTCCCCCACCAGCTTTTATTCGCCAGCTAGTGGCTGGGCTGTCTTAGCTCTTTTCTTTATTTTATTAATATTTTTTTCTTAATGCTGCTAGTTTATTTTATTAATGTTTTTCTTAATGATTCTAGTTTATTTTAATAAAATAAACTAGCAGCATTTCTCACAAAATAAATGCATAGAAACATGCAGCTACCTCATAAATACTTGCAGTAAAAATTTCATCCAGATTCATTAATATTTGGCATAAGAAAGTTGGTGTTGAATCAACAAAAACGAACACAGAAAAATAGATTTGAAAATAAAATGAATAGTTATGTAAATTAATATTCATCTAGTAACTTCAGGGAGCCAACAAAAAGTTACTAGATTTGTAATCAGAAATTTTAAAAAAGAATTCTTCGATGAAAAACAATTTTGACAGCTCTTTAAATTCCACGCCCCTTTCCAGCCTTAATTTAAAAAGTGTAAACATACGAGTATTTATAAGCAGAATTGAGCTGAATCCATTTGGGGTATGAAAATAAAAAATTATGAATAAGTGAAATAGCTAAAAAAATTTGGAAACATATTCATGATTTTCAGTGGAGTCTTTCCTTAAATGTGCATTTATATATAAACCTGTTCAATGTTCGCCATGTTATGACTAAGAATGTGACGTCGCGCCGTAGCCTGTCTTTCTCGTTAGCCACGAGGATGGCCAAGCTGACTCAACTTTCTCTCTGTGTTGTTCACGACCATGGACCGGTGAACGTCGTCGAGGACTCCAAGGACAAGTCCAGAATCCCATTCGAAGTTTGTAATTCAATTTCCTGACTACTAGTGAGAGGTCTGGCTTACCTCTGTGGCATCTCCGCGCTGCGACAGCAGAATTTTACTAATCTCTTCCTCTCAGTGTGGTCATTGACTAAGAACAGCATACATGTTGCAGTGAGAAAGAATTTGAAGAGACAAAACTAAAATTACTTCAATTATATATTATCATAAGACACTATTCTCAATTCACTGAGCATATTAACTTACTTACTTACTGACTTTTAAGGAACCCGAAGGTTCATTGCCGCCCTCACATACGAGTAAGCCTGCCATTGCTCCCTATCATGAGCAATATTATCCAGTCTCTATCATCATATCCCACCTCCCTCAAATCCATTTTAATATTATCTTCCCATCTACGTCTCGGGCTCTCCAAAGGTCTTTTCCCTCTGGCCTCTCAACTAACACGCTAAATGCATTTCTGGATTCGCAAATACGTGCTACATTTCCTGCCCATCTAAAACTCTGGATTTAATGTTCTTAATTATGTCAGGTGAAGGATATAATGCGTGCAGCTCTGCGTTGCGTAACTTTCTCCATTCTCCTGTAACTTCATCCCTTTTAGCCCCAAATATTTTCCTAAGAACCTTATTCTCAAAAACCCTCAATCTCTGTTCCTCTCTCAAAGTGAGAGTCCAAGTTTTACAGCCATACAGAACAACCGGTAATATAACTGTTTTATAAATTCTAACTTTCAGATTTTTTGACAGCAGATAAGATAACAAAAGCTTCTCAACCGAATAATAAAAGGCATTTCCCATAATTATTCTGCGTTTAATTTCCTCCCGAGTATCATTTATATTTGTTACTGTTGCTCCAAGATATTTTAATTTTTCTACCTCTTCGAAGGATAAATCTCCAACTTTTACAGTTCCATGTCGTACAATATCCTGATCACGAGACATAATCATATACTTTGTCTTTTCGGGATTTATTTCCAAACCTATCTCTTTACTTGCTTCAAGTAGAATTTTCGCGTTTTCCCTAATCGTTTGAGGATTTTCTCTTAACATATTTACGTCATCCGCATAATTCACTGAACATATTGATGATTAAATAATTGACTTTTCTAAGATGCGCTATGAAATGTTTAGTATAAAACAATTACTCTTAAGGAACCCGAAGGTTCATTGCCGCCCTCACATAAGCCCGCCATTGGTCCCTATCATGAGCAACATTAATCCAGTCTCTATCATCATATCCCACTTCCCTCAAATCCATTTTAATATTATCTTCCCATCTACGTCTCGGCCTCCCCAAAGGTCTTTTCCCCTCTGGCCTCCCAACTAACACTCTATATGTATATCTGGATTCGTCCATACGTACCTAATGCCCTGCCAATCTCAAACGTCTGGATTTAATGTTCCTAATTATGTCAGGTGAAGGATATAATGCGTGCAGCTCTGCGTTGTGTAACTTTCTCCATTCTCCTGTAACTTCATCCCTTTTAGCCCCAAATATTTTCCTAAGAACCTTATTCTCAAAAACCCTCAATCTCTGTTCCTCTCTCAAAGTGAGAGTCCAAGTTTTACAGCCATACAGAACAACCGGTAATATAACTGTTTTATAAATTCTAACTTTCAGATTTTTGACAGCAGATAAGATAACAAAAGCTTCTCAACCGAATAATAAAAGGCATTTCCCATAATTATTCTGCGTTTAATTTCCTCCCGAGTATCATTTATATTTGTTACTGTTGCTCCAAGATATTTTAATTTTTCTACCTCTTCGAAGGATAAATCTCCAACTTTTACAGTTCCATGTCGTACAATATCCTGATCACGAGACATAATCATATACTTTGTCTTTTCGGGATTTATTTCCAAACCTATCTCTTTACTTGCTTCAAGTAGAATTTTCGCGTTTTCCCTAATCGTTTGAGGATTTTCTCTTAACATATTTACGTCATCCGCATAATTCACTGAACATATTGATGATTAAATAATTGACTTTTCTAAGATGCGCTATGAAATGTTTAGTATAAAACAATTACTCTTAAGGAACCCGAAGGTTCATTGCCGCCCTCACATAAGCCCGCCATTGGTCCCTATCATGAGCAACATTAATCCAGTCTCTATCATCATATCCCACTTCCCTCAAATCCATTTTAATATTATCTTCCCATCTACGTCTCGGCCTCCCCAAAGGTCTTTTCCCCTCTGGCCTCCCAACTAACACTCTATATGTATATCTGGATTCGACATACGTACTACATGCCCTGCCCATCTCAAACGTCTGGATTTAATGTTCCTAATTATGTCAGGTGAAGGATATAATGCGTGCAGCTCTGCGTTGCGTAACTTTCTCCATTCTCCTGTAACTTCATCCCTTTTAGCCCCAAATATTTTCCTAAGAACCTTATTCTCAAGAACCCTCAATCTCTGTTCCTCTCTCAAAGTGAGAGTCCAAGTTTCACAGCCACCAGAACAACCGGTAATATAACTGTTTTATAAATTCTAACTTTCAGATTTTTTGACAGCAGACTAGATGACAAAAGCTTCTCAACCGAATAATAAAAGTCATTTCCCATATTTATTCTGCGTTCAATTTCCTCCCGAGTTTCATTTATATTTGTTACTGTTGCTCCAAGATATTTGAATTTTTCCATCTCTTCGAAGGATAAATCTCCAACTTTTATAGTTCCATTTCGTACAATATTCTGATCACGAGACATAATCATATACTTAGTCTTTTCGGGATTTATTTCCAAACCTATCTCTTTACTTGCTTCAAGTAGAATTTCCGCGTTTTCCCTAATCGTTTGAAGATTTTCTCTTAACATATTCACGTCATCAGCATAATTCACTGAGCATATTGAGGATTAAATCAGTGACTTTTCTAAGATCGCTATGAAATGCTTAGGATAAAACAATTTTTATCTCGGAAAGAAAGCAACATAGAGCGAAATTGTATTGAACATTTTTGTTAGATGCAGATCCCCATATACCACAGCCATACATCCATATAGGTCTGATCAATGAGAAATATATGTCTTTTCAAGTGTAGCGGCAGAGGTGATGAATAGGGAGCGGATTTTTATGTGCTAAAAAATTTAAATATATTTATTTTTATGTGCTAAAAAGTACAAAAATATTTTCTAAAAATAAGTAAATATTTTTTTTTAAATATGACAAAAATACCTTACTTAACTTGAAAAAAAAATGTTACTAGGTACTCACCAACCACACTTGAGTGCTAGTAGTTGGCCGGGAATTGCAGTGAACAACAAAGGTCATCTCCAAATTCTCTATCACAAATGCATGCCGATTATCTCTGAACAACGACTTATACTGTGAAAAAGATCTTTCCACATCACAGGACGTCAGACGTGCATATTTAAAGAGAGGAATGTCACAAACACGTACACCGTCAGTTTCACCTACAGGCACCCCTCCAATACTTGAGCAACTTTACACATTTTTTTATATCCACTGTTTTTCCCAAACACATTCTGGAATTTGTCCCTTAGTACTTGCACTTCTGAACCTGGTAGCGAGTCTAGTTTAATTTTCACGGCACGCACCTCTCTGTTTCAGACAACAGATTTTTGGATGTATCGATTTTTTTTATGGTGTCACTCAAAAGCTTAGATTTGCTAATAGGAAAACCAAATCGTTTTTAAACAACCATCTTTCAATATATCTTGAAGGATATCGATTGACTAATCCCGATAACAGGGAATCACAACAAGATAATATATATTGCCTTGCGAGAGGCGAGAGATTTGTTTAAATTAATTAATGTTCATACCCGAGCTCTTATCTGTTGTGTTTCACAAACAAAGCGTGGAATGAAATCATCTTCAGCAACAATAAACATTCCTAATTATGTGTCCATGTTAATTTATTCTCTAATAATAAGATTGATACGCTGCCTAGCAGTAGAGTTGGACAACACGATTCTTTTTCAGAAGTCGATTCCAACGATTCAATCACACATTACGAATCGATTCTAAGATTCGTTCACGATTCTTCCCAGTCTGCGATTCCAACTATTCTTTAGAATCGTCGCAAGACACTTTCCTTTGCAAACCACGCGTAGAACAAAAACGTTCTACATCTCTCTCATAGATGGCATAAGAGGCGAGACATTAGATTGCCTCTTTCTCATTGGCTGGAACCATTCAGCATGACCTCCATTAGTCTACAAAATTACCCAAGATAATGTCTCTGAATTATAATTTATCAACTGAACCTTATTACGAAGTACATTTTTTGCATTGCATCTCTATTTAACTATGCACATTTCAGGTTTGTGTTCATTATTTTCCATACTTAACAAATGCAGTACATATTTTGATTTCACTCTCGCTCGGGAGCATTCGACACGGTTCGGAAATGTCCGTTGACAGGTTACATCAAACAACTAATAGAATCGTGGGTTACGAGACCATGCCGATTCCTTACTATTCTTTTGAACGACGATTCGTTATGATTCTTTTGAACGACGATTCGTTGATACCACGAATCGATTCTTACGATTCTTTATTATTAGTCGTTCGAATGAACGATTCGTTCACGAATCGACCCAACTCTACCTAGCAGTTCTCAGAACTGGAGGCGATACTATTACGAAAATGGATCGTGGATACACCACACAGCGCTTAGAAACACGAAGCAACCAAGAATTCTTAAAAAAAAAAGATAACGTAGCCTACTTCTGAGTGATATAATTGGTTTAGTTTTAAAATATTTAAAATTTCTTGTAAAATAATTATTTAAGTAAGAAACTCCAAGATTTATGTGTTTATAATAGATTGACTGAAAATATGTATTTACATAATTTTTTTGTGAAATAAAATTCGGGTTTTAAATTTGAAACTCCGGAATTTTTGACTTTGTTAATTGTGTTTTATCACACGCAAAAAGAATATTTAATTACATAGGAATCCGCTCCTTAGTGATGCACCCTTCAACAGTTGTTTAGCTTGATATACTTTATGTCGGAGTCTTTTCACTAGGTTGCTTAAATGGCGACAACTCTTGAGCGCTCGTTTTTGAACTCTTTTCTAATATTATCCGTTATCAATTCGCTTCTATTCCTAATTTCCCCATCAAAGAGTTCGCTGCTGAAATAATTTATTCCTACAGTTATTGTTTCCGAAATTGAGAAATCTCGCTTCTGTTGATTAATTGATTAGCAGAAGATAATAAATTACTTAATTTTAGTAGTCGCTCAAAGTAAGATTCTTTATAACTTTGCCGTGAAATTGGTTCCGCGAGTAAGCACCACGTCATTCATTAATGTCTGTGGTAAGGAAGGGTGTTTCTTCTGCTCTGACCGTTCACCTCTGAGACCACTAATCTTCTTGTTCGAGTTACGAACGCGTGAAACACTTTCTCCAAGATCCTTTATGACTCCGTGGTGGAGCGATTAGTTGCCACACTCTGCTCCATCTAATCTTAATTACACAAAACTGAACTTCGAGAATAAAACATCATATAACCATAGCGGAATATTTAGCTGCATAAAAGTGAAAGGTAATTGGTGCATGCCCTTAATTTCCAGCAGAGAAACATTGAGTCTCCATGTACTTAAGGTTACTTACTTACAAATGGCTTTTTAAGGAACCCGCACATTCATTGCCGCCCTCAGATAAGCCCGCCATTGGTCCCTATCCTGTGCAAGATTAATCCAGTCTCTGTCATCATATCCGACCACCCTCAAATTCATTTTAATATTATCTTCCCATCTACGTCTCGACCTCCCCAAAGGTATTTTTCCCTCCGGCGTCCCAACTAACACTCTATATGCATTTCTGGATTCGCCCATACGTGCTACATGCCCTGCCCATCTCAAACTCTTCTAATTACAGACCTCAAATAATTTATTCGTTTCTACTATTTTATGAAACTTACTTATTACGTCAATGTTTTATAAATAATATTTTTATGTGCTCTGTTATCAAGACTACTGTCGGTGACTCAGGAGAAGACGAGAGCGGACTGAGGAGGAAGGGATGTGAACAGATAACGTAAGACAACACGAGCAATATTTGTACTGCAGTAAGCGGAAACATTAGGTCTCCTTCTGTTCAACTTAGCTTTAATTTCCATACGCATTGTTACTCATGTTTCCTGCACGAGTAATAACCTGGCTACTGGGATGCTTATCTGAGCGATGTTTATAATAATCAACAGCGATAGTCAAGAAGGTCACATTCTTTCCGCTCGTCTTCTCCTGAGTAACGGACAGTATATGGTATGGTATGGTATGATACGGTACGGTATTGTGTGGAATAACATGGTAGAGAATGGTGAATTGTATTTTATTGTAGAAAGCATTAGAGTACAGACAGACTCGTCATGAACTTACTAAAGAAGGAAAACTGCAATTAAGTCATTCTTCACAGCTATAGGAACGATTATGACAGAGATATACATAAGTATTATCTTCAAAAGTTTTTAAAGATCATGAATGATTGATAATTACTAAATTTTCAACAAGAATTTCAATATAACTGGTGAATTTTCTTTGCATTAGATTTACTTACTTACTTACTTACTTACTTACTTACTTACTTACTTACTGGCTTTTAAGGAACCCGGAGGTTCATTGCCGCCCTCACATAAGCCCGCCATGGGTCCCTATCCTGTGCAAGATTAATCCAATCTCTATCATCATATCCCACCACCCTCAAATCCATTTTAATATTATCTTCCCATCTACGTCTCGGCCTCCACAAAGGTCTTTTCCCCTCCGGACTCCCAACTAACACTCTGTATGCGTTTCTGGATTCGTCCATACGTGCTACATGCCCTGCCCATTTCAAACGTTTTGATTTAATGTTCTTAATTATATCAGGTGAAGAATAGAATACGTGCAGTTCTGTGTTGTGTAACTTTCTCCATTCTCCTGTAACTTCATCGCTCTTAGCCCCAATATTTTCCTAAGAACCTTATTCTCAAACACCCTTAACCTATGTTCCTCTCTCAAAGTGAAAGTCCATGTTTTACAACCATACAAGGCAACTGGTAATATAACTGTTTTATAAATTCTAACTTTCACATTTTTTGACAGCAAACAAGATGACAAAAGCGTTTCAACCGAATAGTAACACGCATTTGCCATATTTATTCTGCGTTTAATTTCCTCCCGAGTGTCATTTATATTTGTTATTTTTGCTCCCAGGTATTTGAATTTTTCCACCTCTTCGAAGAATGAATCTCCAATTATTATGTTTCCATTTCTTACAATATTCTCGTCAAGAGACATAATCATATACTTTGTCTTTTCGGTATTTACTTCCAAAGCTATCGCTTTACTTGCTTCAAGTAAAATTTCCGTGTTTTCCCTAATCGTTTGTGGATTTTCTCCTGACATATTCACGTCATCCGCATAGAAAAGAAGCTGATGTAACCCGTTCAATTCCAAACCCTGTCTGTTATCCTGAACTTTCCTCATGGCATATTCTAGAGCGAAGTTAAAAAGTAAAGGTGATAGTGCATCTCCTTGCTTTAGCCCGCAGTGAATTGGAAAAGCATCAGATAGAAAGAAACTGGCTACTGGAATATTATGTTGTCAATACTAAGCTCGAGTCTCATTTACACCAAAATAAAGCCCGGTACTTGATTATAAAAAGGCTAAATGAATTTTGTGAGTTATGATCAGAACTAAGAAGGTCGTACCAAAACAGTTGAGTTGTATGAGCTTTGACTATACAGGGTGATTCACGAGGATTTACCATGACTTATAGAGCTATTTCCGAAGACAATCTGAGCACAAAATGTCATATAAACATGTGTCCTAATGTCAATATTTTCAGAGTTACACTAATTTGAAGTTGTTTGTAAAATACCGTTGTTCTTTAGTTTTAAGCGTAAATGAATAATATAGGAAAAGAATGAACTGTTCAGGAGTATCATTTCTTTAATTAGGTAGTATTCCTTGGTATCTAGTTTCCATGTCTTTGATAATTTGATGAAACCTTTCACCATGTTCCTCACTAAAAGCGCCTAAGTTCTAAGTTCATATTGCAGGTCAAGGTTCCGAAGTTATCCAACATAGTTTCAACCATTTATTTGTAATTGGGGCCTTTTTAGTTGCCTAAGAAATTATTTACAACCATTTTGAAGCTATTCCATGCATTTTTTTCTGAATCACAAATAATAGTATCAAAATAATTGTCTAACTGTAATTTACGTATCTGTGGGGGCTACAAAAATTCCAGACTTGATTTTATCATAACTGAGTGAAGGAAATTTATCACAAATGTATTCAAAACTACTTAAACAGATATAAATATACCAGAGACAGCAACTGGCACCTGCACATTTCTGCGACTGAGAAGGTAGATATTCCATTATTTAATTTACTTTATGCTCGACCGTGCCGAAATCTAGTAATTATACACCTGGTAGCAGTCCTTTAATGCATGTCATTAAAGTACACCTATTCATTAAAGTTCGGGTTTTCGATTATTCTCGGATATGCAATCGATATACAACGAGGGAAACGTCACGGAGGCTGGAAATCCAATACAGTCGCAGAAGGTTATGTTCTGTTGCTATAATAATTAGCGTTAATTGTAAATAATATTCAAATAAATTCAATTTGTCATCTCGTTTTTTAATTCTAAATCAATTTCCAGGTTATATCAAAATTAGTTCATGTTATTCTCTACATTACATCAAGGTCCACGGAAAAATCAATACTTTCGCGTCTGCACATCTCACAATTTACGGGCTATGCACAAGGTCACTTCGGCCTTCAGTCAGATACGAATAGAATTAATACTTCTGAATAGTTTCAGGTTAGAAATATGGTCGAGCATAAAAAGTCGTATGAAACTTGCCTATAATGGTAATTAAGACGCTCGTATGAAAATTATGAAACTCGCTTGCTCTCGTTTCATAAACAAACATACTCGCGTCTTAATTACTACCATTATAGGCTCGTTGCACAATGTACTATAATGCCTGAGGATGTACATAATGATTATTGTAACCTATGTCAGAGCATGCAGATATTACGCTACTATTACTTTATTTTGTGCTGTGAGACTTGTTTTTTTTAACAGGCAGTATTAGAGTATATATGCTCTTTGTTCTTGTAAAGTTATAAAAAGAATCTAAAAATATGATGTGAATTCCATAGTTACTTCGTACAGATTTTTTTTCCGATTTTTAACTACAAAATTACATTTTTCATAGGCCTACGCATTTATCACACGATTGTTACAAATCACGCCACTCTTGTAATTTCTTCAAGACTGTACATTAGAATACATAATTAAACTGTAAAGACTCAAGTTTCTAAAGTTATACGTTTTGTAACAATTTTTAACATTCTTTCAGTGTTCTGCCCAAGGGCAGGTCTTTCACTGCAAACCCAGCTATCTTCAATTTTTCCTATTTTCTGCATTCTTCTTTATCTCCTTATATGATCCATAATATCTCAATGTCGTCTATCTATCATCTGATATCTTATTCTGCCTCGAACTCTTCTCCCGTTCACCATTCCTTCAGTAGGCAGTTTCTTCTCAGTCAGTTCCTCTTCCTGATCAGTTTCAGCATCATTATTTCTTCACTCACTCATTCCAACACAGCTTCATTTCCTATTCTACCTGTCCATTTCACACGTTCCATTCTTCTCCATATCCACATTTCATATGATTTTATTCGCTTCTCTTCACTTCGTCGTTATATCCACGCTTCTGTCCCCATACAATGCCACACTCCATACAAAGCACTTCACCGGTCTCGTCTTTAGTTATTTTTCCAGGGGTTCGCAGAAGATGCTCTTTTTCTCTATTAAAAACTTCCTTGGCCATTGCTATCCTTCTTTTGACTTCCTTGTGAGATTTCGTCTTCAAGTTTCTGCTAGAACAATAAAAAAAATCACGGAGCTAACTCACAAAGGTATAATGTTTAACATGGCGTTCACAAAACAGTATTACCAACTAACACACTTGAGTAGCTAAACAGGTCAACCCTTATCAGAATTGTACCTCTAACAACATTGTTCCGTCCGCACCTGTGGAGTAACGGTCAGCGCGTCTGGCCGCGAAACAGGTGGCCCGGGTTCGAATCCCGGTCGGTGAAAGTTACCTAGTTAAGGTTTTTCCCGGGGTTTTCCCTCAACCCAAGACGAGAAAATGCTGGGTAACTTTCGGTGCTGGACCCCTGACTCATTTCACCGGCATTATCACCTCCATTTCATTCGGACGCTAAATAACGTAGCGTCGTAAAATGACGCAATAAAAAATGCACGTTCCTAGCCACCGGCGTGGCTCAGTCGGTTAAGGCTCTTGCCTGCCGGTCTGAAGTTGCGTTCGGGCGCGGGTTCGATCCCCGCTTGGGGGCTGTTTACGTGGTTGGGCTTTTTCCGAGGTTTTCCCCAACCGTAATGTGAATGCAAGAAAATCTATGGCGAATCCTCGGCCTCATCTCGCCAAATACCATCTCGCTGTCACCAATCTCATCGACGCTAAATAACCTAGTAGTTGATACAGCGTCGTTAAATAACCAACTAAAAAAATCCACGTTCCTGTCCCATGCAATGCCACACTTCATACAAAGCACTTCACTAGTCTCTTCTTAATTATTTTCCAGAGGTTCGCAGAAGATGCTCTTTTTCTCTATTAAAAACTTCCTTGGCCATTGCTATCCTTCTTTTGCCTTCCTTGTATTATTATATGCCCTATTTGAGAGATTTCGTCTTCAAGTTTCTGTTAGAACAATATAAAAATCACGGAGAGCACTCACAAAGATATAATGTTTAACATGGCGTTCACAAAACAGTATTACAAACTAACACAATTGAGTAAACAGGTCAATCCTTATCAGAATTGCACCTCTATCAACATTGTTCTACTCTAACCTACAGTTTTATAGTGAGATTGTGCGACATTATGAACTAGGGACAGTTGTTACAGTCACCCTCACACCTAGACTGTCCTATTTGCAGAACTGTAAACCTCTTCCGTGGTTAATGAGGGCCGGATAAGCTTAACGACAGCTGTGAAACCATTACAGGTGCAAGGAAGCAATTTACGTATATAGCCAGAGCAATACAAAGGAGATTCTGCTATTATACTCTCCATTGCAGATTTCTCTAAAGAACACCACTGGCATTGTTTGCACGGGGTACTTCCTAAATGTAGTAGAGTACACTGCTTGTCAACAAAACGAAAATGGGAAGAAGATCTCAATACTAGATCATACATGAAAAAGAATTTGACGTTTCGAAACTTCTCT
The DNA here is from genome assembly GCA_025594305.2 of Periplaneta americana. Taxonomy (NCBI): domain Eukaryota; kingdom Metazoa; phylum Arthropoda; class Insecta; order Blattodea; family Blattidae; genus Periplaneta; species Periplaneta americana. The sequence goes on along the minus strand of JAJSOF020000037.1, from coordinate 20,535,026 downwards.
TGATAACATTGAATTAAGTCTCTATAACAGTCGTAAGGTAAAAATACAAATTATTTCAACTGCTTCTACACAAACTATATAGTCTCGACGCTGTTATTCCCGGCGTGACTCCTCCTCTTTGCTTACATCTTAGGAACTGAAGGTTCTATAAAGTCTAGGTAGGTAGTATCGTTCGCCATTTTTGTTCTTTCGTTGCCGAGTTACCAGACGAAGAATCTATTTGCCACACCGTTAAACATTATCATGTCGTAGCTCCTATGATAATAAATCAAACGCACTGTAATTCAGCAAATAATTGAGCGGCAAATAACGTCCTCGTGTGCTTTCTGCGAACGCCAACGAAAGAGCCAAAATGGCGGGCGATTATATTAAGTATTTATCGAGCCTTAGGAAATGTATAATGTCATCATCAGCGAATCACAAGACGCACACGTTTAAATGTAGTCGACCTGCAACGTGATTGACTGCCGGAAATAAGAGTGACGAGACTTACAGCACATTCAGTAAGTAATGGCAACAATGCTGTAAATCAGTGTCCCTAGCGCTGACCGTTGAAATCTTGTATTATGTAGGTAATACAGCTTGTCGCTTTCGATTTTAACAATTCTGTCGCTTTTCAACTGATGTCTTGGATACAGCTACCTGTTGATCTACCATTTTAACGATTTCGGGGATGACTGTTCTAGTTAGTCTATAGCCTATATCATGATGTTCTTTTAATAAGATCTTGATTTATATGCCTTCATTTTTATGTAAAAAAACAATCGGTTTTTGCCTCTTTCCCATTAAATCTTGGAGTTTTAAATCAGTTGGTTGTTGAACACCAGGATATTTCAGTAGACTTGAAGCACGACACTTTTTCTACGATTTCTTTGTCATATACCTGTCATAAATGAAGTTTCTCTGTTACAATATGTGCTGCATTGCCACGAACTAAACTCAACTGCGCTGAATGGAAGTCAGCTATATACTAATGCACAAACTATGACGTCTCTTAAGCCTGTGTTATCTGCCATACTACGCAACACAAAACGTCCCACGCTTAATCCAGAGGAAATGTTAATACTATTTCCTCAGCAATCTCATTCGATCAATAACAGTACAAAGTTATGTGTAGGCCTATTTACTTCAGCGAAACTTCTTTCCTGGCATATCCTGTATATTATTCTAAATTATTTTTGTAGTTTTAATTTGTAATGAGTATCATAAATTTTAATAATAATGTTAAAGGAATTTCATAAAGCTATAAATTGTAATTTTTTCTCTTTAAAAAATCTCCTTTTCTTAATATATTTCTTCAATAAAATGTTCTTATCTGAAAGAATGAGGTAATAAAATAATTTTAGTTATTTCTTGTCGACTAATATTTTGAAATGAAGAATTGTGGACTTAATATAATGACTAAAACATACATCTCGGCTATCCAGGAAGTTTTGGTCACACACGGCTTGGAACGGTATATTTATGGATCGTAAATTGATGTTCTCGTTGACTACTGCTATGAATACATGTTTCTAAATATAAAATAACTTAACGATGATGGTGAGTAATTGTGAATTAAAATGAAAATGTAGGCAGAAGTAATGGGAGAATACCCTCTTCACAGTTTGTCTGCCATAACTACTACATTTTCGAAGACAACTGTCGTATATCATGAAAAGACGTCGTAAATAATGATTCCCATATACATCGAAAGGACATAGGACTCTTACTTTAAAACTCATAGGACTCGTGCTTTAAAACTCATAGGATTCGTGCTTTAAAACTCGTAGGACTCTTGCATAAAACTCTTAGCAATCTTACTTTAAAATTCGTAGGACTCTTGCTTTAAAATTCATAGGACTCTTGCTTTAAAACTCATAGGAATCTTGCTTTAAAACTCATAGGATTCCTGCTTTAAAATTCGTAGGACTCGTGCTTTAAAATGCATAGGAATCTTGCTTTAAAACTCACAGGACTCTTGCTTTAAAACTCGTAGGACTCTTGCTTAAAACTCATAGCAATCTTGCTTTAAAATTCGTAGGACTTTTGCTTTAAAATTCGTATGACTCTTGCTTTAAAATTCATAGGACTCTTGCTTTAAAATTCGTAGGACTTTTGCTTTAAAATTCGTAGGACTTTTGCTTTAAAACTCGTAGGACTCTTGCTTTAAAATTCGTAGGACTCTTTCTTTCAGTCTCATAGAAATCTTGCTTTAAAACTCATAGGACTCGTTCTGTAAACTCGTAGAACTCTTTCTTTAAAACTCGTAGGATTCTTCTTTTAATATTCTTACGATTCATGCTATAAAACACGTAGGATTCTTGTTTTAAAACTCGTAGGACTCTTGCTATAAAATGCGTAGGACTCTTGCTTTAAAATTCGTAGGATTCTTGTTTTAAAACTTGTAGGACTCTTGTATTAAAACTCGTACGACTCTTCTTTTAAAATTCTTAGGACTCATGCTATAAAACGCGTAGGACTCTTGTTTTAAAGCTCGAAGGACTCTTGCTATAAAACGCGTAGGATTCTTGCTTTAAAATTCTAGAACTCTTGCTTTAAAACTCGTAAGACTCATGTTATAAAACTTGTAGGATTCTTGCTTTAAAACTCGTAGGACTCTTCTTTTAAAATTCTTAGGAGTCATGCTATAAAACGCGTAGGACTCTTGCATTAAAACTAGTAGGACTCTTGCTATAAAACGCGTAGGATTCTTGCTTTAAAACTCGTAGGACTCTTGCTTTAAAATTCGTAGAACTCTTGTTTTAAAACTCGTAAGACTCATGTTATAAAACTCGTAGGACTCTTGCTTTAAAACTCGTAAAGAATTCGCGGAGACAGAAAGTTTGCGATTCAGTTGCCGATCCACTTTATAACAAGCAAGATCTTACTGTTTATCTCGTAGTTTAAACGTACAACATTCTAGCTAGGAAGACTTTGTGCCCTTAGTTTCTTTCTAACGAAATCCCTAGAGCGTGAGATGTGTTCTCACTCATTATCAACTTCTCCGCGCATTCTAATTGGACTAGAAGAGAATTATGTGATGCTCTTGTTAGTTTACTTTGTGTACACTCATCGAGCAAGCTGGCACAGTGAAGAATCTCCTTCAGTAAAATTGGTAAGATGTCTTGAACATTTACAAATGTACACAATAAATAACATATTTTCTCTCCCTTTTGTTTTGGCCTCCCCTAACAAGCATTGTTGGTAGACTTTGCTCCTAAATTGGATACGATGGAGACACGGCTTGGATTTATATCCTACAACTCTTTCATGGGGTGAGGAAGAAGGTAGACAAGGACAGAGGACTCCTTCTTTCAACATTTCAAACAGATCAGAAACAACCACTTGTGGTATCGGAGGTAGAAAGACTGAAGCTTCCGCGCTCCAAGGCTGTAAAACTGACGCAAAAGACAGTCTGACAGGATGGGATTTCCGTACAACTAGAAAACAGATCGCTTTGAAACCCTGTAATTTATGACTATGGCTTATACTGACAAATTGCAATCCAGGGAAGTCTCAGAAGGGAATGCAAACAAAATGTTTCCTTTTCATTCTCTTACGCAAGAGTTGAATTGCGTATTAATTGTATGAAATCTTGTTTCTACTGAACTGTAATTAAGGAAAAATCGATCTTCCCCTTTGCTAATGTAATAAATTCATCGTTAAAAATAATTGATTAAATGGCGATCTTACTCGCGTTAATTGTGTAAGACTGTGCGGCTTACAGCTGTTTCGGTGCTTCTTCACACCATCCTGGAATTCTCTGCCGCCTGAAGTCAAGGGCTGCCGAACATTAATTTCCTTTAAATGTAAATTAGAAAAATATCTTATGATGAGTTGCCAGACCTAACGTGTTGCAAATGTGTTCCACTGTATTTATTTTTATTTTATTATTATTGTTTTTTGTTTCTTATTTTTATTATCTAAATCGTGTTTATTTATCACTTAATGCCAATATGTATCCCACTATGTTGTTGTTTTTTATTATTATTAATCTATTTTTGTGTACATTTTATTCAATTGTCGGTTTCTGGTTTAATTATGTAAATCCTACTTAATTGTAATCTAATACTAATATGTATACTAATGTGTTTATTTTTATTTTTACTGTGTACATTTTTTTTAATTGAATTATCGGCTTCTGTTTTTATGTGATTCGTATTTGATTCTAACAAATTAATATGTATTCCACTATGTTTATTTTTATTTTATGAGGTAAATTTTATGTAACTACCTCTTTTGATCTCATTATGTATCAGTATGTAATTACTTAATTCCGATCAAGTTTTATGTTCAACTGTGTAAGCAAGTTTTAATCCTGGTTGAGTGTAAGAGAAGGCCTTACGGGCTTAACTCTGCCAGGTTAAATAAAGCCATTATTATTATTATTATTATTATTATTATTATTATTATTATTATCCTCAGAGCTTACTAAATCTCGGTGTCATCTCGAACTTCGCTGCCTGTTGTGTGGGTGCGTTCGATTGTTGAAAAGTGTTGAAAAGTGGTGTCAAATAGTGTGTGTGTTCTGAAATTGATCTGTGTGTTGAGAATTTGATTAGGGTGTGTTTTAGTGTGTCTGTATATTTCATGTTGTTCTAGTGTGTTGAGTTTTTGGTTTTTGGGTTGTATGTGTAGGATTTCCATGTCTGTATTTATGTTATTGTATGTTGTTAAATGTTTAGTTTTATTTAACGACGTTCACAACTGCAGAGGTTATATCAGCGTCGCCGGTGTGCCGGAATTTTGTCCCGCAGGAGTTCTTTTACATGCCAGTAAATCTATTGACATGGACCTGTCGCATTTAAGCACACTTAAATGCCATCGACCTGGCCCGGGATCGAACCCGCAACTGTTATTGTATGTGTGGTTAGCATTAGTTATGTGTTCGGCATATGTAGATGTATTGTGTCCTCTGGTTATTGCTTTAATGTGTTCTTTGTATCGAGTTTGGAATGATCTGCCTGTCTGTCCAATGTAGAAACTGTCGCAACTATTGCATGTATACGCCTGTGTGGTTGTATTTATTTGTTTGTATTGTTTGTATGTTGAGATGTCTTTGTAGTGTGTTTTCTGTTGTGTATGCTATGTTCTATTTCTGCTTTCTGAATGAGGATGCGATCTTGTGTGTGTTTTTGTTTTCGTATGTTAGTGTGATGTATTTCTTGTGTTCTTGTGTTTGTGTTGTGTTTTGTGTTTTTGTGTTTGTTGAGTTTTTGTTTTGTCTTCCTTATGATGTTGTCTATTATGTTTGGATTGTAACCGTTTTCTTGTGCTATGTATTTGATTGTGTTCACTTCTTCATTGTAGTGTTGTTGGCTCATGGGTATGTTGAGTAATCTGTGTACCATTGTCCTGAATGCAGCATGTTTGTGTTGTGTGGGATGATTAGATGTGTTGTGTATGTGTGTGGTCATGGATCATCCTTAAAAATTAGACACACACGTGAATTGAATATTGTGGTGTTAGGTGAGTGTGATGATGGGTCTCCACCTAACATAACACGAAGTAAAACATCAACGAACTTTAAATATTCATATTCTAGTTGCAATTCGAACCTGCAGCAGTGAACATATCAAAATTGAAATGTTGTGGAAAATAAAATAAATAAATTATACTACTTTATGGTACAATTAAGAGATACTAGAACAGAGTTTTGACATGTTTACAGTTTCAATCCAATTTACTTCATTTTTTTAAACTCTTTGGTATATGCATTAAGATAAGGTGTGTACAAATTTTGAGCTCAAACGGATTGATAGTTTGAAATTAATTTTATTTTAATTTAGTTAATTAATGATGTAATCAAAATGTTCCATGTGCATTACATTTAAATACAACAAGTTCATTTTTTGTATGAAAACCTGACTCACAGGCAATATTTTAACGCTGAGAAATCCATTATATCTAGTCTAATTTAGGCACAATAAATTGTTCAAAATCAGACTTGATTTATACAATATTTTTGCTCCTAGTTTCAGATATACATAATATTTTTCAACGTTAGGGCTCAGATAATATTTGCATGAACACGTACGAATATTTTCATTGAATTTCGTTAAAACTCTTGCTCAAAGAGCATTTTGAACACCAAAAATGTAAAGTAATATTTGAGGAGAAAAATTTCTCTCCGGTGCCGAGGATCGAATATTAATTGTCAATATTACCGATATTATTCTGTAGGACAGATTAATAAAAATAAATATTAATTGTCAATATTATAGATATTATTCTGTAGGACAGATTAATAAAAATAAATATTAATTGTCAATATTATAGATATTATTCTGTAGGACAGATTAATAAAAATAAATATTAATTGTCAATATTATAGATATTATTCTGTAGGACAGATTAATAAAAATAAATATTAATTGTCAATATTATAGATATTATTCTGTAGGACAGATTAATAAAAATAAACATTAATTGTCAATATTGCCGATATTATTCTTTAGGACAGATTAATAAAAATAAATATTAATTGTCAATATTATAGATATTATTCTGTAGGACAGATTAATAAAAACAAATATTGATTGTCAATATTACAGATATTATTCTGTAGGACAAATTAATAAAAACAAATATTAATTGTCAGTATTACAGATATTATTCTGTAGGACAAATTAATAACAAGATCTTTAATATCAAAAATGTGCTTTCCAGAAAAGTGCAAATTTATGAAGAGAGATGCATTACTGACATACGGAAATCGGTCCTGGAACATAAAGAAGACATAGATGCAAAATTCTTACTGTCAACTGCCCAAGGAATATTCTCTGACGATGGTATAGATAGCTACATAATTACGAAATGAGATGGGCAGGGCATGTAGCACGTATGGGCGAATACAGAAATGCATATGGAGTGTTAGTTGGGAGACCGGAGGGGAAAAGACCTTTAGGGAGGCCGAGACGTAGATGGGAGGATAATATTAAAATGGATTTGCGGGAGGTGGGGTATTATGATAGAGACTGGATTAGTCTTGCACAGGATAGGGACCGATGGCGGGCTTATGTGAGGGCGGCAATGAACCTTCGGGTTCCTTAAAAGCCATTTGTAAGTAAGTAAGTAAGATATTTCCCCATCTATGCAAAACCCAAATATTTGGCATAAATAAATTTTGGTACTACGTAGTGTACGTATAAATAAATAAATAAATAAATAAATAAATAAATAAATATAAATAAATAAATATATAAACAAACAAACATACAAACAAACAAACAAATAAATAAATAAAATTTCAATATTTAAATTACATAAAGATCACAGGTCATCATCATCATCATCATCAAAGTTTAAACATTGTACGGTCTGTTGGTCTTCTAACAATTATTAATGCAAGGAGAAGGGATTCGATTTGTTGAACTTGTGACTAATACTTGAGAATGACTCCCGGTAACGGATCCTACCTTTGTTGACTTGTTAATGTCTAGTTTTCGACTTTATATTTTGGCTCCTGTGGCCTGGTATTGAAGCAGGTATTGAAACCGAGAAGTTTCTAACATAACGTGATGTATCATCTCTTGAGGGGTATTTCACATTTCCTGAACACTTGAAGGATGTTTGAATTGACATATTGGCGTGACACCTACAATACAATATAATTTACAAAAAAAACACACATATTGACTTAGTTTTACTTATTTACCTAAGAATTTTAGCTTAATAGTCATCCTTCTTACTACTAAAATTTAACACGATTTTGGAAAATGCATTCATCATTATTCAAAAACGTATTTAATTAATTTTAGCGAAACAAACTGTATCAAAATTTTCACAATTTATTTCTTTACAGAAAGAAGTTACACGGACATACGACATTGTTCTAGCTTTGCCAGTTAGTGTTAAAGTATCAGTAAATTCTATTAATATTTGTGGGAAAATAGGTCACTATAAAATATACTAAATCTTAGTCAGTTTTAATGTGATTTCAACCAAATTTTACAGGTGATACATTAGGCATCTGTGTGTATAACAATAGCTCTGTATAATAATATGGCCAGATATATAACACTGTATCACAATAGCCTCTAGGTGTATCACAATAGCACATATAGAAAGCTATTATAATATTATATTTAACCCTTTGTTGAATGAATGAATGAATGAATGTTAGCCATGATGTCCCAAGTTGGGCACAGGCCTCCTGTGATGGGGTTAGAGCCCCCTCGACAGAGATGGCTCAAGTGTACTCACTTGGTGAGCCAATCCAGGCGAGCTTGTCGTGTATACTACTTTTGTGACATGGTTAATAACCCTGTTAGACCTTAACTAGTCTCAGCACTCTGTTCTTTGTTCATTTTTTTCCACTACACACATTATACTAACGCCAGGATTTTGACAAACACTGATTGCTATTTACACTATTTAACTGACACTTTCTCAACACTGACTTTACTATTTACAAAACTTATCTTACACTTTCACTAATACTGACTTTACTATTTACAATATCTTAACACTGATTACGTTATCTATTTACAATGACCTTCCCTAGTTCTTTCCACAAAACTCTGTTCTTTGCTGTCCTCAACCATTGTTTCCCCGCCTCTCTGGTAAACGTGTCAGACCATCTGAGCCGTGGTCTTCCCTGTCCTCTCTTTCCGACGTAGGGGTCCCACATCGTGGCTGCATGGGTCCATCTTGTCTGATGTAGTCTCGCCACATGTCCCCCAGGTCCACTTCGTCGCCGTGGCTCGTTCTGCTTCGTCAGTAGTGTTCGTCAGTCTTTGCAGTGTTTCGTTAGTCATTCTGTCTCGTAGCGTGGTGCCCAGTATTTTTCTTTGCGTCTTCTTCTGGCATGTTTGTATACTGGAGCGTTGTCTCTCGGACAATGTCCAAGTTATTACTTACTTACTGGCTTTTAAGGAACCCGGAGGTTCGCAAATCAAGATTTCAGGCATAACTCCCTGTAAAGTTGATTTGAATAATTTCGAGGGAAAAATTGTTCCGGAGCCGGGTATCGAACCCGGGACCTTTGGTTTAACGTACCAAAGCTCTACCACTGAGCTACTCGGGAACTCTAACCGACACCGAGGTCCCGAGTAGCTCAGTGGTAGAGCGTTGGTACGTTAAACCAAAGGTCCCGGGTTCGATACCCGGCTCCGGAACAATTTTTCCCTCGAAATTATTCAACCCGGAGGTTCATTGCCGCCCTCACATAAGCCCGCCATTGGTCCCTATCCTGAGCAAGATTAATCCAGTCTCTACCATCATATCCCACCTCCGTCAAATCTATTTTAATATTATCTTCCCATCTACGTCTCGGCCTCCCCAAAGGTCTTTTCCCCTCTGGCCACCCAACTGTCCACACCTGTGGAGTAACGGTTAGCGCGTCTAGCCGCGAAACCAGGTGGCCCGGGTTCGATTCCTGGTCGGGGCAAGTTACCTGATTGAGGTTTTTTTCGGGGTTTTCCCTCAACCCAATATGAGCAAATGCTGGGTAACTTTCGGTGTTGGACCTCGGACTCATTTCATCGGCATTATCACCTTCATCTCATTCAGACGCTAAATAACCTAAGCTGTTGATAAAGCGTCGTAAAATAACCTACTATACTACTAATACCTCCCAACTAACACTCTATATGCATTTCTAGATTCGCCCATACGTACTACATGCCCTGCCCATCTCAAACGTCTGGATTTAATGTTCCTAATTATGTCAGGTGAAGAATACAATGCGTGCAGCTCTTCGTTGTGTAACTTTCTCCATTCTCCTGTAACTTCATCCTCTTAGCACCAAATATTTTCCTAAGAACCTGATTCTCAAAAATCCTCAATCTCTGTTGCTCTCTCAAAGTGAGAGTCCAAGTTTCACAGCCATACAGAACAACCGGTAATATAATTGTTTTATAATTTCTAACTTTCAGATTTTTAACAGAAGACTGGATAACAAAAGCTTCTCAACCGAATAATAACAGGCATTTCCCATATTTATTCTGCGTTTAATTTCCTCCCGAGTGTCATTTATATTTCTTACAGTTGCTCCAAGATATTTTAATTTTTCCACCTCTTCGAAGGATAAATCTTTAATTTTTATATTTCCATTTCGTACAATATTCTGATCACGAGACATAATCATATACTTAGTCTTTTCGGGATTTACTTCCAACCCTATCCCTTTACTTGCTTCAAGTAGAATTTCCGCGTTTTTCCTAATCGTTTGTGGATTTTCTCCTAACATATTCAAGTCATCCAAGTTATTACAAATAAAAAATCATTTTATCTCCAAATCCTTCATATTTTCAAAGATAGAACATGACTTCATTTTTTCAAATTTGTGTTATGCTTTGATATAAATATTACAGAAAAGTACTGATTTTTTTCTATCATAATAACCCTATTTGACCCTAAATATTATAGGCTGTCCTCCACTTGATGATTGAAATGGTACATAGGCCTAGCTTCAGAACATCGTATATTTATACATTATTCATGATTCGGTATAGAGCCCTACGTTACTCCCGTGGAAGTATTAAATCGTACTTAGTGAAATTCTTCCAAATATTTAGTAATTTTATATTGTGATTGCAAGGTAGATTCATTAGTAAATCATTTAAGGAACATGCAGAAGAGTTTTCAGCTAATAACGTTCATTCATGCCATTTCGAGGAAATGTTGAGGAATATGAAGTCTGCATAGCATGAAGCGTCCTTAATTGTGCAAAGTGCTTAATTCAATTTCAGTAAGAATTAGTACTTGATTATAATTTGAGCATTCTTCATAGACATCGCAGCCTCCTCCGAACTGCAGTGTCTTTAGGCCAAAGAGAAGTATGAGAACCGGTCGAACTGTATGCCGTGGCTAAAGTCATGGAATCGAGTCCAGTCGAGAGTACGTATGTTCGTTTGTTGTCAATAACATCCTTTGTCGTTTCGTATTTTACCAGGAGTTATGCTTACCACACGTGATGTAAGTTCTATTAATAGTACTGGGTAGTGTTGTTAACATTATTTTCTCCTATAAATATACAGGGACATCATTTTATTTTTACTAACATTTCTAATATTAACCTGGCTATACCTTTGGATCAACGGTTAAGAACCGGAAACACCGTTTGCTACCCCCTTCCACGACTGGAGTTCGATGATACTGGCGTAATATACAAACAAATCACTTTACTAGGTATAGGAGGGAAGAAAAGTAGTTCATTCATTTACGTAAACTAGGAAATATCGCAATTTTGAGTTTGATAATTTTCATTAGGTTTTTGTTTAAACAAAATACAGTACATTATTAACAATGAGTGTTTTTACTCACGAACTGAGCTTTCCATGCGGACGAATCCATTATGCAGTGTATATTATACTGTCTACAGCGTACACTACAGAGAATGAAGTTAAATTGAAAAATAATCATTATATGGATATTTAAACATATGTTTTTTAAAATGCTGGCCGTTCATTTCGATACAGGGTTCAGTTCTAATGTGCATATTATCGCATTATAGACCATTGTACGTAATTCCAATTACCATGTTCGTACTTCGTATCAGTAACTCATGTTGAAATAATTCTGTACCTACTCTGTAAAAGAGACTTTACGTACTGTAAATTCAATCTTCACTTCTGCCCGATCCGAAAAGATAAAATTACTCAGACATGCTATTTATTATCCGTTCAAGTGGTTTTGTCGAGAGTCGTAGAAAGGAGGGAAATCACGTGACAATTAATTACTTAACGAGGCCCTTTTATTTAAATTATTTTAAACAGTTGTATAATATTACGTAGACGTCCAGTTCCTAACAGAAATTAATGTTCTCAGAAAAGAGCTAAGACAGCCCAGCCACTAACTGGCGAATAAAAGCAGGTGGGGGAAACCGGGAAACGACGCAGGCAAATGGACGACAGTACCTGTGCGAAAATGATTCAATATTGAAAGCTCTCTCGTCACTGGAAAACGCGAACATATTTTTGGAACGTACTGTCTACTATGACCGTAAGGCTACTATGACTGTATATGCGGTCTTGGATCTGTGTGGAGGACGGTTGAACTCCATTAGTAGAAGGGGTGGGAGTGATGTACATTAAAAAACTGAGGTACAATAAAAATTGAAGTAAAAATAAAATGATGTCCCTGTATAAAATATGTTTTCCTCTGTTTCTGTGAAGCACAGACTAATGTCCTTTGCACCGTGTGATAAACAATGTTGGTTAGTTGTGGGTTGGCAACAGAAACAAATTATCTTTCATTGTTTTAATGTAGAAATGGCAGAAAAAACGTATTAAAGAAATTAATAATTTTTATTGTCCTTAATTCAGGAACCATTTACTCACAAAATACTTCAGAAAAAGGGCTGAAGTTTTCTATGCTAATGTAAACTATATAGTTCTTCAAAATAAATGGTCTACTATTTTAAAATAACTAATACAAGAAGTGAAAATATGGAGAGGTATGTTATATCGAACCCATGTCCGAGCAAAACCCAGGATCGGCAGGCAAACGCGCTACCATCTGTACTACACCGGTGGCTAGTCTCGTTATCAAGTTATCAACAGTAATCTCACTGGAGGTTTTAATTCATCTAGAGAAAATCAAAACTCGAGTGGGATTTAACTGACTATTACACGATTAGAAGAAAGTATATAAAGATTAGAAGTAACGAAGTACTACATTATAATAAAATATTAATTGGCTTACGAAAATTCAACTGTCTTCACAATGTATTATTGTACCATCTCAACATTACGCTAGATCGCATTAGTGTGTTATGATTAGCTGTTTTCTTGTTATCAGTTGTGCCAACTATGGAATCTTCATTGATCTCTGTGGACGGTTACTAGTCAAGAAAGCTTTGTTGATTCAGTTTCATTTTTATTAAAACATTTGCATTCCACTTCAGTTATCCGGATCCCAGTAATCAATGTCACTTGACAGATGATTTTCAACAAATCTTAGTATTAAAATCTCTGATACGTGACTTTCCATAATATCATATAACAGAAGCTATAACATAACCTAAATAATATAAACAAATGTTAGAAAAGTTTTAATTAAGGATGATGAAATAAACAACAAAACTTTTAATTAAGGATGATGAAATAAAAAATAAACATGAATAATTTTAAAAGGAACAATTATTGAAATTACAATTGTCAAATTTGAATGTTCGCTGACTACGAAATGCTTTACATGTTTGTTTTATTGATGTAAAATTATTCTTGTTTTAGTTCTTTGCCTTCGTGTAGTAAAAACCAAGACAAGTCTCACCACTAACATAATATCCTTATTGTTGCATTTGTCTTTAACATGTGTTGAAATCTTTCGGCAAATATTCACGCACTTCAAAGAGGCTCCAAAATAGAACGAACCGGTCTGTTTACAGCCTTCACATGCATCACGGTCTAGATACGGAGCGAAGGAGCCAAGTTAATTTTTCCTGTAATTTAATCTGGATATCAGACGAGGGAATCAGATCAATAAGATTCTAATTTCGCAAAGACATTGGATCGACCTTCCCCTGGCGATTTCCGGCGGGATGCTGCGCCTTCTCAAAGCACATCACAGCCATGTTACACGACTCCGCTCCGGTTAGAGAGATTCAAGATTCATTAGAAAGGAGAGTTCGGTTACAAGATGTAACAAGATTTTCCTTTAGGAACTAATTTCACTCTTAAACTTTTATTCTCGTTTAAAATTTACATTACATAGCTAAATATTTGTTATACCAAGCGTACCTATAATCCGACATCAAAACAATTCTAAAATGTACAAATATGATATGATATGATATGATATGATATGATATATGATATGATATGATATGATATGATATGATATGATATGATATGATATGATATGATATGATATGATATGATATGATATGATATATGACATGACATGATATGATGTGATGTGACATGATATGATATATATTATGATATGATATGATATGATATATGATATGATATGATATGATATGATATGATATATGATATGATATATGATATGACATGATATGATATATGATATGATATGATATGATATATGATATGACATGATATGATGTGATGTGACATGATATGATATATATTATGATATGATATGATATGATATGATGTGATGTGATGTGATGTGATGTGATGTGATGTGACGTGATGTGATGTGATGTGATGTGATATAATATGATATATGATATGATATAATATGATATATGATATGATATGATATGACATGATATAATATATATTATGATATGATATGATATAATATGATATGATATATGGTATGATATATGATATGACATGATATGATGTGATGTGACATGATATGATATATATTATGATATGATATGATGTGATATGATATGATATGATGTGATATGATATATGATATGATATGATATGATATGATATGATATGATATGATATGATATGATATGATATGATGTGATGTGATGTGATGTGATGTGATGTGATGTGATGTGATGTGATGTGACATGATATGATATGATATGATATATATTATGATATGATGTGATGTGATATGATATGATATAATATGATATATGATATATGATATGATGTGATATGATGTGATGTGATGTGATGTGATGTGATGTGATGTGATGTGATGTGATGTGATGTGGCTTCGAGACTTCGGACCCAATAGAGGAGTTCAGTGAGAAATCCGCGTAACGGCGTACTGAGTATAGTGGTAAAGCGTACAGTGGGTGGGTGTACTGTAGAATGAATGCCAACAAATACGCATAGGAAAACGCTCTGGATTTCAAGGTTCTGACGAATAATTTGGTTTTCATACAAACTGAATCTGAAACTATTACACGGTTAGAAAAGTCAGAGCAAGAGATGCCGGAAGCCCTCAAATTAATTTAGAAAATGATGCAGAGAATTAATGAGACATCAAGTACACCGGTTACTGAACGTGTAAAACAGAAGTGGAAATCAATTTTATGTAAAAATAACGGATATGGAACATTGTGTAACATAAACAGCAAATTAGTGGACAGAGAGTCACCCGAGAATAAAGGACTATCTCTTAGAGACTGCAATGATGTTAGGTTTTTTCGTTTTGCTCCTATCACGTCATGCGGCGTAGAGCGCAGCTTTCTACAGTACAAACTTTGGCAGATAACCGAAAAAGATTTACGTTTGAGACACTGAGAATGTATCTTGTAGTACATTGCAATTCGGTACTGTAACTGCACTTCCTAAAGACGACCAATAGGATAAATTAAAAAATTAAAATTGCTACATGTTTATTTCCACCATTAACGCTGTGTATAATTAAACACAGATGCTATAAGTCTTTTACAAAAAGACAGGAGAATAAATGCTTTTCACATTCTTTTGACATTATCATTGTGTAATGTATGTTTACTTTCAGAATGTACATATGTGAGTTTCCCATACTACCGTACTTTACTCTAAATAGCAACGTTGTTACCTCAACACATCTCTATCTACCTGCAGCGACTCAACAACCTATAGTGCATGCACAGTAAAGTTATTGTATCGGGTCCAAAGTCTCGAAGCCTGGATATGATATATGATTGGAGACAGTCAAAATTCATGACTCGCGAAATCGCGAAAAACCTAAAAACCAAATAAACATAGTTTAAAACATGGTTGACATAAAAAATATCATATAATTACAAGTATCAACTCGCGAAAAATCGCAAAAATCTTATGACTGGCGAGTTTAGCATATTTGCGAAAAGACGCAATTTTTCAGCAATTAATAAATACATTATCTAAATTTGGAAATTTAGAAGTTATGTTTGAAAATGCACAAGGTTTGGAATGCTGGCGCTAGATGGCGTGAGTTGAAATGGTTCTAAACTGTTTGATGCAACTGAAAGCAGTTTGAAACCTCTCTTTGATGAGGTCCCAACCTAAAGAATCTATCACCTGATGTAGTAGTACATGCATACAGTGAACTGAAGGACATAGTTAAAAATAGTCCTGGACTTTCAGTGCGAGAAGGTTTGCTGTCGTTACGTGAAGATCACAGTGATTTTGTGGACGGAGCACTCCAAGCTATATGGGTTCCAGTTTCTAATGTTGATTGTGAACTTTTCTTTCACAGTTCTCGTGTGTGCTAACAAATAGAAGAACAAACCGTACAATGACAA
Source organism: Periplaneta americana (assembly GCA_025594305.2). NCBI lineage: Eukaryota > Metazoa > Arthropoda > Insecta > Blattodea > Blattidae > Periplaneta > Periplaneta americana. Next base: position 20,518,942 of record JAJSOF020000037.1, on the reverse strand, counting down.
ACTTAGAACTCTTGTCTGCGTATAACTTTGAATGTTAAATAATGTTAAGTATCTTAGAATTGTTGTCAACGCAAAACTTTGAATATATAATTATAATAGTGAATTATCTTAAGCAACACAATAATTTAATAAAACAGGGTGAAATTTCAGGTTTTCTCAAGAAATGTTCGTTTTTGCTCAAGACTTTTTATCCCTTTTAACCAAAAATTTTAGTCCCTTCTATTCAACAATTTTGACTGTCTCTAGATTTGATATGATATTTTATTCCACCAGCTTACATCGGTCGTGATGGCCCTTCACAATTCGAAAATGTACAAATATAATACTTTTCTTCTTTTTCATTCATGTTAATAGAAATAAACTCTGACAGATAAGCTATAGAAGAGACTATCCTAACCATTTCATAAACGTATTGTAATGTATCTACAGAAACACGACAATTAGCATTAATATTGGACACGGCAAATATAGCAAGGATATTCAACTAATTGATTTTAATACAATATTGATGACATTCTTTGAGAATGAAACAATCTAACACCTAATAGTATTAAAATCACTTCTAATTTTAGTATTAAGATAATGCTATTTTCGGATGACCGGATTTTAAGTGAAAATGATCTACAGAAATCAATTTATCAGTTACAAAGAATAAGTGAGACGTATAATTTTAAAATTTCAGTACATAAAGCAAAGACACTGGCTTCTAATGGAAAATACAGTATCAGAACTATAATTATTTTAAATGATACACTTACAGAACAGGTCACAAGTTTCAAATACTTAGGATTTCAAGGCACTTACAAACACACAAGTGAAAGTAGAAACAAACTTCCAATGTTCCAGCAGATATGTGGTACAATAAATAGAGCACTGAAGGGTGAAACAAGGGAAAACACTCAAAGTTTTATAACGTAAAAGCAGACTAGTTTTTTTATTTGGATCAGAGACTTGGACTCCCACAAGTAATGACAGAAATAAACTGCATCTGAAATGGAGTTTCTAAGAACGGTGAAGGATTGCACTAGGCTTGATAGAATTAAGAATGAGGACATAAGAAGCGAAATAAACGTGGTATCACTGGAAGAAAAAAATTCATAATTTTAGAGAGCAGTGGATTTAACATTTAGAGAGAATGGATAGCAACCGAATTCCAATAGGAATACTAATATATAGATCAAAAGGAAAATAATAGACAAGGACACCTTCAAAGGAGTCACTATAATGCTGGAACAGGCTTGAAGCCTATTCCCTGAAGTGAAGAAAAAGAAGACGAAGTAAAAAAGATATTCCTGAACCACGAAAACAGAAAAGTATTTATCGCATTGTGCTCGTTTACATGTTTGGTAGTTATAATCTCGTTAGTCCGTCAGAGGCCTTAATGGTCCCACTGGACTACATTCTACGGAGACCTCTGCACTTATAGTCGAAACGTTGGTCTGCAAAGATATCTGCGATATTAGTCAAGGTGTTAATCTGAAGAGATACCTGCAATTTTAGTCAAGATGTTGCCTTGTAGATTCATTTGTAATTTTAGTCGACATGTTGACCTGCAGATGGATGCTCGGTTTTAATCGAGGTGTTGATCTGGAGAGATATCTGCAGTTTTAATCGAGATGTTTACCTGCAGAGGCATCAACAGTTTTAGTCGACGTATTAAGCAGCAGATGCATTTGCAGTTTTATTTGAACTCCTCATTTGAAGAGACATATGCAGTTTTAGTCGATGTGTTGACCAGCAGATGTATTTGCAGTTTTATTCGAAGTGCTCATTTGAAGAGACATATGCAGTTTTAGTCGATGTGTTGGCCAGCAGATGCATTTGCAGTTTTATTTGAAGTCCTCATTTGAAGAGACATATGCAGTTTTAGTCGATGTGTTGACCAGCAGATGCATATGCAATTTTATTCGAAGTGCTCATTTGAAGAGACAGATGCAGTTTTGGTCGATGTGTTGACCAGCAGATGCATTTCCAGTTGTATTCGAAGTGCTCATTTGAAGAGACATATGCAGTTTTAGTCGATGTGTTGACCAGCAGATGCATTTGCAGTTTTATTCGAAGTGCTCATTTGAAGAGACAGATGCAGTTTTGGTCGATGTGTTGACCAGCAGATGCATTTGCAGTTGTATTCGAAGTCCTCATTTGAAGAGACATATGCAGTTTTAGTCGATGTGTTGACCAGCAGATGCATTTGCAGTTTTATTCGAAGTGCTCATTTGAAGAGACATATGCAGTTTTAGTCGATGTGTTGACCAGCAGATGCATTTGCAGTTTTATTCGAAGTCCTCATTTGAAGAGACATATGCAGTTTTAGTCGACGTGTTGACCAGCAGATGCATCTGCAGTTTTATTCGAAGTGCTCATTTGAAGAGACGTATGCAGTTTTAATCGATGTGTTGACCAGCAGATGCATTTTTAGTTTTATTCGAAGTGCACATTTGAAGAGACATATGCAGTTTTAGTCGAGGTGTTGACCAGCAGATGCATTTGCAGTTTTATTCGAAGTTGCTCATTTGAAGAGACATGCAGTTTTAGTCGTGGTGTTGACCAGCAGATGCATTTGCAGTTTTATTCGGAGTATTGATTTGAAGATACATCTGCAGTTTTAATCGAGATATTGACCTGCAGAGGCATCTACTTTTTAGGGCCGGCATTATAAAAGCAGTTTGAATCTCAGGCAATAGTTAACTTCTAATGTTCGATGTTTTTGCGTATTATAAAAGTTGAAGGGAGATTAAAGTGAAGATTAGCTCTACTGGCAGTATTAGGCCTATAGCGGTTAACTTCTCGTTAACTCGGAAAGAGTAATTCGTAAACACTATGAACGCAGATAATGAACGTATTCGAAGAAATATTAACTTCCGGGTATGGACTAGACCAAGACCAGAAGTAAATCATATTAACTACTTGGATTGAATTATTTATGATTCATGTTGAATCTTTCGTGCACTACTTTTAACACTTGAATATAAATAATTTATTAAATGGCGATCTTACTCGTGTTAATTGTGTAAGCATGTGCAGCGAAGATCGAGATGATGCCGAGATCTAGTAAGCTCTGAGGATGGTGTGAAGAAGCACCGAAACAGCTGTAAGCCCCACATGCTTACACAATTAACACGAGTAAGATCGCCATTTAATCAATTATTTATATTTGTGATTTATAAGACAAATAAATACCGGTAGTGTTTAGACAGATCCATTTTTCCGATCCAAAGTAAAGGCTTGATCTTGCTCAGGCCTGCAGAACTGTAGCTCTTGAGAGCGACTGCTTTCCTCCCCTCTTTTACCCCACCCACCTTTTCTATCTGTGCGGTCACGGCGTTCTAGTTACGCTCGGCTGCATCAACATTCATTCTCAGGGCGGAAGTCGGCCATCCCCAATAGAAGTGGAGTGAGGCTGACGTCTTAGTTCCCCTACTTTGCGAGTTCTGCAGGCCTGATCTAGCTGTAATTAAAAAAAACTCATTATGAAATGAATTCAAATATAGGGGTCAGTCTGTAGATTTAATATTATAGATAAGTTAACTTTCGTTAAATCTTCGAGAGAGTAGCTCAAGATTCACTTCCGACTCGAAAGAAGATATTCTAAGAATACCTGTATTTAAAGTCACCGGAGTAGCTCAGTCGGCTGAGGCGCTTTCCTGCCGATCCGGAGTTGTACTCGGGCGTGAGTTCGATTCCTGCTTGGGCTGATAACCTCGTTAGGTCTTTTTCAAGGTTTCCACCAACCATAAGGCGATTTTCAGGTGATCTTTGACAGATCCTCGACCTCATCTTGCCAAATTCTTCGCTATCATCAATCCCGTCGACTCTAAATAACCTAGTAGTTGATAGAGCATAGTTAAAGAACCAATTAAAAATATGTATATTTAAAAATAAATCAATGGCATTCGATACAATTGAAACTCACGAACAGCGAACATAATGATAATCAAATTACTCCAGAGAAATTCAGCTCCCTTTGTGATTCATTCCATACTGTATGCAAATTTTATTGACTGAATTCAGTAATAACTACATCGCCTGACCCAGTTCATATGTTTGGGAGTCCATGAATGATTCACATCATACTGTGTAGAAATAAAATTAAAGACCAAAATGATGTATTCAGTATAGCAACTCAGTGAATCGCACATCACTTGCCAAACAGTGCTTCTTATACACCTTTCATTATTTCTAGGAGTTCCCTCCGGAATGCTTTAGTGCATTGTTATGGTCTTCAGAATGACCAGACAAATGGATGACGCTGCACAGTTAACATTTTAATGGCTTGAGAGACGAAATGCATTATATTCGCACGAGTCGGGTGTGTTTTCGTGACAGCAGGGGATAGATGGCGTTAGTGGACAGACCGCTTAATGTGAAGGGTGGGCAAAGCTTGTTTGAAAATGGTTAAGTAGGCCTTGATTTTGTGTTCCAGAATGTGACATCTCGCGATGCAAGCAGATGGCTCTGACATCAGTTAAATACATTTGTGTTATTGTACGGAAAACAGTTTATACTTCCACATTATCCACAAGACCAGCGAGTAATAATGTTTATGAATATTGTTAGTTAAACATTCCAACCAGAGCGAAAAATTTATGAGTTATTACTTCAGCTTCGATTTCTTACATATTTTTAAAGATATTAATTCATAAGTCTACTAAAGGTAAATCTAGAGATGAGAACAAGATGTTCTCTTTCGCTCAAAACTTTTCAACTTATACCTTGATGAAGCTATATATGAATGGTGGAACATTTTTAGAGACAAATATCTCAATTTCAATTTTTTTTTTTTTCATTTATAGTATTCCATAGATGTTACATTACCATTGAAGATTTAAAATGTGGAACAAACCAAGATTTTACAAGATTAAAATTTTTTTGTGAAATGAAGTGAGTCCGAGGATTCGCCATATATTACCTGACATTTGCCTTCTGGTTGGGGAAAATCTCGGAAAAAACCCAACCAGGTAGTCAGCACAAATGGGAATCTAACCATTCCTGACCGCAGCTCCGGATCAGCAAGCAGACTAGCGAGTTTGCCGACTGAGCTACGTTGGTGGTTCCACAAAAAAATATGCAGTACATATGAATGAGATTATTAAATTTTCAACCCTAAACAATTATTCATCAGCTGAGATATAAAAATATATTATAGAGCAGTTAAATTAAATTAATTTAACAGCATAAACAAATCAATCAATTGAAATATATAAAAATAGATAATAAATAGCATGCAAATTACTTAAATTTACGGGATATACAATTCACTAATTAACCTATACAAAATATACAGTACACAGTTATTTACTTTCTTCCTTACTTACGGCTTTTAAGGAACCCGCAGGTTCATTGCCGCCCTCACATAAGCCTGCCATCGGTCCATATCTTGTACAAGCTTAATCCAGTCTCTATCATCATATCCCACCTCCCTCAACTCCATTTTAATATTATCCTCCCATCTACGTCCCGGCCTCCCCAAAGGTCTTTTTCCTCCTGCCTCCCAACTAACACTCTATATGCATAGTCTACATGATTTTCTCATACGTGCTACATGCTCTGCCTATCTCAAACGTCTGGATTTAATGCTCCTAATTATGTCAGGTGAAGAATATAATGCGTGCAGTTCTGCGTTGTGTAACTTTCTTCATTCTCCTATAACTTCATCCCTCTTAGCCCCAAATATTTTCCGAAGCACCTTTTTCTCAAACACCCTTAATCTCTGTTCTCCTCTCAAAGTGAGAGTCCAAGTTTTACAACCATAAAGAACAGCAGTAATATAACTTTTTTATAAATTCTAACTTCGAGATTTTTTCAGAGTAAACTGGATAGTAGAAGCTTCTCAACCGAATAATAACAGGCATTTCCTATTTTAATTCTGTGTTTAATTTACTCCCGAGTGAGTGGAGAATAAATCGAGTAAAAGAGAAAAGTGATAGCACTCCAAGAAAAATTACTTATACAATGCAAAATTAATTTACATTCTTCCTCAATTGAACTCTTCACTTCTTTTAAATATCTGGAATATAATATAAGGCCTAATAATTTTAAGAAACTATATATTTTTATTTTTGTGCAATGATAAGACCCTTAACTTGTCGTTTTCCATTCCGAGTTTGCGAACGGGCTCATAGATATCGCTACTTGCGAGAACATTCAGAGTGCACCACAGGCGCTGGTACGCATTACACTCGGAATGAATGAATGAACGAATGGATGGGTGGGTAAGTGAATGATTAATTCCTTCATTCAATCAATAACTATTGATGGTGAATTATTGGGAAGTCACGAGAAAGCTGGAGTATCCAGAGAAGATTCCTGTGTTGCCTGGACCATAGACTTGTCTAACACAAGTTATAAATTCAAGATAGAGTGGGTTTTGAACCCAGGTCCCTTGATTTGTAAGACCATCTTCCAAGTACTGAGCCACCATAAAGATTTTAAACTTTGCATTTTTCAAATAATACGTGGAACAATACAAAGACTATTATGTATGGAGAATACATAGAATTGTAAAGTTTTATAAGGCAATCGTTGTACTGACTTTATTTTATGGATAGGAGTGCTGGAAACAAAGAGCGAACACAGCTATACTATCCTTTCGCAGGAAGTCACATGCCAAAAGACTTTATATCTCTTTAAAATCCAGACTTTCGGCCGGGTTTTAGATATATCACTGCTAGCATGTTGGCCATTAGATCACCAAGAGCAATTGGCTATTGCTTTCATGTTTATTATTACCATCATTGGAAAGATTATTATTATTAAAGATGTTATGGACTTACCATATTCACTTAACTCCTATTTAAATTATTTTCAAGAAGGAAAATGTACTAGCTATGATTTTATAAAATACTTTAAATCTAAGTACTCAATGCATGAATATTCAGCGTAGAATTAACAGAATTTTTAGTATATTGTATTTGTTAAAAAGGTAAACATTATTAGTATGCATGCAAGTAAGGAACAAATATTACGTGATAGATATAGGGACATCATTTTATTTTTACTAACATTTCTAACATTAACTTGGCTATACCTTTGGATCAACGGTTGCTACCCCCTTCCACGACTGGAGTTCGATGATACTGGCGTAATATACAAAACAAATCACTTTACTATGTAAAGGAGGAAAGAAAAGTAGTTCATCCATTTATGTAAACTAGGAAATATCGCGATTTTGAGTTTGATAATCTTCATTAGGTTTTTGTTTAATCAAAATACAGTACAGAATTAACAATGAGTGTTTTTACTCACGAACTGAGCTGTCCATGCGGACGTATTCATTATGCAGTGTATATTATACTTTCTATAGCACATTGGCGTACACTATAGAGAATGAAGTTAAATTGAAAATTAATCAAATATGAATATTTAAACACATTTTTGAAAATGGTGGCCGTTCATTTCGATACAGGCTTCAGTTCTAATGTGCATATTATCGCACTATAAACTATTGCACCTAATTCCAATTACCAGTTTCGTCCTTCGTACCAGTAACTCGTGTTGAAATAATTCTGTACCACTCTATAAAAGAGGACCTTACGTACTGTAAATTCAATCTTAACTTCTGCCCGATTCGAAATCTACTGTCCGTCCAAGTGGTTATGTCGCAGGGTCATAGAAAGGGAGAAAATCACGTGACAGTTAATTACTTAACAAGGCCCTTTTATTTAAGTTATTTTAAACAGTTGTATAATATTACGTAGACGTCCAATTCCTAACAGAAATTAATGTTCTCAGAAAAGAGCTAAGACAGCCCAGCCACTAGACTTTACAGAGAGGCGAATAGAGACGGTTGGGGGAAACAGGGATGCGACGTAGGCAAATGGACGACAGTACTTGTGCGAAAATGATTCAATATTGAAAGCTCTTTCGTCACTGGAAAATGCGAGCATATTTTTGGAACGTACTGTTTACTGTGACCGTAAGACTACTATGACTGTACAGTATATGCGGCCTTGGTTCTGTGTGGAGGACGGTTGAACTTCGTTAGTAGAAGGGGTGGGAGTGAAGTACATTCAAAAACTCAGGTACAATAAAAATTGAAGTAGAAATAAAATGATGTCCCTGTATAAAGTGGCAACAAAGATTTGACACACCGAAAAAGGGTAGTCTATTATTGAACCCTGTTCTTAAAAGTTCGTCTATAATCCACAGTCTAGTATATTATAAGTTGAAAGTGCAAAGGAAACTAAATTTTTCGTCACTAGATTCATAGCTGTAAGATTTTTATTAGTATAATGTACCTAAGTACATATGATATTTCCGTGGAGCAATTCTGTGTTATTCATATGATGAAGGGTGGATAGAACAGAGAAAATTCTTTCCGGCACCGGGACTCGAACCCGGGTTTTCAGCTCTATGTGTTGACACTTTATTCACTAAGCCACACCGGATTCCATTTCCGATGCCGGATCGAATGCCCTCAGTGTAAGTTCTGTCTCACAGTTTTCTCTCCGGTGGCCTACCCTTATGTACTGTGTCACAGAATATGTGACAGTGGAACAATGTCCAACGCACTATGTGCAGAGGTGCACTCAATACGAATGACTAAGTGGCCATGATCCGACGGGATGAGTGCCGTCTTGAATCACTAAGTGATTACTTATACATATCATATTATTATGGTGTACCGAAGTACATATAGTCCTAGCTTTAGCCATTTTTTTTTTTCAGTTTTTTCTCAAGAAAAAAGTGGCCTGTTTCTTGTGTATACTAAATCACAAAAATATCCATATCTTGTGCCAAAAAATTTGCTTTCCTTTACACTATTAACCCGTAATATACTAAAATGTGGATTATAGAGGAAAGTTTAAGGAATAGGTTCAATATTAACTTCTTTCCGCGTGTCCTTAAACATTGTGTTGACACTGTACTGGGTGTTCATTTCAAAGTGTGTCATGACGTCACTGTTGATGAGTCAGCGATTTGAAGCGAGTTTCAGCTTAGAAGTTGCCTATTAATCAAGGCGTTCAATCTGATCTTGAGAACGTGTACGGTATAACTTGAACATCGTAGCAACAGATGGCGGTCTGTAAAGTCTGTGTGCTACCATAACCTCTTTCGAACTGTGTTTTGCGCGGCCAAGTCGTACGCAGGGTATTTGTTATCATCGGTTGCGTACGGCAACATTCCACAACACAAATCAAATGCTCCGTGTCCATGTTGACCGTCGAAGTTAATGTCAAAAAATAGTCTACGTAAGTAATCGTCTTAACCCTCTCCCCATATCCCGACAGTAAGAAAAAACTCATCTCAGTACATGTTTCGAAACAGTTCACATTCCTGCCACTACCGGCGTTACCGTACGTATCGGTAAGTACTCTTCAGAATGAACGCCGTACTTGCTAGCCAACTTCTCTGGCAGATAAGTAATACACCTCTGCGGAAGTGTAGGAAGATTGAATTATCTAGGCTCATCGACTAGCCACGTGACGGGATTCAGCGAGCCATGACACACTTTGAAATGAACACCCAGTATATAGCAAATATTTTTTAAATACTGATTGGAAAAGGGCTAAATATACTCCCTTTGAGAAGGGACAGAGTGTGGAGTTGAACATAAAAGTCTTTGAATTATGGTCGTTCGTGACTATATTAATTCAAATAATAGCCAACAGATGACACTGCAACACGTGTCCTTGTAACAATAGCGTCGACTCACACAATTATGTATGTAACTGCGCGAAAAGTTTTAGTAACATAATGCGTCACAGACAGATATTGGTGACTATGCATTTTATTGTCCCCGCTCTATTCATATTTCAGAATTGCCTGTACAGTCACGGTTGCCATGTTTCTCTTTCACACAGTTTGTTACCGAACTTCAATGTAATTACGTCCAAACTGTCAATGTTGTGCAACAAATCAATATAGGAAACTTTTTTGTTATTTACTCTGCAAAATACTCCAACATCACCTCGCCAACGTGTCCCGTTTTCCTAGAATACTCATTCGAAAATTCAACTAGTATTGCAACTTTTCTCAAAACCCGTTCAAAAAAGACCACAATGATATTACAGTTGTGTGTTTAACTCACTTCCCAGATTCATCTCTCACAAGGTCCTACCACAGTCTACTATATACAGTCGCGAAGCTTGAGGTGTTTTTTTTGCAAATCTCGTGATAAAGCGCTCCAAGCGGTTAGCAACTAGAAACAATAGACTGTCCATGGTCAACTTTGGACTGTGTCGTATTTCAATCGAGTGCTAGCTCGTTGTGTATTTCACATTGATGCTTGTGAAATGTTCGTTGTTGGTTGTAATGAAAATGTTAATGGCTAAAATATAATAATTGGAATAATAATATGGGACAAGGAGGAGACGTTTGTAGTGCTATAAATTGTAGCAACAGTAAGAGAAAGACGCCAGAGTTATCCTTTTTCCGATTTCCGAAAGATTCAGAAAGGTTCCTGGGTTTCCACAAGAATGCTGTGCAGAAACAAAGCTCTTAATTTTGAAGTTCTTTGTGACTGTTAGAATACATTATATCCTTAAATTTCAAAATGAAATGTCTCAATCTAACCGAAAGGACATTAGATACCGGTTAAAGTTCTGTCACTTAGGCTGCTAAATTTCCAGAGAAATAACTTTATTTAGGTATACTTTTTTTTTCAAAGGATATTTTTTAAATGTAGCTATTAATTTTGTTATTATTTTTATGTGTTATTTTACTAAAGACGTAGAAAAATTAAGTTCGTTTTAATGAAATTTATTGAACAAGTTTTATTTTCAATTCTGGTGGGATTATTGTTGCTTAGGCCTAATTTTTTTTTCTTTCAAAGGATATGTTTTTAATTATAGCTGTTAATTTTGTTATTTTTATTTGTTGCTTTACTAGAGACGTAGAAAAAGTCTGTTACAATAAAATTTATTGATCACGTTTTATTTCCAATTCTGGCGTGATTATTATCGCTTAACCTCATCCCACTTTGTTAACTACGTAAGCCTACACTACAAGTACCGCTACACGTAAGTTACTCCATTAATTCATATTTCCATTATTATTGTTGTAAAGGGAAATGCAAATTAATATTTATTGGTTTCATAGTTAATTATCGCTATAATATTGAATGAGTGAAGCGATTATAGTACATTTAAGTTCGTTTAGCACAAGCAAAAATTATAGTAACTTATTTCTTGCAGGTATCTTCGAGTTTATGGTGGAATTTAATGTACTTCATTAAAATAATAGATTAACTTTATGCATTTAATATTTCAATAATGGAAGGAAGGTGTTAATTTTTCCAAAAGAACACGACAACGAAAGTATAACATATTTTGTCGTCTGCTAGGAGAGAGATCTGCGATGATGCGGCGATAGTAGCGATCCTAGTGGTGGGCAACTACCCATGTTTGCATTTTTACTACATATTGAGCTTCGCGACTGTATATAGTAGACTGTGGCCCTACCTTGTCTACAAATCTATCTGCATACTCGACCTAACTACATAAATGACGCTATAACTAAAGTTAATGATGACTTGAATTCTATATCCATATGGTCGAAAACGCACGGACTTAATTTAAATGCAAGTAAATGGCAGGCTATCTTAATAAAACATCAAAGATCGAAGTGTGACAAACAAAATTTGCCACCGATAATTGTAAATAATATTGCTATTCCATACAGCTCGACTGTGAACAACCTTGGTATTTATATGGATTGCCACCTGGAATGGAATGAATAAGTGAATCACACTTCCAAAAAAATATCTTCTATTATTCACTCATTAAAGCGACTGAAGCACTTTCTTCCCGATAAATTAAAATTAATCTTTGTACAAACACTCGTGATGCCACACTTTGACTACTACAATATCATATTAAGTAACCTAAATGCAAATTTGAGCAGCAGGCTACAACGTGTGCATAATGCGTGCGTCCGTTATATTTGTAATATTCGCAAGTATGATCATGTTTCCCCGTCTTTCCAAACTCTGTCTTGGCTAAGGCTAAGCGATCGACGAGCCCTGCATTCTCTTGTTCTCTTATTTCAAATTCTGCGCACCGCTACCCCAATCTATTTGGTTTCTCGTTTTCAAAGTTTATCCGCATATCATCAGCTAAGTACAAGATCTCATCATAACAATTTACTCATTATACCCTACCATAAGACATCTTTGTATTCTTCATCTTATACAGTTTCAGTTGCTAGAAATTGGAACTCGCTTTCGAGTCATGTAAGGGGTTTGGACAATAACTTTATTTAGGTCAAAATTACATAAATTCTTACTTAACAGATTAATTGCTGATTAATATGTGTTCCCTATAATGAAACTAACATCTGTCCATTCTTATTATTATCATTAATTTCTCTAAATTGATTTACAAAACCTCTAACGGCAATTATATTAATATTCTCGTTATAGAAATATATTTTAGCTTTATATATATATATTTTTTTTTCTCCCTGTAACATAGTCCTAGTAAGCTTATATTAAATTAATTTTCATCATTTTACTAGCTATCTCAAATATTAAATTAATTGTAATTGATTGAATTAAATTAGCTCATAAATTCAGTCACTACTTTACCTTATAGGTTTATCTAAATTTGAATAAATATGTAGTCTACTAGTCGTTAAAATTGTAGAATATTGCTGGAGAACCTTTTAAGTGTAGAGTAAATATTTGTAATTTAAATATGTATTGTATTGATGAAGGCTGGTTGAGTGGAAGAGAAGGCCTTACGGCCTTAACTCTGCCAGCGAAAATAAAACATTATTATTATTATTATTATTATTATTATTATTATTATTATTATTATTATTATTATTATTATTATTATTGTCCATTTCTACTCTGTGTAACAAATTGTTCCCTTTTTGCATTTATTACAGATGTAGGTCGCAATTTTTCAACAGAAATATGTCCGATTGTTATTTCAATCTATTCTTACATGTAGACGCGTTCTGTCATGGAGACGGTGAAAACATTCTCGAAAATATTGACGAGACTGAAAAAATTTAATTAAAGGCAGACAAACGACGTCTTACATCTCTGGAAAAAGCTGTATACAGGGTTAGTTAAAAGTCCCGCACCACCTAAATAACTTTTGAAGCATGTGGTTCAGTGACATGAAACTTGGTACGTGGGGATAACCATATAGGCCTACTAAGAACTCAATAATGGTATTACCGAATTTTTTCTACTTCCGGTTTAACCGGAAGTAACTCCAACTCTCTTATTTTAAATGGAACACCCAATATATATTTTTATTTTTGAATAACGCTCATTTAAAGCTGATCAAAAAGTACCCATACTTGATACTTTTGTACAAATTCAGTGTTGCTAAATAAAATTGGAAGTGGTGCAAGATATTCCTAAAGCCTGGTTAAATTTTTCCTTAAATGGTTTCTATGGTCGAGTGACACATCGTAAAGCAGCTGAGGGCTGCCAATTTGAACACATAATTTAGAAGATGAGCTAGCTTTGTTTTGTTTTTGTTAAGGAAGGAGTATTTTATTATTTTAATATTCGATACACTTATCTGTTTTCTTGACTTAGTAACACTGAATTTGTACAGAAGTATCAAGTGTGGGTACTTTTTGAAAAGCTCTTAATGACTACTATTGAAAAATAAAATAATATATCGGGTGTTCAATTTAAAATAAGAGAGTTGAAGTTACTTCCGGTTAAACCGGAAGTAGAAAAAACTCGGTAATACCATTATTGAGTTCTTAGCATATGGTTATCCTCACATACGAAGATTCATATCACTGAACCGTATGCTTCAAAAGTTATTTAGGTGGTGCGTTTATTATTGTTATGCTCGACCATGCCGAAATGTAGTAATTATACACCTGGTAGTAGCCCTTTAATGCACCTCATTAAAGTACACCTATTCATTATAATTTAATTATTCAGCCAATGAAAAATCACCATTGTACTATTATAAAACCGCAAGTATCGATTATTCTCGGATATGCAATCGAAAGACAATTAGCGAAGCGTGACGGAGGCTGGAAATCCAATACTGTCGCAGAAGGTTATGTTCTGTTACTATAATAATTAGCGTTAATTGTAAATAATATTCAAATAAATTCAATTTGTCATCTCATTTTTCAATTCTAAATCAATTTCCAGATTATATCAAGACTAATCTTCATGTTATTCTCTAGATTATATAAAGGTCAATGACATTCGTGCCTCGGAAAAATCAAAACTTTCGCGTCTGCGCACATCTCACAATTCAGGTCAGTTCCGCTCCTCACTTACATAATAATAACATGAATACTTATGAATAATTTCAAGTTAGAAATATGATCGAGCATAAAAACTCGTATGAAACTTGCCTATAATGGTAATTAAGACGCTCGTATGAAAATTATGAAACGAGCGCAAGCGCTCGTTTCATAAACAAACATACTCGCGTCTTAATTACTACCATTATACGGTCGTTGCATAATGTACTGTAATATTCCATACACTTTTCTGTTTCCTTGGCTTAGTAAAACTGAATTTGTACAGAAGTATCAAGTTTGTATAATTTTTGAATAGCTTTTAATGAGTACTATTCAAAAATAAAATAATATATTGGGTGTTCCATTTAAAATAAGAGAGTTGGAGTTACTTCCGGTTAAACCGGAAGTAGAAAAACTCGGTAATACCATAATTGAGTTCTTAGTATATGGTTATTCTCACAGACCAAGTTTCTTATCACTGAACCGTATGCTTCAAATGTTATTTAGGTGGTGCGGGACTTTTAACTAACCCTGTATATTTCCCCTCCATTCTTTCAGGTCTAGTAGAACGTTGCTTAGATACGTGATATAAGTAACCTCAACTTAATAAAGGAACGTTGGTTTAGAGGTTCCAATAAAAGGATGTAATACCGCTAGTAGCATTTCGATATTGGATGAAACGTCTTCCCAGTACTAACATTTCTTTTATATTGACTATTTGTTGGTATGGTCATGTCTGAGTAATACTGATAAACATTTGAGAACTGCTTGCAAGAACTCTGAGAGATCAATGGGGACCGTTGAAAGGAAGCCTCTGAAATATTCCTTTAACAAGAAGCGACTAAATAAAACCCTTCCGATAGAGCTTTTACCATCGTGAATAGAAGGAAGATTGACTGCCCAAGAATACTGAAGTCGCTGGGCAGACGTAGTTCTGAGAAAATATAACTTGAAGGGAATAACTTCAGCATTGAGTATTGCTACTGGGCTATATTACCATATAATATTCAGATATTATACAAGTATGTATCGCATAGACCGCTAAATATAATTATAAATTATGGTGTCATTATATAAGTTATTTATTATTAGATAGGCTATATATTTTGCAGAGAATTACAGGGATAATTATTTCAAATATATTTATTTTTAATTCTCAAGGACTCTGTCAATTTATTTTTATTGTATTTATATATTTTACTAACAATTGTAACAAAATATAATATAAACAGAAAAAAATTTTAGCTCACCCATGAAAGAGAAGAATTCGTGCTCAGGGGCGGATTCCTGAATTGAAATTAAGAAGTATAAAATACAATTTGTCTTATGTCTACTACGCAATAAAAATATATATACTTAAATTTAAAATTTTTCGTTATTTATAAAATCCATACATAACTTTTTAGTGTAATACTAGAACTATTAGAACTGACAAGATTAGGATATTTAAATATAAATTTTTATAATATATTTATGGGTCTACATTACTACTATGATTAAATACTGTAGCAATATTGCATTTTGGTTCCAACAATCTTAAAGAATTCATACTGTTTGCTTCATAACTATGCGAATACAATTCAAAATTATTTCGATTTTTATTATTTTTATTATTTCATTAATACAATATAATAAATTTGTCTTATTTTAAGAACATTAAAAGTCTAAAAGCAATTTTTGAGACGGAAAATTAATAGGCTTATGAAATTTCCTTCTGTAATAGATAAAGTGAATTAAAATTGCTTTTAAATAAGCTACCCCTATCCTATAATTCCATACATAATTACCGATTGAAATAAAGTTAAGTATATTGTGCGTAATAAACTTATTGACAAGTAATTCCTCAATAAAACAAAATAATATATTATTTT
The DNA here is from genome assembly GCA_025594305.2 of Periplaneta americana. Classification (NCBI taxonomy): domain Eukaryota; kingdom Metazoa; phylum Arthropoda; class Insecta; order Blattodea; family Blattidae; genus Periplaneta; species Periplaneta americana. The sequence continues at coordinate 20,502,896 of JAJSOF020000037.1, read as the reverse complement.
ACGTAATTTATTATAAACGTAGACCTAATTCATGTGTTGGTTTCATTTTAAATGATTGTCGAAAATTATGCCTAAATATTTAACTTCAGAGGACTCTTAATAATCGGACATTTACATTGTATAAGGCAACATTTAGAGTTATGTAATTTAATACTTAATATAGATGTAGGAGATTAAGTCAGTGAAATATAAAATAATCAATAGGGACCAATATACAGGGTGATCCGTCTGGGAAGACATAACATATAAATGTGATGAAATGAGAACTTTTGTTGTTTATTGTTGAATAATTGTACACGCATTCTATAACAATGGAAGTTTTGTCCAAATTAGACCTCAACGTGCCCACCATTCCGAACAAGACACAGTTCATATCTCAAGGCTATTTCCTCCCATGTGTGGTGTAATATCTCAGGGACAACTTTCTCAAAACCTGAGAAAAAATTTTCTCTTAGAAGCTAAGAGGAGGCAGACAAAAAAGTTACACAGTTTGATGGAAAGGTTTATTTGAACAGATACAGCAATTGTTGAGCTATTTTTTTTTAATATTCCCCATTGGAATTGAAACATTTGTCATTCCTTGGGATTAACAGAGCGGTGCAGACGGTTGTCACAAGCTGGTTCCGATCCCAGGCGGCACATTTCTATGACACAGGGATACAAAAGTTGATTCCACGGTATGACAAATGTCTCAGTTCCGCTGGAGAGTATATTGAGAAGTAGCTCAACAATTGCTGTATCTGTTACAATAAATATTTTCATGAAATTGTGTTTTCTTTCTGTAAATGGCCCCCAGGGAAACTTACCTTCTGGACGGCCTTCGTAACTGCGCTCGAGTGGCCAAAATTTCAGTAAGCACTTGTTTCGACATTATTAACATAGTGGAAGAAAAAATTAACTTTTCATCTGCCCCCATGAGAATATTTGCTTTGCAGTTGTGGCTCCAAATCGTTTTTCAACATGTCCGATGTTTGCACTAATAGTTACTGAAAGAGAGTGAAGTCTGTCTTTGGGCTGAATCTAACAGTATTCCACGTATCGTTTTCTATTGGCTTAGGGATCTAGGCCTATTGTATTCTCTTGAGAACGATTTTCTGAAAAACTTAGTTTTTGTCTCACTCAGAATACGTCACTAGAATTCTATTACTGTTATTTTCTTATGGGTCTAATATTTGAATAATTTTTATAAAGCAATAATTTAAAATATTTTGAGGGTTTTATAATGGATATGGCATCTTATTTTCGAGTAAATAGCCTACGTTATTTATATCTTTATTTTGGTTTCCTATTCTATCTGCAGGATAATTAAAAAAAACATTGCGGTATTTACAAGGTGATTTGCACTTCCGTTTCAGTTCTCTGTCCCTAGTTCAACCGTGACATATATTATTTAGTTCAGGGAAAAAATACATTATGCAACGAGCCTATAATGATAGTAATTAAGAATCGAGTGTGGATATTTATGAAAACGAGCGCAAGCGAGTTTCATAATTTTCATACGAGCTTCTTAATTACCATTATAGGCGAGTTTCATACGACTTTTTATGCTCGACCATATTTCTAACTTGATATTATTAATTTTATTGTATCTGACCTGGAGCAATGTCCCGTATGTTGTGAGATGTGCGCAGACGCGAAAGTATTGATTTTTTCCGAGGAACAATAATGTCACTGACCTTGACGTAGTCCCGTTAAACTTGATAATATTATAACCTTGATTATTGAATACGACATTGAAAAACGAGATGACAAATTGAATTTGTTTGAATATTATTTACAATTGACGCTAATTATTATAGTAACAGAACATAACCTTCTGCGACAGTATTGGATTTCCAACCTCCGTGACTTTTCGCTAATTCTCTTTCGATTTCATATCCGAGAATAATCGATACTTGCGGTTTTATAACGGCACAAAGCTTACTTGTCATTGGCTGAACACCTGTACTTTAATGAGTAGGTGTACTTTAATGACGTGCATTAAAGGACTGCTACCGGGTGTATAATTACTACATTTCAGCATGGTCGAGCATAAAATATAATAATGAGGATGTCTGGCTTGTTAATGATAATGAAAATTCAATGAGTGCCTTAACATTAAGTAATCGAATTCGATTAAGTATTAAAACTGCATTTCTGTATATGATTATTGTCGTAACTTGTGTTTTAATTGCCATGTTCTCTTTCTATATGATTTCCACCTCATTTCCAACATCTCTTGTATAAGCTATAATTTCCACATGACACATCTAGCATTGACCCCAATAATAACCCAGCCTGTAATTTTCAGTCACGTAGGTTACGAAAAAACTGCACTGACATTGTTCTTTCTCTAGTCGCCTTATTCTGGCATATCCTTTTACATAATAGAAATAATAATAATGATGATAATAATAGTAGTAATAATAATAATAATAATATTAATAATAATAATAATAATAATGTGGGCTAAAGCAAGGAGATGCACTATTACCTTTACTTTTTAATTTGCTATAGAGTATGCCATTAGGAAAGTCCGGATAACACAGAGGGTTTGGAATTGAACGGGTTACATCAGCTGCTTGTCTATGCGGATGACGTGAATATGTTAGGAGAAAATCCACAAACGATTAGGGAAAACACGGGAATTTTACTGGAAGCAAGTAAAGAGATAGGTTTGGAAATAAATCCCGAAAAGACGAAGCATATGATTATGTCTCGTGACGAGAATATTGTACGAAATGGAAATATAAAAATTGGAAATTTATCTTTCGAAGAGGCGGAGAAGTTCAAATATCTTGGAGCAACAGTAACAAATATAAATGATACTCGGGAGGAAATTAAACACAGAATAAACATGGGAATTGCCTGTTATTATTCGGTTTAGAAGCTTTTATCATCCAGTCTGCTGTCAAAAATCTGAAAGTTAGAATTTATAAAACCGTTATATTAGCGGCTGTTCTTTATGGTTGTGAAACTAAGGCCCGGTTGCAGAAACACCGATCAAAATATGATTGGCGATAAAGGAGGGTTTGATTGGCCATCAGTTCTATTTCTGTTGCAGAAAGAACAATCAGTGTTTGATCGGAGATCAGTCTTCCATCAGATTTGATCACAGATTCTTGCTGGTTAAGTCACTGATCATCGATCAAGTAGGCTATTTATGTTGTTCTGTTCATAATGCAGTTACTGTAATTATATAGTAAATAGTTATAGCGTAACAATATTGTTTTCGACATAATGGATTCTTCTGATGAAGAAATTTTAGAATGAAAAATATATTATTAAGAAGAAGGCGTTTCCGTGATAGACATGAATTGTTTTTATGTATAATGACAGAAAATTTGATTAACTTAATTAATCCTTAGGTTAAGTAAGGATTCGTGTGTTTTGTTACTTTCAAAAATTGAAACAAATATATGCAGACAGACAAATCGAAACCTTCCACTTTCTCCTATGAACCAAGTTCTAATAATGCTGAGATTCTATGCTGTTGGAATTTTTCAGGCGGTCTTGGGTTATCTTGTTAGGGTCCACAAATCAACTATTTGCCGAGTAATTAGGAATGTTACGTATGAAATTGCTTTGTTATGGCAGGGTCTCATAAATCCTCAAACTTCAAACAGGAAACGATTTGAAATCCAGAGAGAATTTTCAGCCATGTCAGGATTTCCAAGAGTAGCCTAATATTGGTTGTATAGACTGCTAACATCCTCATCCAATCACCTGGTTGAAATGATGCCGAACTTTATCGAAATAGAAAAGGTTTCTTTTCTGTGAATATACAGGTAATATGTAGTCTACACCATCATTGAAATTCTGGAATGTTGTAGCCCGTTGGCAGGGTTCTACACATGACAACACAATATTTTTAATGAGTAGGTTACGAGCTCCATTTGTAAATAGAGAGATGGGAAATGGAATTATTTTGGGTTATGGAGGCTATGCATGTTCCAATTTCTTGTCGACTCCCCTAGCAAATCCCACAACAGAAGCCCCCTCACGTTAGTTTTGTTTCATTATATTGTAGTCTATATACAAATTGAATCCGTCTGTTTGCTTTCTATAAAAAAACAACAAAACAGCAAAACATTCACTTGAACATTTACTTGTTTTCCTAGTCACCGCCCACTTGATGCATTCGTTTCGCGACTTTTAAAGAGGATCAAATTGGCTATGGTTGCTAAATAGCGCTGTTGTCAAATGTATTTCTTTCTCAAATCAGCAATTAGTAAATTGAGACAAGTTGATTGGAGATTCACGTTTGTGCAACGCAATGAACAATCAAATAAACCAGACATCAACTGATTGGCGATCAGGGACTGATTTGATTTGCGTTTCTGCAACCGGGCCTTAGACTCTCACTTTGAGAAAGGAACATAGGTTAAGGGTGTTTGAGAATAAGGTGCTTAGGAAAATATTTGGGGCTAAGAGGGGTGAAGTTACAGGAGAATGGAGAAAGTTACACAACACAGAACTGCACGCATTTTATTCTTCACCTGATATAATTAGGAACATTAAATCCAGACGTTTGAGATGGGCAGGGCATGTAGCACATATGGGGGAATCCAGAAATGCATATAGAATGTTAGTTGGGAAGCGGAGAGAAAAAGACCTTTAGGGAGGTCGAGACGTAGGTGGGAAGATAATATTAAAATGGATTTGAGGGAGGTGGGATATGATGATAGAGAATGGCTTAATCTTGCTCAGGAATGGGACCAATGGCGGGCTTATGTGAGGGCGGCAATGAACCTGCGGGTTCCTTAAAAGCCAGTAATTAAGTAAGTATAATAATATAATAAATAATAGTAAGTTAATAATGTAAGAATTTAATGAATTCCATTGCTATAGAATATCTCTTTTTATTCATGTCTCGAAATTATTTTATATGCAGTATTGCTTTAAAATTTTGTATCACTTTACTGCCCTGGGATATCTCACTTGTGACGTTTGTAAATAATATATTGATACGCAGGAAAAGAAGCGCAAAAGACTGTTGTTGAAACTCTCCTCATCCACATCTATTATTCATGTTCTGTTTGTAATAAAATCAACTGTTGCCTTCAAAGATCAGACACGGCGCTTGATGCTTGACATCCTTATCGATGTGTTAATTTATGAAAGGAGGGTAGCAACCTGTAGAGTCTTCTTTAAACGATTCTCTGAATTACAGAAAGTAATGTTGACTTTCTAAAGCTGACATGACGTATTTAATATGTTTTTCAATATTTGAAATATGAAACGAAGTGTCACTTATTGATAATGAGCTGATGTCAGAACAATAGCTATTGAAATCGAGCAAAACAACACTTTATTTATAAATGCTGTGAGGAGAGAGAGCTAGACGGAATGGTGAACTGCATTTAAATTTAGAACACAGGTCATAAATTTCTTACGTAATAGGTGGAATGACGTATACAACTGAAGAATAAAACATATTGAGTCGGCAGAGATGAAATTGTTGAAGACTGTAGAAGATATGCAACACATTACCGTAAAATCAATAAAATTAATGAGACATAAATTAAAAATTATCTATAATAATGTTACGATTTACTAATATTTATGAGGACTGTTTCGTGAATAAAATAAAAATGTAAATAATATATCCCTAAAATTCGCTCACAAAATGTTAATGATTATGACTCGTGACGGGAATATTGTACGAAATGGAAATATAAAAATAATTGGAAATTTATCTTTTGAAGAGGTGGAGAAGTTCAAATATCTTGGAGCAACAGTAACAAATATAAATGTTACTCGGGAGGAAATTAAACACAAAATAAATATGGGAAAAGCCTGTTATTATTTGGTTGAGAAGCTTTTATCATCCAGTCTGCTGTCAAAAATCTGAAAGTTAGGATTTATAAAACAGTTATATTACCGGTTGTTCTGTATGGTTGTGAGACTTGGACTCTCACTTTGAGAGAGGAACATAGGTTAAGGGTGTTTGAGAATAAGGTGCTTAGGAAAATATTTGGGGCTAAGAGGGATGAAGTTACGAGAGAATGGAGAAAGTTACATAACACAGAACTGCACGTATTGTATTCTTCACCTGACAATTAGGAATATTAAATCCAGACGTTTGAGATGGGCAGGGCATGTACCTCGTATGGGCGAATCCAGAAATGCATATAGAGTGTTAGTTGGGAGGCCGGCGGGAAAAAGACCTTTAGGGAGGCCGAGACGTAGATGGGAAGATAATATTAAAATGGATTTGAGGGAGGTGGGATATGATGATAGAGAATGGATTAATCTTGCTCAGGATAGGGACCAATGGCGGGCTTATGTGAGGGCGGCAATGTACCTCCGGGTTCCTTAAAAGCCAGTAAGTAAGTAAGTAATGTTAGTAATAGTGTATTTATGAATACTTAACCCATTCAGATATTGTAAAGTCGAAATAGATGAATAACGATTACTGTAATAAAGAAATTGATTGTTTTTCAGTAATACCAATTGAGAAAAGCGAAATACAGATTTAAAAAAGTTAATTATATGTACTGCGCTTTTCTCTTGTTACTATAACAGAAATACGTTTTCATTATCTGCTGATATCATAATTTAATTTGAACATTTTATAGTATAATTACAAATAACCTGATTAATACATTAATTAAATGAATAATTGTTATGAAGAAAAATAATTTTCTTTAGATACAATGGACATGGAATTAGAAGATAAAGATGTACTGTAGATGTGGAAGTAGGATTTCGCACTTTATTTAATGCAATGGATTTATGCTCATCGATTTACTTAAAAGAGTTGGCGACACTGACTAAACAAAAGAACGACCATGCGATAAATAGATAGTGATAAATCGAGCTGCAGAAATTATCGCGATGTATGACTGTAAAGTTTGGAATTCAAAATTTCATTACACTTCATTGGTCAGAAATGGAATGATGTCATATAAAGGAAATAATCCAAATAAAATAAGGATTTATCAACTCATTACATAACGTAACAAGAACAGTTCCAAATAGAATTCAGTATAAAATTCATAATTGCGTACCGAAGGGCAGAAGATCAGTGGACTTACCTGCAAAGTTTTATCACTACCAATATTTGGAATTCTCAAAAAAGAACGGACAAACAAAATTCATAAAGTTATTGATTTTTTATTTTTATTTTTAGTTCATTACTTAACGAAGCTGTATTAACTACTCTCTTATTTAGCATCAATGGGATTAGTGATAGTGAAAAGCTATTTGGCGAATCGAGAACGAGAGTTCGCCTTAGATTACCTAACATTCACCTTACGGTTAAGGAAAACCTCAGAAAACTCCAACCGAGTAATCAGCCTAAGTGGGAATAGGACCCATGCCCGAGCGAAACTTCGGATCGGCAGGCAAGCGCCTCAGTCCACTGAGCTATACCGGTGGCTGTAAAATTATTGATAATGAGTTGAACATCAGATCAAAAGCCGTAATTATTCAAAATGAGCAGCGAACATTTTAGGTTTCAATAAACACAGATGATATTTTATATGTACTATAATAATTGGCGCTACAGCCCGTGAAGGGCCTAGATTGACCAGCCGGCTGCTGGCCTCACGCCCACATGTCGAAGCAGAGGTTTACGATCATCCAACCAGAATGGAGGTATCGTGTGGTTAGCACGATGATCCCCAGCCGTTATAGCTGGCATTAGCAACCGGATTTCGCTACCTATCGTAGCTCCCCAAGTGCATCACGATGCTGGTTGGGCACCAGTCCCATACACTGGCCGAAATTTCATGAGAAAATTTCTTCCCCCATGAGGACTCGAACCAGCGCGCATTCCGTAACGCGAGTCCTAGGCAGGATGCCTTAGACCACGACGCCACGGCGCGGGTCATTTTATATGTACTACTATAATTTAAAAACTTATTCACACAAATTTGAGTATAATTTTCTGGCAAATTGTATAGTAAAAGTGTGTGTAAGAGACAGAATGAAAAATTAAGCTGTTCTAGAAAGAGTGGATGAAGAAATAATAATGCTGAAAATCGCCAGAAGGAACAATGAAAGTTGGCTGAGCCACTGGCTAAGAAGAAAGTGCCTACTGAAGAATGCACTGGAAGGAATGGTGAACGGGAGAAGAGTTCGGGGAAGAAGACGGTATCAGATGGTGGACAACATTAAGATCGATGTCGACCTGGTTGACGAGTTGGTATAGCGCTGGCCTTCTATGCCCAAGGTTGCGGATTCGATCCCGGGCCAGGTCGATGACATTTAAGTGTGCTTAAATCCGACAGGCTCATGTCAGTAGATTTACTGGAATGTAAAAGAACTCCTGAGAGACAAAATTCCGGCACATCCGGCGACGCTGATATAACCTCTGCAGTTGCGAGCGTCGTTAAATAAAACATAACATAACATAACATGCGGAGACTAAGAGGAAGGCGGAAAATAGTAAAGATGAAAAATGACGAGTTTGCATTGAAGGACCTGTCCTTAGGCAGTAAACTACAAATGAATGAATGAATTTTATAGGACGTGCTTTTACTTGAATAACAGCGGATACAATTTTATTGCAGTATAAAATTTATCTATGTCGTTTGTAAATACTTAACTGGCTGTGAATTTCATATCAGACAACAACCACCAGTGCCATTCACATCAATGGCGAAAATATTTGAGTTGAACACCGTAATGAAAACGATAAAAAATTTCCCCTGCGCCTTTGGTCTTCATTCCATAAATTTTAATATCAGTATATTTTGAGATATAGCCTAATGTCCAATGTCTAAGAAAGTACCTAGCGTAAATGTAATAAACACTTTAGACCAGTGGTTTCCAAACACCACGAAAGTGTGACTTAATAGAAATGCAACCCGCACACCACTATAGCTGGGAGGGGTGGAGTGGGTATCTCCTCAGGTAATGCAGCGAATAACAGTGCAGAGATGGACTGTGACCAGAAAACAAAAACAATATAATATTCTTCTACTTATTAACTACACACATCTTTTTCCGTGTTAACTTTTATCCTCCTATTCATTATTTTTGTATTATTAATAAAATAATATATATTTTATTATTTACCATAAAAAGAATGTGTAGCCTACTCTACATCAGCAGATATTTGAAATTAGAAAAACGTACCAGGCTGGTCACGAAATTGTAAATTACGCTACATACTTAAAAAAGTCGAAGTATTTTACTCCAATTATGACATAGGAACCGATACTTTTTAATGTTTATTTATTAATGAAATATTCAAATTACACTACATACGTCGAAAAAAAAAGTCGAAGTATTTTACTCCGATTAAGACATAGAAACCGATACTTTTTAATGTTTATTTATTAATGAAATATTCAAATTACACTACATACGTCGAAAAAAGTCGAAGTATTTTACTCCGATTATGACATAGAAGCCGATAATTTTTAATGTTTATTTATTAATGAAATATTCAAATTACACTACATACGTCGAAAAAAAAGTCGAAGTATTTTACTCCGATTAAGACATAGAAGCCGATAATTTTTAATGTTTATTTATTAATGAAATATTCAAATTACACTACATACGTCGAAAAAAAAGTCGAAGTATTTTACTCCGATTAAGACATAGAAGCCGATAATTTTTAATGTTTATTTATTAATGAAATATTCAAATTACACTACATACGTCGAAAAAAAAGTCGAAGTATTTTACTCCGATTAAGACATAGAAGCCGATAATTTTTAATGTTTATTTATTAATGAAATATTCAAATTACACTACATACGTCGAAAAAAAAGTCGAAGTATTTTACTCCGATTATGACATAGAAGCCGATAATTTTTAATGTTTATTTATTAATGAAATATTCAAATTACACTACATACGTCGAAAAAAAGTCGAAGTATTTTACTCCGATTAAGACATAGAAGCCGATAATTTTTAATGTTCATTTATTAATGAAATATTCAAATTACACTACATACGTCGAAAAAAAAGTCGAAGTATTTTACTCCGATTAAGACATAGAAACCGACACTTTTTATTTTTCTTTTATTAATGAAATATTCAAATTACAGGTAAGGGCGTGGTAGTCTTTATATCAAGAAGAATAATGACAACGTACATTGTTCTTTTATACATCATTTAAAATTTTACAACAAACTATCTCATATTTTTGCCATCTGCACAAAAGAAATACTTTTACTCCCATGCTCCTTAAAATTAAGTTTTTACTTATTATCTGTTTTCTTAAAGACATCGAAACATATTATCCTACACACTTGTAACATTACATATGTACGTCCGCTGCTGATAAAAGTCTAGTCTTATATCGAAGTGAAGGCTGTAAACAGAGGGTGGGGGTATGAGGCCATGGTTACGCTTGAGTGGAGACAGGAGCATGTGTCGCGATACAGCTTTTGGCGATCACTGCTTTAGACATTTCTAGTGGAATTACAGTTCACAATTTTGCAAAGGAATATATACAGAGTGATTCATGAGGAAAGGTCAAACATTTAGGATGTGAATGCTGAAGTCATTCTGAGTCAAAAAGTTCATATGAATATAGGTCCGTTTTCGAACGGTTACGGAGATATGGCTCTTTGATTTCACAAAAACTTCTGAGATTCCATTGTACTAACTCGCATTTAGAGACAGATAACGGACAAATTTAAAGTTTATATTCACGTATGCATACATACCTAATATTCTAGAAGTCGGGGTCGATGTTTTCGCACATTTTCAAAGGTACCTCCTTCTGCTTCAATGCATTGTTGCGCTCGGGCGTGAATCGCGCTCATCGCTCAGGAGAGTTGCACGTGGCTGTCTTTATGCCGCATCCAAAATACGTCGATTAGCACCTCTCTCGTTTCCCCGTTCCTTTGCTATACCAAATCTTTCATACAACGCCATAGACAGTAAATACTCTTCGATATGGTACCCTTCTGTTCAGAAATCGTCGTTCATATTCAGCGACGGCACGCAAGGAACTTCCACCACACAAACCATAAACATACACAATATCCGCGTATTCTGTAATCGAAAAATTATAAGGCATCTTGAAAAACACAACTTAAATATTCCGATGACTGTACCTGTATAACTACTGTACAGTAGGTAGCTGACTGAACTGCTGGGAATTGATAAGAGATAGTGTATTTGTGTTGTCTGCGGGTTCCGTGTCATTACATCAGACAAGGGCAGGCGATCAGACATTTGTAATGCCCCACGACCCGGTTTCTTTCTCCTATCTACATCGCTCACAATGCAGATTCCAATGTTACGTCATTCATTGCGATCGGTGACCTTGTCTGAAGTTCTCAAGTCAGCAGCGTATGTTAACGTCTGATTCACATTGGGGCGAGACGTTTTACCAAAAAAAAATGCATCTAGCTCCGCCATCGTTCGAAAACGGACCTATGTTCATAGGAACTTTTTCACTCAAAATGGCCTAAGATATCGTATCCTAAATGTTTTACCTTTCCTCGCGAATCATCCTGTATATTGTCACGTGTCAGCATTCACCATATTCAGAACGTCATTGTAACATTCCTTGTGAGTGTAGTAGTAATAAGTGATGTTACATTTTTCCTTCCGAAAAGAATGAAATTTATCATGTCTTGAGTATTCTCCCTGTGGCACAAGATTTAGAATCTTTATGCCCCAGTTATCAACAGTGGCCTTTTTTCAACTTGACTGACGGCTATTCTGAATAAATCATGAGGTAGATTTAACTCTTGTGTATATCTCATGATATTTTTCCACACTGCCTCCAGACTGCAGGCTAAAAATTCGCTTGAATCAACGAATGAAAATAACCTAATCCGACGATAAACTAATATAATATTTGAATTGAATTATTTTACATTGAACTTCACAGATATTGATATACTCGCCATTAGAAAGAGATAGGAACCGATGGCGGGCTTATGTGAGGGCGGCAATGAACCTGTGGGTTCCTTAAAAGCCTAAAATCAATAAGTAAGTATAAAATTGTGTTTCATTTGAGGGCAGTGTAGCATAAGCTTATATACTGTAATATTAACGAACAAGGTTTAAATATGAAAATACGGATAATTATGTATTATTAATAGGGAGCAGATTTTTATGTGCTAAAAATTTTAAATATATTTATTTTTTATGTGCTAAAAAGTACAAAAATATTTGCTAAAATAAAAAATATATTTTTTTAAATATTACAAAAATACCTTACTTAGCTTGAAAAAAAAATGTTACTAGGTACTCACCAACCACACTTGAGTGCTAATAGTTGGCCGAGAATTGCAGTGAACAACAAAGATCATCTCCAAATTCTCCATCACAAATGCATGCCGATTATCTCTGAACAACAACTTATACTGTGAAAACGATCTTTCCACATCACAGGACGTCAGACGTGCATATTTAAAAAGAGGAATGTCACAAACACAAACACCGTCAGTTTCACCTACAGGCACTCCCTCCAATACTTGAGCAACTTTACACATTTTTTTATATCCACTGTTTTTCCCAAACACATTCTGCAATTTATCCCTTAGTACTTGTAAGTTACTTCTAAACCTGGTAGCGAGTCTAGTTTAATTTCCACGGCACGCACCTCCCTGTTTCAGACAACAGGTTTTTTGATGTTTCGAGTTTTTTTATGGTGTCACACAACAAGCTTAGATTTGCTAATAGGAAAGCCAAATCGTTTTTTAAACAACCATCTTTCAGTATATCTTGAAGGATATCAATTGACGAAGCCCGATAACAGGGAATCACAAGACGTATTGCCTTACTTGATGGACAAGAGCGAGAGGCGAGAGATTTGTTTAAATTACATAATCTTGATACTCGAGCTCTTATCTGTTGTGTTTCACAAACAAAGCGTGGAATGAAATCATCTTCAGCAACAATAAACATTCCTAATTATGTGTTGCAAGATCTTTCCTTCTTGTCCACGTTAATTTATTCTCTAATAATAACACTGATATGCTGCCAAGCAGTTCTCAGAACTTGAGGCGATACTATTACGAAAATGGATCACGGATACACCACACAGCGCTTAGTAACACGAAGTAATCAAGAATTCTTAAAATGATAACGTACTTCTGAGTGACATAATTGATTTTGTTTTAAAATGTTTAAAAGTTCTTGTAAAAAAATTATTTAAGTAAAAAAAACTCGGGCTTCCTCTTCATAATTTACAGAATGATGCAGAGGGTGTCTAAGAATTTAGATTATGGATAGACAAATGAACAGAAAGACGTGTGTAACAGAAGATTTACGTGTTTATAATAGTTTTCCTGAAAATATGTATTTACATAAATTTTTTGTGAAAATATATGTTTTTATGTGAAATAAAATTCGGGTTTTAAACTTGAAACTTCATGTTCGGAATTTTTAACTTCGTTAATTGTGTTTTATCACACGCAAAAATAATACGGGGACATCATTTAATTTTACTTCAACTTTTATTGTACTTGAGTTTTTTAATGTACTTCACTCCCACCCCTTCTACTAACGAAGTTCCAACCCAACTATCCTCCACACAGAACCAAGGCCACAGTACTTAGTTAGTGATTGTAGTACGTTTCAGAAATATGTTCGCGTTTTCCAGTGACGAAAACGTCCAATATTGAATCATATTTTCGCACAGGTACTGTCGTCCGTTTGCCTACGTCGCATCCCGATTTCTCTCACCTGCTTCTGCTCGCTCCACTGTAAAGACTAGTGGCTGGGCTTTCTTAGCTCTTTTCTGAAATCATTAATTTCTGTTAGGAATTAATTGGACGTCTACGTAATATTATGTAACTGTTTAAAATAACTTAAATAAAAGGGCCTCATTAAGTAATTAACTATCACGTGATTCCTCCTCCCCCTTTCTACGATCCTACGACATAACCACTTGGACGGACACTAGATAGCATGTCTGAGTAATTGTATCTGTGCGGGTCGGGCAGAAGTGAAGACTGAATTTACAGTACGTAAGGTACTCTTTTATAGAGTAGGTACAGAATTATTTCAACATGAGTTACTAGTATGAAGGACGAAACTGGTAATTGGAATTAGATGCAATAGTCTACAATACGATAATATGCGCAAAAGAACTGAAGCCTGTATCCAAATGAATGTGTTTAAATATCCATATTATGATTATTTTTCATTTTAACTTCATTCTCTATATCGTACGCTAAATGTGCTGTAGACTGTATAATATACACTGCATAATGTGTACGTTCGCATGGACAACTCAGTTCGTGAGTAAAAACACTTATTGTTAATACTGCACTGTATTTTGATTAAACAAAACCTAATGAAAATTATCACTCTCAAAATCGCGATATTTCCTACTTTACGTAAATGGATGAACTACTTTTCTTCCCTCCTGTACCTAGTAAAGTGTCTTGTTTGTATTTTACGCCAGTATCATCGAACTACAGTCGTGGAGGGGGGAGCAAACGGTGTTTTCGGGTATCAGTCATTAATCCAAAGGTATAGCCAGGTTAATATTAAAAATTTTAGTAAAAATAAAATGATGTCCCTGTATTTAGTTATATATAAATCCTCTCCTTAATTATTAACAAACAACTTATAAATAAGAGCATGTTGCATTATAGGGAATGACAAGTATGTACAGTAGATCTAAACGAGTCTGTACATTTTCATTCTATAGAGACCACCTTGTTAAAAAATATGGAGACAATGCAACAAAAAATAATTAAATCAGTGATTCTGTTCAAGAGGAAGCACACTGCATTTAACATTATTTCAAGCTCGATTGGATATTGTCAGACAGTGATGAATATTATCAGTGGGAAATGTCATCCCATTACTTTTTCAATTTTAATACTTTCCTCACTTGTTGAGAAGATATGAAATTCCAAGACATACATTTCAGAAGTACTATTCTAGATTACGAAAAGCTCATGCATTCACAAGCCATAATAATCATTACTATTTTCTAAATTAATTTGTCTGCTCCGAGAAAACTTAATTCTGAACAATAAAATTCTCATAATGCCATCAGCTGCCTTCAAGCACGATTTCTATATTCCAAATCAGCAGATCCCAGTCGTATTCCATGCAGATCGCGGAAATTATCCCCGTATCAAGGGAACTGTCTGTCCTCCAGGAGACCATTGATTAACAATTTGCATACAAATGAGGACAGGAGGGCCCACAGGGACTATATATTGAGAGCAGATGATGGCGATGATGATTATGATAATGATGACGTTGGTAATCCTTCATGATACATCCGGCAATTGTTTTACACATTTTGTATTAATATATTTTTTCATCAGATCCTCCAGTCCTTCCATCTCTTACATGGCATTTATTTGCCTGCATTTCCATTTATTTGTCTGTCTCGAACCACTTACCGATCTATCTATCTATCTATCTATCTATCTATCTATCTATCTATCTATCTATCTATCTATCTATCTATCTATCTATCTATCTATCTATCTATCTATCTATCTATCTATCTATCTATCTATCTATCTATCTATCTATCTATCTATCTATCTATCTATCTATCTATCTATCTATCTATCTATCTATCTATCTATCTATCTATCTATCTATCTATCTATCTATCTATCTATCCATCCATCCATCCATCCATCCATCCATCCATCCATCCATCCATCCATCCATCCATCCATCCATCCATCCATCTATCTATCTATCTATCTATCTATCTAATCCTTTCTATCCTTTCTATCTATCTATCTGTCTGTCTGTCTGTCTGTCTGTCCGCCCGCCTATGTGTTTGTGTGTCTGCCTGTCTTTTTGAGTGTGTCTGTTTGTGTGTGTGTTTCTGTCTGATTGTTAGTCTCTCTGCCTGCCTGCCTGTCTTTCTCTGTGTCTGTCTGTCTTTCTATGTGTCTGTCTACCTATCTTTCTGTGTGTGCCTATCTATGTGTGAGTCCGTCTGTCTGTCTGCCTGCCTCTCTTTCTTTGTGTTTATCTGTTTGCCTGTCTTTCCATGTGTCTCTCTGTCTTTCTATGTGTCTACCTGTCTTTCTGTGTGTGCCTATCTATATGGGAGTCCGTCTGTCTGCCTGTCTTTCTATGTGTCTGTTTGCCTGCCTGCCTTCCTGCCTGTCTTTGTATGTGTGTGTGTCTGTCTGTGTGTCTATCTATCTACCTACCCACCTATATGTTTGTCTGTCTGCCAGTCCTTCCGTCTGTTCTACCGTCCGTCCGTCTGTTTTCCCGTCCGTCCTTCTGTCTGTCTGTACGCCTGTTTTTCTGAGTGTCGCTGAACGCAGGTGGAGGCACAATTTGCCAAAAAAAAGATACGGTACTGAAAATATGTATTTTGTTGAACTTAGTATTGAAAAGTTGAACTCGTATTGAGGGGATACGGGATTCAAAACCCAGTGTCGGTCAACCCCATAGTCGTTATTATTGGTTTACTCGGTCATAAAATAATTAGGAAATTCGATTTGAAAAGCAAATGTCGTATTGTTGCCACTGCCATTACAAATATACATAAATACATAGGCTAAATATTTTCCGTAAGTCGAAATGGGAGACAAGATTCATACAAAATTCAAATAAAATTCAGTATTTACCAACAGACTGTGGCGATAAAATCTCGTATTTTAAGAGACTAAATAAAGCCCAAGTTACAAAAGTGACATTCTGCACGTCGTAGAAGAAAGTAACAGTACCCGGTCCTCAGGTCATCTCTCCTTAAGTACGTACACCAGCGGTGATCAAAACTCGAGCTGCAGTGATTACATGCGACAGACAGCCTATGAAGTAAGGAGACGGAGGAAAGGTACTTGGCAAGAAAACTACAACCAGTGGTGGTTCCTGTACTAACATCTTGATCAATCCCGCGGATAAAAATCTCGAGCTTTGCTGTGTCAGTAATGTCACTGCTGCCATCAAGAGCCAGTGAATAATATACGATTTTTCTTGCTTCTTTTTTAACCTTCCTCTTGAATATAATCAGGAATTTTCTAATTTCTTCTCTCGATACTTGGTCGAAAAATTCGTAGTTTTCAAAATTAAAAACTTCTTATGCACAAGCTATTTAAGCTATTTTAATCATTACACTTTAGAGAAATTCTGTTCTATTAAAAGGCTTTAGAGCACGAGATATTTCAAACCCCATTAAGTAGCTGCACTTCCTTACATTTATTTATCTCATCTTTCTCTTCCTGGCTATGATTTAATACATGTCAATTCCTGGTTTTTAACAGTTCGCTGGCACACAATATTGAATCAGTTTTTCTACAACATTATTATTAAATGAATAAGTAATAAATAGGTACCCTCATCTAAAGATTAAGAAGATTAAAATTGAGATAAAATCTAATAATTTTATCCTTATAGAGAGAAGATCTAGAAATATCAATATTCATGCACGCTCAGCAGAATTATAGAAACACATACTTAGTAGTCAGTAATAATAATAATAATAATAATAATAATAATAATAATAATGCATTATTCAGTGTGGCAATTAATGTTTCTACTACTCTTAATTGAATCGTTGAATAAAGTAAACATATTACATTTTGTCCAACAGAACAACAAAGAAATTCTCCTTTTCATTCTTTACGAAACCACCTCTTACTGCTTGTAGAGACAGAGTTTGTAGAGCGACATGATACCGCCAATGCTTGCCTTCAGTACGTGAATGAAACACACAGCAGAGAACAGGAAACTCCTCGTACCCTTTTGAATGTATGTGATCACACCAGTAGTGTCAGAGTTGTAAGCTCCAATACCGGTTGTGGAGCTAGATCGGAGCTTGAACTTGCTTATGTCTGTGGAAACACCGGAGCATGCAACCAGTCTAGTGGAGCGCTCCGCTCCGTTTAGTCCCTGTCTGACATCGCTGGATTACACGATGTAATCACGACACCAGCTTTGATCACCACTGATGCACACAATACTTCGAAATTACATATTTCGGACTTTCGTATCATATAGATTAGTGATACAGAAGCAAAATATTTTAGCAATAATTCATACAATTCAGTTTTTAATTATGTTGGTAGAAAATGAATTTTTTGCCATAATTTAGATTGCATTTCATTTCCTCTAATTCATTTAGAATGCTTACTCACTAGTGCATAGAGCCGATTTCACGCGTACACATAAGCTGTAACTCTTACGGTTAGTGCATATATTCTCTCTTTATATTTGCTTCATGTAAACAATGTATAATCCACGCGCAAGCATGAATTCACGGGAGGAAGTGAACGCTGTAATTTAGTTCGCTGGTTCGTAAGCAACATTTATATTCACCCCTGTAACTACATCAAACATTTATGTATATGGGAAATATCATAAAATACTAAAATGAAGAAGTCAAGAAGGAAAACTAAATACATTAGTCATCTTGATGGTACAGTACGTGCTAATGTTAGAGTCTCTTATTTTTGCTTATTACATGAGATACTTAAGAAATATAGCAACGTTAATGAGGATATGTTTGATAACATTTTCCAGAAATATACTTTCATACATTTACCGACACTGGAAATTTGTTTTTTTTTTTTTTAATTGTACTCGGGAGGAAATTAAACACAAAATAAATATGGGAATTATTCGGTTGAGAAGCTTTTATCATCCAGTCTGCTGTCAAAAAATCTGAAATTTAGAATTTATAAAACAGTTATATTACCGGTTGTTCTTTATGGTTGTGAAACTTGGACTCTCACTTTGAGAGAGGAACATAGGTTAAGGGTGTTTGAGAATAAGGTGCTTATGAAAATATTTGGGGCTAAGAGGGATGAAAATACAGGAGAATGGAGAAAGTTACACAACACAGAACTGCACGCATTGCATTCTTCACCTGACATAATTAGGAACATTAAATACAGACGTTTGAGATGGGCTGGGCATGTAGCACGTATGGGCGAATCCAGAAATGCATATAGAGTGTTAGTTGGGAGGCCGGAGGGGAAAAGACCTTTAGGGAGGCCGAGACGTAGATGGGAAGATAATATTAAAATGGATTTGAGGGAGGTGGGATGTGATGATAGAGAATGGATTAATCTTGCTCAGGATAGGGACCAATGGCGGGCGCATATATGAGGGCGGTAATGAACCTCCGGGTTCCTTAAAAGCCAGTAAGTATGTAAGTAACTAAGTAAGTAAGGAAATTTGTTTTGATATATCCTTCACTCTGTCCGTCTGTCCGTCCTTCATCTGTCTCTCATTTATATCTTTTGTCTGCATGTAAGCTATTTCCTTAAATATTCCACGATCTTGTAAGCATTAAATATCTCCAAAATCGCTTCATCCGGAAACTGTATACAAGAATTACTTTAATATTATATTAAAATTAACTCTAGAATACTACAAGTTTTAACGCAACGGTATCGAACACTTTTTATAATTTCATACCATATTAGGTGAATAGGCTACTGCAAGAATAAAATATTATACAGGGTGATTTATAAATACCTGTACAAACCTTGTGGGTGTAAAGTAGAGGTAAAATAAAACTAAAATGTTGAAACAAGTTAAGTCATATAGTTCAAACGTGGTAACATGTAACAACACGGGACAAGTCGATATCGAGCCAAAAGTGGGACATTTTCGTGGCATTGTCTTCGATGTCAACGCTGTGACCTGAGCTCAAAAGGTGGTGACATCTAACGCATAGTGCGGCTACTCCATAATGAGCCAAATGTGTGACATTTTCGTGACATTCCGTTAGATGCAGCATCGTGATTTGCTATTCAAACGTGGTGACTTTTAACGCAATGCGCGACAACTCGATAAAGAGCCAAATATCAAACATTTTCGTGGCATTGCATTAGATACAACGCTATGACATGTGCTCAAAAGGTGGTGACATCTAACGCAAAGTGCTCCTACTCCATAAGGAGCCAAATGTGTGACATTTTCGTGACATTCCGTTAGATGCAGCATCGTGATTTGCTATTCAAACGTGGTGACTTGTAACGCAATGCGCGACAACTCGATAAAGAGCCAAATATCAAACATTTTCGTGACATTGCATTAGATACAACGCTATGATATGTGGTTCAAACGTATTGTGATATGTAACACAACACATAGGAACACGATATCGAGTCATATGTGAGACATCCACAACGTTGCCAGCTCGCTCAAACTCAACAGGCAGCGGCCGTTCAGATCTAGTTTGAATGCGTTATTTCTTCCTTTATCCAAAGGTATCTACATTATCTCCCTGTGTCTTGCCATTTGCGAGTAGTACTGGCGAGAGGAGATTGCATTTTTTTTGTTATGGTCAATTTCCAAGTTAAACTCCCATACCTGGTAAGAAGAAATACATAGTTCTACGTCATAGAAGGCATTGACAACTGTTAACATAGGAAGGATGCGAAACCACGCCAGAGGCTTCAAGACAAATTTTAATGCGTGCTTTTTCCGTTGGTAACATGTAATCTGGAGTTATTCAGGGTGTTTCCGAGTTGGTGTTATAAACTTTCAGAGATGATGGCGAAGGACATATGTATCAATTTGAGGTAAGGAACCCTGGTCCGGAAATGACTGAGTCGAAAGTTATAAGACAAAATAGTTGTGTGGAAATGGAATTGTAATTTCGCACCACGTGCCCTCCTTCCCTTAACCTTCGTGGTAAGATGATATGGGCCGGATGTCCCCTACGTGGGTACTTTGCCCGATACAATCTGTGACCTTGTCTATTGTTCCCATTGGCTCATCCGTATTCGAAAATCAGGTCTGCTTATTCCGCTCTCGTGTACTCCTCCATTTCACTAGGACTGATCGACTGAACACTGCAACTTATACATATACAGTACACTGCTGTGTACAGACGTGCATATCAGGACCGACCACGTCCGTTACACATTACGCCATCTGCATTGCTTTAGTGTAGTTTCCTGTCCCCATCCCTCAGACAGCGCACTTAATGGAATACTGTGAGTAGACAACGTAAACAACGTCAGATGAATACAGTATGTGTAAGATTTACAGATAAATACACATAAATAAGGAGTACAGAGGAATAAAATTATTTCATTTCCACACAACTATTTTTGCCTGTAAATTTCGACTCGGTCATTTCCGGACCAGCGTTCCTTATCTCAAATTGATATATGTGGCCTTCGACATCATCCCTGAAAGTTTGTAACACCACCTCGAAACACCCTGTATAATTGCATACGTTTTGAAAATCAACCTGCCAATGAAATAGTCTCGACACATACTGTAGTATTGTTCAATCGATATGCAAGAGAATGTTAGATGAAAGCATTAATTAAAGGAGTAAGGGGATGCCATTTGAAACATAACCTGTAGGTACCTAATTATAAGACAGAAATCTTCTCTCGTAATTGTAATTAATTGGACACATAAAGCGGTAGACCGCGTCTGCTGGCGCTCCCGGCTACAGAATGTACCGCTCCCTCTTCTGTCCCAGATAAAGCTGTTCGTAAACTCTTTGTCCTCTGCCAATTTTACGTCCTATCTAAGGGAACGTTTTGTTTATTTTCCCTCCAAAATGATGAGCAAGTCAAATCACTCTTTGTGTACATGTAACACATTGTCGACACTTGGAACACCTACAACATGAGTACAAGTCTTCTATCGAAAGGAAACACACACTAATTTATCATCATCATCATCATCATCATCATCGACCATATTACAATCATTAAGAGTTTTCTACGAGTATGTATTGTTCTAAAACGGCGCAGGTTAGCCGTATGGCTACAACGTCGGCTTTACATGTTTGTAACCCGGATTCCGATATCGACTAGCCGAATTATCATCGTGCAATTCGATTCCATGGTACGAGGGCAAGCCTATGACATCAAAAAGACCTACAGCTTTGCTTGTCGCCCATAAAATAGGGCGGTTGTGTGAATGATGCAAATCAAGTACTCGCCATTGAAATAAAAAGGATCTTGTCTGAGCACTACGCTTTAACTATTACACTTTTACTACGTCATACTACTTTTGACTAATAAAACTGTACGAAAGGATGTCTTTCAAACAATCATGGCTGTTTATCGCACAATTTTATCGCTTCCCTAACATTTGTTTAATTTTATCGCTTCCCTAGCATTTGTTTGTTTCTATCACTAACCTAGCATTTGTTTCTATGTTTGCCAACATTTCAAACTGCAAATTCTTTACAGTACTATAAAACATGCTTTGCGATCGTCATTTGTTTACAGCATAGACAGTCAACTGAAAATGGCGGCTCCGTTCAAACGTTTTGGTGAAGCTAACATTAGTGAAATACAATTTCAGTAAGTCAATATTTTATTGTATTAGAGTACTTTATTTTTTCTAATTCTTAATTACTTCAAAAATCTGAAAGTTAGAATTTATAAAATAGTTATATTACCGGTTCTTCTGTATGGTTGTGAAACTTGGACTCTCACTCTGAGAGAGGAACATAGGTTAAGGGTGTTTGAGAATAAGGTGCTTAGGAAAATATTTGGGGCTAAGCGGGATGAAGTTACAGGAGAATGGAGAAAGTTACACAACACAGAATTGCACGCATTGTATTCTTCACCTGACAGAATTAGGAACTTAAAATCCAGACGTTTGAGATGGGCAGGGCATATAGCACGTATGGGCGAATCCAGTAATGCATATAGAGTGTTAGTTGGGAGACCGGATGGAAAAAGACCTTTAGGGAGGCCGAGACGTAGATGGGAGGATAATATTAAAATGGATTTGAGGGAGGTGGGGTATGATGACAGAGACTGGATTAATCTTGCACAGGATAGGGACCGATGGCGGGCTCATGTGAGGGCGGCAATGAACCTTCGGGTTCCCTAAAAGCCATTTGTAAGTAAGTAAGTAAGTAAGTAATCTTTAATTACTTTCTTATAATCGTATAATAGTCAATTAAATCTCACTCGAATTTTGATTTTCTCTAGATAAATCAAAACCTCTAGTGTGATTACTGTTGATTGTGGAGTATAGAATTTCATACCCTGTCTGATTTTTGCTCTTAGCACATTATTTATTTGCTTTCAACTCCATTTGGAAATTCTTGCAGGCCTATCCGTCCATATACAGCGATTTCTTCTGAAGTAATCTATTATTTTGACATCTGTGACGCAACTTATCCGGGGATAATTCCATGAAACGCAGTAAAATTGTGTAGTTAATTAATAGATTTTATTTGAAGTAAAAAAGCAAAATAACACTTAATTCAAAATCGGCTCAATTTTTAACTTTAAACGTTTAAGCAGTGCAGTAGGATAAAATTGTCCCTTTTCGTTGTAATACGTTGATGTCACTCGTGATACCATGGAAACAGAAGTGTGACTCTCCATGTGGTACGTATCGCTCTATTCCAGTGGTGGGCAAAATGAACGCAACCCACAAGACAGGATTTAAATGGCAACTACATACTGTGGGAGGGGTTGCACTCTACAGTGCAGTGACGGATTTACAGACAGTTGCGCCACTACACTCCTACCAACCATATGTAATTAGAGTAGTCCATTCAAGTGATATTTTACTTTTTGGTGGAAAAACCTGGTATGATGCATATAATAATTCAAATAATGGACTTAAATTAATAAAAAAATGGTTTGACATACTTTCTATCAACGAAAATAAAACCATAATTATTCCATTCTCATTATCTGAAAAATGTAAGAAACCTCCTACATCTATATTAAGTATTAAATTACGTACATAATTCTGATTGTTGTCTTATACAGTGTAAATGTCCGATTATTAAAGAGTCCTCTAAAGTTAAGTATTTAGGCATAATTTTCCATAATCATTTAAAATGGAACCAACACATTAATTACCTTTGTAATAAATTACGTAAAATAGTATATTATTTTGTTTTATTGAGGAATTACTTGTCAATAAGTTTATTACGTACAATATATTTAACTTTATTTCAATCGGTAATTATATATGGAATTATAGGATGGGGTAGCTCATTTAAATCCAATTTTAATCCACTTTATTTATTACAGAAGAAAATAATTAAAATATGTCTTCATAAACCTATTGATTTTCCATCTCAAAATTTGTTTCTAGACCTCAATGCACTTAACGTAAGGCAAATTTATTATATTGTATTAATAAAATTCATATATAAAAATCGAAATAATTTTGAATTGTATTCTCATAGTTATGAACCAAAGGTATGAATTCTTTAAGATTGTTTGAACCAAAATGCAACACTGTTACAGTATTTAATCATAGTAGTAATTTAGGCCCAAGAATATATAACAAATTTATATTTAAATATCCTAATCTTGTCAATTCTAATAGTTCTAGTATTAAATTTAAAAAGTTATGTATGGATTTTATAAAAATTGAAAAATTGTAAATTTAAATGTATATACTATAATTGTACAGTAGACATAAGACAAATTGTATTGTATAATTATTAATTTCAATTGAGGAATCCGCCCCTGAGCACGAGTTCTACTCTTTCAGGGGCGAGCTGAAGTTTTTCTGTATATATTATATTTTATGTTACAATTATTAGCAAAATAATAAATAAATAAATAAATATCTGTGCGTGCTATTTTTAGTTGCGCAAGGAGATGAGCATCGCTTAAGCGGGACTTCATAAATTTCAGTTTAGAAAATAGCTGTTGGCACTGGTAGGTTGATGAATACATACCGTAATTTCCCATAACTATGGTCCTCGAACACAACTATGGTCCACGATACAACCATTCAAAGAACATTGTAGAAGTAACATAGACCGTTCGTAGATAGCTGCAGTGACTGGAATTCAAACTGCAGTACAGCAAGAATATAGATAAACGAGGTACTACGTTATGGAGTACAAAATTTGAATAGTTGTATCGTGGACAATAGTTATGTTCCAGGACCATAGTTATGGGAAATGACGGTACTCATTATTTTTTAAGCAAACTCTCTAAGCAGTGGATATGTAGTACTGGACATCTTTTAAAAAAATCAGCCCCAGTAGACCTTCACATTCTGCTTTCAAGAGGCCATCATTCTGCAAATAAAGTACTTCTAACTGCAAGTCTGGGATAACATTTTCAATTTAAACATGAAAAGGAGTGGCAAAATACTGAAGTCTTTCTCCATCCTTTGAAAATCACTGAAGCAGTGTTCTTTGAACTCGTATAACAGGTGATTTATTTTAAGAATGTACATATTTAAGTTCGCGTCCTGAATATTTGTAACTAATCCTAAACGTGAGAAATGAAAGAACCACCTTTCTTCTAAGTGTGATATCCTCTTGATTCATATGATTCTGCGAAAGACATTGTATCACTAATGGAGCTTCGGAGTACAGCAGTCCAGTATAATCCGCCACGTACACGCGCAGTATTTTCGTGGAGTGGGGGAAGGGGAAGGTAGGGGTAAATTTGATGCTTCGCTGAGGTCTGACATCACTGCGGCAATGCCGCGGGAATGCCCACCATTGCTCTATTCTGTATTTGCGTACCTTGATGTTTTCCACATCTTGTGATCTGCCTAGAGGCCGACCATCTCCCTGCTGTTACTGTGCTCACAATTGAAACGTAAATTTACAATTGTATTAAGGATCATAAATACTCCGGTAATTCGACTAGAAAATTGCAATGGAACGTTAAAATAGCCAACTGATCTCCACCTGCTTGTTCAAAAGCCAAAAATTAAAATCACACAAACTTGTTTTTCTGTAGAAAATTTTAAGTGAAAACAAAATATGTGGAATTAAATAAAATTCGTGATCAAAGCACCTAACGGCTTTACAGCTGGGTGCCTGGTTATAATGAGTGCATTAATTCCAAATTAACACGGGGGAATAGAGATAGTATTCTATCGACTATCACATTTGACTCAAGATTCTCTCCTAGTTCGTCCGGGCTTGTTTTCCAGACAATAATCATTTAAACATTGAGTATATGTATTATGTATATAGGCCTACATGAATATCAAGTAAAATTCATTACAGTCGATCGTTCAAGAAAGCACTAACTTTATTTTATGCTCGACCATGCCGAAATGTAGTAATAATACATCTGGTAGCAGCCCTTTAATGGATCTCATTAAAGTTCAGGTGTTCCACCAATCAGAAAACACCATTGTAGCAATATGAAAGCGCAAGTATCGATTATTCTCGGATATGCAATCGAAAGACAACTAGCGAAACGTCACGGAGACTGGAAATCCAATACTGTCGCAGAAGGTTATGTTCTGTTACTATAATAATTAGCGTTAATTGTAAATAATATTCAAATAAATTCAATTTGTCATCTCGTTTTTCAATGTCTAAATCAATTTCAAGATTATATGAAGATTAATGTTTATTTTACTCTCTAGATTATATCAAGGTCAATGACATTTGTTTCTGGGAAAAAATCAATACTTTCGCATCTGCGCACATTTCACAATTTACGAGATATTGCACAAGGTCAGTTCCGCTCCTCACTTAGATAACCATAACATGAATACTTATGAATAATTTCAAGTTAGAAATATGTTCGAGCATAAAAAGTCGTGTCCACACCTGTGGAGTAACGGTCAGCGCGACTGGCTGCGAAACCAGGTGGCCCGGGTTCGAATCCCGGTCGGGGCAAGTTACCTGGTTGAGGTTTTTTCCGGGGTTTTCCCTCAACCTAATTTGAGCAAATGCTGGGTAACTTTCGGTGCTGGACCCCGGACTCATTTCACCGGCATTATCACCTTCATATCATTCAGACGCTAAATAACCTAGATGCTGATACAGCGTCGTAAAATAACCCAATAAAATAAAAAAATAAAAAGTCGTATGAAACTTGCCTATAATGGTAATTAGGACGCTCGTATGAAAATTATGAAACTCGCTTGCGCTCGTTTCATAAACATACTCGCGTCTTAATTACTACCATTATAGGCTCGTTGCATAATGTACTATTATTACATTAATTCTAATATAGACTTTCCACGCAATGACTGGGATTTCCTTAAATTCTCTGTCATTATTTTTTTTCTGATGATTAGGTTTATGTCTCGAGATCATTTTTCACAAAAATTAATTATGGAGAAGAATGGAGCGCGTGAAAGTACAGACAGAATAAGAAATGAAGCTGTGTTGGAACGAGTGGGTGAAGAAAGAATGATGCTGAAACTGATCAGGAAGAGGAAAAGGAATTGGCTGGGTCACTGGTTGAGAAGAAACTGCCTACTGAAGGATGCTGAAGCTTATGAAATGACTCTAGAATTTTGGTGTCTCTCTTTTCTTTGGCCTGAATTGGCAATATCGTTTATATTATAAATTCTGATGATTAGGTTTATGTCTCGAGATCATTTTTCACAAAAATTAATTATGGAGAAGAATGGAGCGCGTGAAATGTACAGACAGAATAAGAAATGAAGCTGTGTTGGAACGAGTGGGTGAAGAAAGAATGATGCTGAAACTGATCAGGAAGAGGAAAAAGAATTGGCTGGGTCACTGCTTGAGAAGAAACTGCCTACTGAAGGATGCTGAAGCTTATGAAATGACTCTAGAATTTGGGTGTCTCTCTTTTTCTTTCGCCTGAATTGGCAATATCGTATATATTATAAATTCCGCTCTAGTTCTGTGTACCATCGCCTGCACAGGACGGGGAATAGAGTTGGACTTTGGAGATAAAGTCGTGTTTACTTCAAGTCTACCAATATTTCCAATGTGCAAAGGCGAGGTTGAAATCCACGATTGCAACTCTCACGCAACGAGAAAACTGCACGGCTTAGCTATTGCGTGCACCGGGAAAAGTTAACTTTATAGCTTGAAAGCGTTCTGACCAACTCTCTAGCAGCGTTCCACTAATTCTTTCTTCCGTTGGGCTTATAATAAATAATATACTTTTTTTTGGTAAGCGTGTAACATCATTTCAAATAAATGTTTCTTTCTTATCCACATCTTCAAATAAACGTTCCGACTCTTCATTTTCTGCAGTTCTGAATTATTTCGTGACTCGTAACAAGGATAATGCTGGTTCCTGCAATTTGCCTGTATTACCAAAGCAGCCAACGATAGATCTCAGCACATTTTCTGACTAACATACACTACAGTTTTCCCTCCATCAATTTATATTTCAACATAATTTCTTGAAATTCAAAATGATCTTCGTCTATGAAAATGAAAAAAAAAAAAAAAAAGTCAATTCCGATATTTCTCCCAATAGTCACGCCCCCTTTTTCCTTCGAATCCAAGAATTAGGCCTCAAGGCCTGTTTTACTCTCAAGAAAGATCATCTTTCCACCTCAGTAAGATCTTACAACAAATCTGAATCCTTGAGATTGACAATTCAAAAGGACTTTCGGCAGGCTTGTTTCTATCATTCGGTTATAATGTTCAACACACGGGCCTCTATTATATTTTCAAATGCTTCAATCAGCTCCTACATTTAATGTAACTGGTTCCTTATGTCAGCAATTTTCGGTAATCGAGTAGAGCAAAATCCAGATATCGATATGAGGATTCTGATCTCTTCATATTCTATTTTCCTCCTTTAAGACTCATTTGTCCAGTTTTTGACAGCTATAATTATAGGCCTATTATAGACACTCATTACCTTCTAAAATTTGGTAGTTCCATTTTTAAAGTTATACCTATTTATTTGTGTTCTTATTGTTCCTCACAAATCATGGAGCATCAGTGTATTTCCATAACATAGTCAGAATACATCTAACACGGATATTTAATATTCTACGGATTGGTCTATGCACTATGGATTGCACTATGGCCTGCTCGTTCCCCAGATCTAATCCCTTGGACTTTCGGTTATGGGGACACTTAAGGACTCAGTGCATGCAACACACATTGAAGACATTCAAAAGCTACAAAAGCGTGATTCCATTGCCTGTCAGCATATCAGAGAACAACCAGGAGTGTTTGAAAGATTGCGTGATTCCCTAAGACGTCGAACAGAAGGATGTGTTATAAGTAGATCCCGGATGTTTAGCAAAATACCTTTTTGAATGGGTGCAAGTAAATCATTATTTGCATAAATACAAATCTGATTTGGAGTAAATCAAAATGGTAGGGTCAATGATTATTTAGCCTCTTTTGACTTTTTAAGGCGTTTCTTACTAATAAACGCCTTTTTTTGTCATTTTAAAGCAATATTTCTTGTTTATTTGCAATTTTCTAATTAATTGTAATGTAATGTGTATGAAATTTAAATATTTGAAACAATGACTAACTTTACTAACAATAGTAAATAAAAGTAATTCATTTTCGGTGTTTAATCTGCTAATAATCGTGCTTTAATATTAGGTGTAATATGAATAATGATGACAATCCAGTTACAAATATATTATTGTCATGTGTTCACAATACCAACAATCAGCTTCAAAATTAAATATGAAGTTCGTTCTTATAGAAGTTGTCACGTAGCATCTCAAAATTATTAGGTTTCATATTTTCAAATCTTACTGTTACAATTTTTTTACTACACGTGTTTATTATTGTAGAATAAAGAAATTTGAGTGAAGAACAGTCAGCTATTGTTGGCTGGCAGAAGGTATAAGATCGGTTAGATAGAATGCCTAAATTCAGTAACGCATTGAAAAGTAAACTTCATGCTTAAGTTAGTGAATATGGTGCCCATGTATTTTCAACAGATGGAACAGTTTTGTTACGGTATATAAAGTTTGTGAAAAAACAGCTAATCACGAAAAAAAAAGTATTTTATAAGTAAACATGTGTTACTTACGAAGTAAATATGTGAGTTATGTTGATGTATTATAATTTAAATTTATTGATAAAATATATGATGCCTTTTTAAAATTTATAATGCCTTTTTCAAAGATTATTGTGCCTCTATTTTGCGTTTTATTGCCTGTTTTGCCTACCTATTTTAACTGTTATATATACCTAAACATCCGGGCTCTAGTTATGAAGAATGAAAGTCGCATCGAGCATCTGCTAAGAACAAGTTAAGTTCCAATATCTCAGAAGATATTAGTTTTAGGACACATGTTTATTAGATATTTTTTCTTATTTTGAGAAGTTTTACCACCTCCTAAAATATTAGACCCTTTTTTTAACAGTCTGTATGATCATCACATTAATTCCATGTCTTATTTAACAATTAATTTATGGACCATATTCTACACAAATTCTGAACACCATGATTCGTATAATCTTAGCATTGCGTACTATCGCTTTTAATACTCGTACTTCACTTCACATGCTCTGTTATTTGCTGGTGATGTGATTGTCTATTTTGACCTCATTCGTATATTATCACGAGACGAGTAGTATTCATTGCTGCTCAGTGGTATGTATTATCTGTCCCGGATAATAGCTCAGCGATGTACTCAATTTCTTCTACAAAAACTCCAACTTTTGTGGCAGTATTTGGATGAAAGTCATGCTCTGTTATTATATTACAGTGACTACCCTTAATTTAAAGCAGGAAAGTACAAGCTTAGAATGAAAATAAATAAAATCTGTGTAAGGGGGCTTAGAAAGGGACGGCCATTACGATCGTAACCCTACCCGGAGTCGGAATCCCGAAAAAGTAACTTTCCATAATAACTTTGACTAGAGGCAGTTAGCGGAGTTCTGAGCACCACCCAACTTTCAGAGCACATGCAGCGTAGTCAAAGCTGACCATCAGCTCTCTCCCGTCAAGTTTCTCAGGAATTCTGTTCCCAGAGGCAATCATAGGCGGACAGTAAGGTTGACATAGTTGCTGCACCCCTCCGAAGTCAATATCTGCCCTGATATCCATTGTTCCCGTGTATACTTCATTCACAAATAATCACTGCAAATGAATTCGATTACCTAACAGCATCTAATTGCCATAAACTACGTATTACTGAACCTTAATTGCGCGTTTATCAACATCTTAGATCAGGCATGTCAATTGTTGCCCATAGGAGCAAGCGCGCGCTTTAGAGCTGAGGAGAGCCTGAGCGCTTTACAGTGGAAAAAAAAAGAGACAGAATAAAGACGTAGTATATGCCGCTTGGTCGAGCTATATTCAGGGATGGCCAGCACTGATTCAGTAGATAAAGTGAAGAGAAGTTATTAAAACTGTATCCGTGTTAATTTTTAGATTTGTCTGAGAAGTATAAGTGCATTATAAGAATGTAAGTTTTAATTTTAATGCTCATTTTTTACAAGTTTGAGTTTTTTATTCAAAAGAAATATTTTCTCAACTTCGTTTTATAGAAAAGTGAAATTTTCGAATATAGGCCTATTTATTTAGTAGCCTTACAGAATGTTTTCGTAAATCTAATATACCGTAAATACGTATTACTGAAGATAGTGTATTGAAAATTTTGAAAATATTCGCATGGAAATTGTTTGTAAGGAAATGAATTAACAAAGCAACTACTGTTTGATCATAAGCAAAAGATACGTGTCCATATGTTGTAAAAATGTCAGCTCTATAGATTCAGCACTTTTCGAGAAAATATTTAATATTCTGATGATAGGAAGTTGCTCACCAATATCACCTTAAAAGCATAATGCGATAAGAGTTTGTTATGGAATATTAGTTACACTTAAAACATGTACAGTACCTAGGTAACTTTGCTTTGTACTTAATATTGTTTTGATTAGTTTATTGATTACTTTTATAAGGCTAAAGGTACCACCAATATCAATTCCAACTTATAATGTCATACTCAATATCTTTTTTTTTTTTTTGGGATATCACTTTCTTTATGAATGATGTGTTTCATCCATTTAGTACAGTATAGTTGTACTACTATGGAATTTATGGGAATATTCCTTCTTAACTCTCTATTATGTTATTAACATTTAAAACATAACTGCAATATTAAGAAATTGGTATTAGTATTTTTGTTTTACAGACAATATAGATTATATCAAACAGAAAGAAGCCATATAAAAATAACGACATAAAATTTCACGTTCTGTTTGAAGTTTGTGCACCACTGCTTTCTTAATCCAACAGGCTCCTTATTCATATACACAAACCTTCCTCTTTCCATACTTAGCGCTTGATGCCCGCGCACGACGTCAAGGTCAGAAAAATGCCTTTGCTTTGACATCACTCTCTTAGGTTATTTAGCGTCTGAATGAGATGAAGGTGATAATGCCGGCGAAATGACTCCGGGATCCAGCTCCGAAAGTTACCCAGCATTTGCTCATATTGGTTTGAGGGAAAACCCCGGAAAAAAACCTCAACCAGGTAACTTACCCTGACCGGGAATCGAACCCGGGCCACCTAGTTTCCCGGCCAGACGCGCTAACCGTTACTCCACAGATGTGGACAATAATGAAATAAGACAGGCTGTTCCAGTAAACGGGGAGCGCTACTACAGCATGTTACACTACTTCGTCATTCCTAGAATGAGGAATAAGGATGTGGAAAACATAATGTTCATGAAATATGACGCTCCACCCCACATCTTTATCCCTGCAAAACAATTAATTACGTCATGTCATCAGCACTTTCAAAAAAATGTGGCCTCCGCGGTCTCCAGATTTCAATCCGGCCGACTTTCGGTTTTGGGGTTACCTTAAAGAACGAGTTTTCCTGACACATCCAACAACCCTACTGCAACTGAAAGATGCCATCTCGCAAGAAATTGCCAATATTCCAAGACATTATCTGCAAAATGCTGTGCATGGTGTCGCAGAAAGAATGCTGTACGTTAAACAAGAGAACGGCGGACATCTTCCCAATGTTTTGTAAACGCCGTTGTTTACCCAACATTGTGATGTTTTTGTTTTTTCACTATCTCAAATATTATAATATTTATAGCGGTGTAATATTTGAACTGACTTTTGAAATACCCTATACATATCAGCCAGATCTCAATCAGAGATATAACTGTGAGTAATGAATACTAAATGTCAGTTGGAGCATGTGCTGTGAGGTATAAAATGCTATATTAACTCAAATTTGTAAGTAATACGAAAATAATTGAAAAATATAAATAATAAAATATAATTATACATCTTGATTACACAACTTTTAACACTGTATCACTTCGGAATATGTATGGTAAGAACTTTCTTGTGTTAAATATTATTAACGTGCACAGACACACGAAAACACACCCCAACGATATTCTCAACACACAACTCAATTTCAAAACACATACACTCTTTGACTCTACACTTCGAACACACCCACATAGGAAACAAGAGGCGCCAAGACCAACAACGACCAGTTCCGAAGATGACCGAAAATAGGTCGAAACATGTTAACAAGATACGTTAATAATATTTAACACAAGAAAGTTCTTATCATACATATTCCGAAAATATAATTGTAAGTGAATGTAAATAATACTTGTCAATTAATGTAAATAAAGGGTGTGTAATGTAAATAATAAATACAGATAATATGGGAAACACTAAGCGATACAATAGACTTGTTTAAGCAAAGAACTCCTTAATCTGACTTTCCAGTCTCAAAATGCTCTATATGGCATCCCCTATTTCCTGTTTAATTTTTGCACATTTTTTTCTGAATCACTCTGTGTATATGTGCTTGTCTAATCATTATTATTCACTTACAAGTTATTACAGAATTATACCGATAATGTATAGAAGTTTGTAAATGTCAGCATTAACAATTCTCTATCAAATTTTAAAAATTCACATAGAATTATCGTGAGTTTTGAAACTTCTAATTAATTACCTCAACGTCCCACATTACACAAAATGTTCTATTAGTGTCTGAACTGAAGTTCTTTGTTTCTGTCGTGAAAGAGGGTTCAATTAAAAGTTGAGCAAATAATGAAATGCGTCTGGAGTCGTAATGAGCTTAACATTGAGTTAAGGTAAACACCAGTCTCGCTATTCCCTGCCCGAGTTTGACGAACTCAACAGTTACAAAATTACACGTCACAAGAATTCCTTGGATATAACTCCATTTAAAATATATTCTATTGATAATGTATTAGAACTGTCATCTGAAATGTTAGAACGTCCTCATTAAAATGTTTTCAACTTAGAAACTTCATTAAAATAAAAATGTAGCATATAAATTAAGTGCAACTATTTTAATACAAGGTGTTAAAAAGTATCCAATATTTTAGGAGGTGATAGTATGCATCAAAACAAGAAAATAATGTATAATAAACATGGTTCCTACAACACATACTTCGTGAGATCTGAACACTTGTTCATAGGAGGTGCTCATTGTAATATCCATTCATGGCAATGCATTCCTCTGCTCCTCGGCCTAAGGAATCACGCACTCTTTGAAATTTGTTTTAATACATTAATAAGAAAGTCCTGATAATAATTCCTAGTTAATCTCTGTGGTAGCACGTATGGCCCTATTAATCTATCACCAAGCCTGCCCATTAGTTGATTGAGAATTGATACTGATGCCTTGTTTCTTCAACTGTATGGGGATTTTCATCAGCACACACATGCTGATTACGAAAATTCACAACACCATCTCTCCTGAACCCCGCTCATATCCGCAACCAGACTTTTGTTTTCGGTATTCCTTGCGATGTATCAGTACTCCATGCCAGGGGTGTCAACTACGGTATGATTATCTGGTAGTCTGCTGTATTGTAGGGCAGACAAATGCATTGCCATGAATGGACGTCACATTGAGCACCTCCTATGAACAAGTGTTCAGATCTCAGAAAGTATGTGTTATAGGACCCAGGTTTATTATACATTATTTTCTTGTTTTAATGCATACTATGACCTCCAAAAATATTGGATACTTTTTTCTTAACACTCTGTATACAATATCACTCTTGCAGATCACGGTTTACAGACAAATATTGAAATCTAATTTGTTTGTAGTGAGTTAGTGAGTATAGTACGTTCCAGAAATATGTTCGCGTTTTCCAGTGACGAAAGAGCTTTCAATATTGAATCACATTTTCGCACAGGTACTGTCGTCCGTTTGCCTACGTCGCATCCCGGTTCCCCCCACCCGCTTTTGCTCGCCCCTCTGTGAAGGCTAGTGGCCAGGCTGTCTTAGCTATTTTTTGAAAACATTAATTTGTGTTAGGAATTGTACGTCTACGTAATATCATACAACTGTTTAAAATAACTTAAATAGAAAGGGCCTCGTTAAGTAATTAACTGTCACGTGATTTCTCCCCTTTCTACGACCCTGCGACGTAACCACTTGGACGCACAATAGATAGCATATCTGAGTAATTTTATCAGTGCGGGTCGGGCAGAAGTGAAGATTGAATTACCAGTACGTAAGGTACTCTTTTATAGAAAGTGTGTACAGAATTATTTCAACACGAGTTACTAGTACGAAGGACAAACTGGTAACTGCAATTAGGTACAGTAGTCTATAGTGCGATAATATGCACAAAAGAATTGAAGCCTATATCGACATGAACAGCCACCATTTAAAAAAAAAAATATGTTTAAATATCCATATTATGATTATTTTTCAATTTAACTTCATTCTCTATATTGTACGCTAATGTGCTGTAGACACAGTATAATATACACTGCATAATGAATACGTTCGAATGAATAGCTCAGTTCGTGAGTAAAAACACTTATTAATAATACGGGACTGTATTTTGATTAAACAAAAACCTAATGAAAATCATGAAACTCAAAATCGCGATATTTCCTAGTTTACGTAAATAGATTAACTACATTTCTTCCCCCTTGTACCTAGTACAGTGATTTGTTTGTATTTTATCCCAGTATCATCAAACTCCATTCGTGGAAGGGGGTAACAAACGGTGTTTCCGGTTCTCAGCCGTTAATCCAAAGGTATAGCCCGGTTAATATTAGAAATGTTAGTAAAAATAAAATGATGTCCCTGTATACTGTAAAACTCTTCTGCCCATATTTCAACTAGATTGTGATTATAATTAAGTCTTTATGCTCGACCATGCTGAAATGTAGTAATTATACACCTGGTAGTAACCCTTTAATGCACCTCATTAAAGTACACCTATTCATTATACTTCAGTTGTTCAGTCAATGAGAAATCACCATTGTACCATTATAAAACTGCAAGTATCGATTATTCTCGGATATGCAATTGAAAGACAATTAGCGAAACGTAACGGAGGCTGAAAATCCATACTGTCGCAGATGGTTATGTTCTGTTACTATAATAATTAGCGTTAATTGTAAATAATATTCAAATAAATTCAATTTGTCATCTCGTTTTTCAAATCTAAATCAATTTCCCGGTTATATCAAGATTAATGTTCATGTTATTCTCTAGATTATATCAAGGTCAATGACATTAGTCCCTCGGAAAAATCAATACTTTCACGTCTGCGCACATCTCACAATTTAGAAGGTCACTTCCGCTCTTCACTTACATAACCATAACATGAATACTTATGAATAATTTCAAGTTAGAAATATGGTCGAGCATAAAAAATCGTATGAAACTTGCCTATGATGGTAATTAAGATGCTCGTATGAAAATTATGAAACTCGCTTGCCCACGTTTCATAAACAAACATACTCGCGTCTTAATTACTACCATTATAGGCTCGTTGCATAATATTCTATTATAGTATCGTTATTATTTTTTATTTTTTATATATATTTCTCATATTCTATGTGAAGCCCATGTCAGAATACCATGGAATGTAAATAAATACAATACATTACATGTATGTAAAATAGTCACTATGGATTAAAATAAATTAAATACTTAGAAATTTTTTTATCATTTCTTCAATTTACACACGAAATCACATTTGAGTTGACATAGACCAAGCTCTGGGAGGGATTCCATCTCACGATTGCGAATACCACTTAATATTAAAGCTGCACGACTTAGCCGTTATGTACACCGTTTCCGGAGATAAAACTTTGTAATAAACCATGTAAAAATCTGCTGACTTTTCAGTGTCGTACAAAATTTTATGAATGAACTCCTGCCGCAGTTTCAAAATATAATAAAAAACTGCAATCTTACATCCTAACGACTGTAAGATATAACCAGGATAATGTTGAACCATGTAACTGTACAGGGCACCACTTATATTCGTTTGTTTTATTGCATTGTACACGTATATTGTCATTATTTTCATGAAGTCGTCCCAAGAATTTTCCTGGCAAGGTTCCATGTTACTTGTGCAACAGAAAGATGTATATGTAAGTAACGATTTGTAGATGTCAAGGTTAGGGATATATTCCATTCAAGACCCGAAACAAAGTGTGCCTTTAATATCCTGTGCAATTAGCCCAATTATAAAAATCCCCTGGATATCATTTTTGTGGACGTTCGCTGCTAGACATCAGTAATGTCATGTTTAATTTCTGACACTAATTTTATCTTGCCATGCTACGGCTGATGGCAGATGGCAATGAACATATTCATATTTGCCAATTTTATTCTTACGCTACCATTATACAGGGACATCATTTTATTTTTACTAACATTTTAAATATTAACTTGGCTATAGCTCTGGATCAACGCCGTTTGCTAACCCCTTCCACGACTGGAGTTCGATGATACTGGCGTAATATACAAACAAATCACTTTACTAGGTATAGGAGGGAAGAAAAGTAGTTCATCCATTTACGTAAACTAGGAAATTTCGCTGTTGTGAGTATGATCATTTTCATTAGGTTTTTGTTTAATCAAAATACAGTACAGTATTAACAAGGAGTGTCCATGTGGATGTATTCATTATGCAGTGTATATTATACTATCTACAGCACATTAGCGTACAATATAGAGAAGGAAGTTCAATTGAAAAATAATCATAATATGGATATCTAAACACGATTTTTAAAATGGTGACCGTTCATTTCGATATAGGCTTCAGTTCTAATGTGCATATTATCGCACTATAGACTATTGCATCTAATCTCAATTACCAGTTTCTTCGTTCATACTAGTAACTCATGTTGAAATAATTCTGTAACTACTCTATAAAAGAGTACCTTACGTACTGTAAATTCAATCTTCACTTCTGCCCGATCCGAAAAGATAAAATTACTCAGACATACTATCGCCTGTCCGTCCAATTGGTTATGCCGCAGGATTGTAGAAAGGGAGGAAATCACGTGGCAGTTAATTACTTAACGAAGCCCTTTTATTTCAGTTATTTTAAACAGTTGTATAATATTACGTAGACGTCTAATTCCCAACAGAAATTAATGTTTTCAGAAAAGAGCTAAGACAGCCCAGCCAGTAGCTGGCGAATAAACCCTGGTGGGGAAAACCGACATAAGCAAACGGACGAAAATGATTCAATATTGAAAGCTCTTTCGTCACTGGAAACCGCGAACATATTTTTAGAACGTAAGGCTACTATGACTGTATATGCGGTCTTGGATCTGTGTGGAGGACGGTTGAACTTCATCAGTAGAAGGGGTGGGAGTGAAGTACATTCAAAAACTCAGGTGCAATAAAAATTGAAGTAAAAATGAAAAGATGTCCCTGTGTTATGTGATAATTATATGACTCTACCGCTTGCGCCATCCAGGCCGGCAATTTTATTTGATCTCGTTTTGCAGTTTCAGTGTTGTTAAGGGCTTAGGTACAGCTTACAGCAGTAAAAGTTTGGAAATATTCAACATTATTTTCCTCCACTACTGTATCATATAAAATAATCAAAATTGGTATGTGTAAAACACTGTCCTTCTGCTATTAGAAAAACATATTTTTACGATTTAAAAAAATTATTTAAATTTTTTTAAAATTTCACTTCACTATGCAGTGATGAAGCATTTCCCACATAACTCAAAAACTATCCAACATTCTGTGATGAAATTTGTTGTGTCTATTTATACGTGTCATATCTACAATATGATGCAAGATCACTCCTTTACATTTGATAGATTGATAAAAAAATAAATACATTTCAAAATTGTCAAATATCAGTACTTTCTTCTAACACAAAATAAAAAAAATATTATTTATTAAGGAATGTAATTGAAAGAGGATGATATTGCAAACATGACTTTCAATAATAAAATAAAAAAGAGAGAACATGTAAAAGTTAACAAGTTTATGAATTATGAGTGAAACGCTTCATCACTGCACAGTAAATTGCCACCATTTTGAATTTTAAAAAAATAATAATTATTTTAAATTGTTAAAAATATTTTTTTCATATATCAGAAGGACAGTGTTTTACACATACCAATTTTCATTATTTTACAAGATACAGTAATGAAGGAAAAAAATGTTGAATATTTGCAAAACTTTTACTGCTATAAGCTGTACCTAACCCCTTAAAGCGACCTCTAAAGTTCAATATTCAATGTTCAGAGCCCAGATTTCTTAATTGACATGACATAATTTTCTTTGTTTCAGGTAAGAGCAATTTCTACAACTGATGCCGGAACTGAAGATACAATATACTGGTAATATAAATATTAAAATTTAATCAACAACACGGGACTATTCTAATATTAGACTCCATTATAATTGGCAATACTGGCATGCAGTCACCAATTTCGTTGACAGTAGTAGATTAATATAACTTATAGCTACCGTACCTTAACATTAAAATTTCACCAGAGCAAAAATTGAGGTCTCAACGAAATAGTTTACAACATATTTTTCTAAAGAAGAATTAAGTTTCCTTCTTGGGTAACCAATTTAGAATAGTCCTGTACTTATTTTAGAAAGTGTTTATATATACTGTTTCCTCAGACTTCAGAAGTTGAGAAATAATTCCAAGTAGTGGCATTTATATCGTCTTCATTCTCTGTCGACATTGGTGGAAAAGGCCAATTATTTTGGCTTTTTATTTGAGAGGAGTATCAATCTAAATTTTCAAAATAAATTAAGATGATTGCGGGATAATTAAACGTAAACTATTTACTACAACACATAATTATTGAATGGAAAGAATTTAAGGATTTTACAAAGTGATGGCTGTCCCAGTTGTCCCTTAAAGCAGTGAATGTTTGACGTTAAGGACAGAGAAATTTTCTTCTCGAATGTTTCAATTCGGGTCCCCTCGTTTCTGCTTCTAGATTACGCTAATCATCTCTTTCACTCTAATCTCAGGGTAACACTCTATCGTGTAGGCCTATACATAACCAATATATCTAATATTTCCATAATATTTTGAGGATAATCTCGAGCCACATTAAATATACTGCATTCATTTTATCTTTCCCCGCCCGCGGAAGTATAGCGGAAGTGACAGTGCACGGAGCAGCTGCCCACATGTGAGCGTAGAAAGATAAAATGTATGCACTGTAGAAAATAGAGCGAGGCGAACCATGTGGAATACCTCTTATACTTCTGGTTGCTTAGTACCACAAGCAACATCAGAGTAATATTTTCTTGTCTAAATATTGAAAGTTTATTTTTCTCTACCTCGAACATAATAAGAAGCTTCAAGTCAAAAAACCGTAGCTCTTTGTAGTGACTGCACCGCTAGCAACGATGGCTTATAATAAATTATGAAGAAAGCAATAAACTGTGGTTGGGAAGACGGAACTACCTAGGCTGAAGTTGACATAATATTATACAATAAAAAGAGCAAGTCTTTAAGTGTTATGTTGTCTTTAGTTGGTTATTAAACGACGCTGCATCAACTAGTAAGTTATATAGCGTCGATGGAATCTGTGATTGTAAATGTGATTTGACGAAATGAGGCCGATGATTCGCCATATGATTACGTGATAGCCGCCTTTTGGTTCGGGGAAAAGCTATTAAAAAGCCCAAGCAAGTAATCAGTTCAATAAAAAATGGAACCCATGCTCCAGTGCAGCTCCTGATCAGCAGGTCAACGCGCCTACAATATGAACTACGTCAGTGGCTTTGATTGTTCTTCCTTTATAATATCGGTGTTATAGGTTTAATTATTTAATAGACACTAATTAATTACAGTATTTATGATTAATATATGAAGAGTTCGCGGGAAAAACGATGAATGTTACAGTTTTCTTAAGGTAGATATCATTATCTAATTCAATGGATCACTGCGAAATTTAATGTCGTTCTTATGAAAAATGTTAAAAAGGAGAATTATCACCACGAATACAGTAATCCTTTCCTTTATTTTCTATAGAAACAGCACTACATCTTGCAGTTATAGACTCAATTAGATCATTATCTAATCCTTAACAGAAATGTGACATTCAACGTTTTTCCCGCGAACTCTACACATGTTATGATGTTCGGCCTCTTAATCAGCTCAAAAGAAATAGATAAACGGTGTGTTCCCTCGTATCTGTTAATGTAACTACTACGACTATTTATTATTATTATTATTATTATTATTATTATTATTATTATTATTATTATTATTATTAATCTTCATTATACAACTTTTAACGCTGTACCACTTCGGAATATGTATGATAAGAACTCTCTTGTTAAATTTTAACGTACCTTGTTAACATGTTTCGACCTATTTCGGGTCATCTACAGAACTGGTCGTTGTTGGTGTTGGCACCTCTTGTTTCCTGTGAGGGTGCGTTCGTAGTGTAGAGTCAAAGAGTGTATGTGTTTTGAAATTGAGTTGTGTGTTGAGAATATCGTTGGGGTGTGTTTTCGTGTGTCTGTATATTTCATATTGTTACAGTGTGTTGAGTTTCTGGCTTTTTGGTTGGGTGTGCAGTATTTCCATGTCTGTGTTGA
This sequence comes from Periplaneta americana, assembly GCA_025594305.2. NCBI lineage: Eukaryota > Metazoa > Arthropoda > Insecta > Blattodea > Blattidae > Periplaneta > Periplaneta americana. Next base: position 20,461,578 of record JAJSOF020000037.1, on the reverse strand, counting down.
TGTCTCTGTAGGTGTGGTTGGCATTTGTGATGTGTTCTGCATATGTGGAGGTGTTTTGTAATTTTGTTATGGCTGTCAACACAGACATGGAAATACTGCACATCCAACCAAAAAGCCAGAAACTCAACACACTAGAACAATATGAAATATACAGACACACGAAAACACACCCCAACGATATTCTCAACACACAACTCAATTTCAAAACACATACACGCTTTGACTCTACACCACGAACGCACCCACACAGGAAACAAGAGGCGCCAACACCAACAGCGACCGGTTCTGAAGATGACCCAAAATAGGTCGAATCATGTTAACAATTTATATTAAAATTTAACACAAGAAAGACACAATATCATACATATTCCGAAGTGATGCAGTGTTAAAAGTTGTGTAATCAAGATTTATTATTATTATTATTATTATTATTATTATTATTATTATTATGATTATTATTATTATTATTATTATTATTATTATTATTATTATTATTATTATTATTATTTATTATTATTATAGCATCATCAATACCTATATCAACACTGGTTCACTCGCAGAGTAACTGTATCTAAATACAGTCATTTATCGTAGTTCAGAAGCTTGCATTCGTTTTTATTTTAATTCCCCTTACAGCCTCTTACACTCAGTTGAGTAAACATATCACATTATCTCTGAGACTAGAGGTCTCTGGAGGATAACAAAACAAGCTACATCCATTCTAGGTACTTCACATTCTATGTAGTGTGTTAAGAATCTTCCTCGCATTTTGACACGTATTGAGTATTCCTGCTCACGATTTCAATACTATCTTCATCGATTTTAATGTTGACAATATAAGTTATAATAATACAGAAATTCTGAGGATAATAGTAATAATAATAATAATAATAATAACGATAATAATAATCGTACCAAAGGCACTGTACACAAGTCTCCAAAGTCTGAATGATTATAATATACCAATAAAATTATTACAGGTAAGATCATAATTTGACCACAAAGAAATTTAAAAAATGTATATAGCAGAAGAGCCTTTCATCTTGTCGATAAAATCAGGAACGCGGGCTCATTTCAAAGATATGAAAACCGGTGTGGTATTTAGTAATACTATTTCGCGAATAGACTAGTAAATAAATAAATAAATCAATAAATTAATAAATGAATAAATAAGTAAATAAGTAAATGAACAAATGAACCGATGAACAAATGAAGAAGTAATCAAATAAAGAAATAAATAAACAAACATAAGTAAATAAATAAATGCATAAACAAACGAATAAAGAAATTAGCAATTAATGAAATAAATAATTAAACAAACAAAGAAATAAACAAATAAAGATTGAAATAAATAAAGGTTTACACAAATAAATACATAAATGAATAGATGGATAAATAAATAAATGAAACACGTAAATAGATAGATAGATAGATAAATAAATAAATAAATAAATAAATAAATAAATAAATAAATAAATAAGTAAATAAGTAAATAAGTAAATGAACAAATGAACCAATGGACAAATGAAGAAGTAATCATATAAAGAAACAAATAAACAGACATAAGTAAATAAATAAATAGATAAACAAACGAATAAAGAAATTAACAAATAAAGATTGAAATAAATAAAGGTTTACACAAATAAGTACATAAATGAATTGATGGATAAATAAACAAATGAAACACGTAAATAGATAGATAAATAAATAGATAAATAAATAAATAAATAAATAAATAAATAAATAAATAAATAAGTAAATGAACAAATGAACCAATGGTCAAATGAAGAAGTAAACAAATAAAGAAATAAATAAACAAACATAAGTAAATAAAGAAACAAACAGGTAAAGAAATAAACAAATAATAAAATAAATAAATAAACAAACAAAGAAATAAACAAATAAAGATTGAAATAAATAAATATTTCCATAAATAAATAATAAAATAGGCAGATAAATAAGTTCATAAATAAATACATAAATGAATGGGTAGATAAATAAATAAATGAAACACGTAAATAGATAGATAAATAAATAAACACATTAATTAATTAATAACTATGAAATAAATACATAATTAAATAATTAAATAAATAAGTAAATGAACAAATGAACCGATGAACAAACAAACAAAGAAATTAACAATTAATGACATAAATAAATAAACAAACAAATAATCAAAGAAATAAACAAATAAGGACTGAAATAAATAAGTAACTATTTACATAAATAAGTAATTAAATAGGCAGACAAATAAATAAATAAGTTCATAAATAAAAACATAAATGAATAGGTAGATAAATAAATAAATGAAACACGTAAATAGGTAGATAAATAATTAAACACATTAATTAATTAATACCTATGAAATAAATAAATGACTATTAAATAAATAATAACTACAGTTCGGATAAAGTAGCTGTATCAGGATAGGCATCTGTGGTCCGTGCGTTTGTTCACAAACATAAACTAGGGCTGTACTGTCCATTCACTGATGTTTTAACTAAATGGTGGTGAGCGCTCTTTCTTGCAGTTAAAGTTTGTAAACAAACCGCATGGACCAAGGATGCCTATCCTGTTACAGCTATTTTACCCGAACTGTAATAATAACTAATAAGTACCGTAAAGTGGGGATATTTCGGACGCAGGGGTAACATCAGACGGTAATTCAATTTATCATGTTTTATGTTGGTAACACCAGTTCTTAGCATCTTTTCCGCGCTTTTTACTATGTTCGTATGTTTCTGCACATTTTTAATGACCCATTGGTGAACTGGTGTTACCAACATAAAATGTGATAAATTGAATTACCGTCTGATGTTACCCCTGAGTCCGAAATATCCCCACTTTACGGTAACTGAAGAAGAAATGAATGAAAAAATAAAGAAAGAGTAAGGTACAAAATACACAATTAAATAAATTAATAAACAATGAAAGAAAGAAAAAACAAAGAAATTAACCCCTAATTGCTATCATTGGATACGTTATTTCATTCCCTGAGATCGTATCATATCTCATTCTCTGTCACGTCTGTTAATTATGATTTCAATAATGAAATATTTTACGAAGTACAAATATTTCCATAAAGTGTTAACATCTAGATAAGTAAAAGATCAATGTATTTGGTGGCTTTATGTGGTTCCATATCACATTCTTCTTGAATACAGTGTCCTCTAATTAAGTATTCGTCACTCTTGGACCTTCTGTCATATTAGTGTCAGTATTTTAGAGTTCCACTCAAATTTCCTGAACGGTAACGTTAGAAATTTCTATATAGAAGCATCGGTTTTATTCTTCTATTTTATGTTTTCAGCTATTAGCTATGTTTTCTTTCAAAATTTACAGTTTTTCGACGAAATATAAAACATATTTAGTTGTACCATTTCGGCAAAACTATGCATTCTCACGAAATATTATTAAATAGTGTATTATTGACTCCCACTACTTTACTATGTCGCCTTGGAAACATTCCTGCCTGGACGTTTTCTCATTATACATTAGGGTGGAGTGAATCTATACATGAAATTATTTTTATCTCTTTTCTATATGTAATAATTGCAAAAAATCTGTATTTTTACTTAGGAATGTAAAAAAATATGGATTTTCTGTATTTAATTTTTGAGATGCCCCAAGGGCTTTGAAGTTTCTTAAAATTATAATTTTGTTTGCCTCCTTGTATATTTGTTCTATTATTTTGTTTTTCGTTACATAGCTAATGAATTGCTGTAAAATCAAATATTTAAACTTTATTTAGAAGACTCTAAATTGGAGTTGCAGAATATAGTATTTTTAGGAGATCCAGAGGGACAAAATATATAGTGTTTGACATAAAATATGACAAAAATTCCATTTGAACTCATTTATTTTTTTTTAGTTGGAATTTATTCTTGTTTTCCTTTTCATTTCTTTCTGAGTGGTAACTAAATCAACAGGTCCAATTATCATCCTTCTTTCTGTTCTTTGCTCTAGTAAAACAATTTCTTGTTTTGGAACACGGCGGTCTTTATCACAATTAGTTCAACAGTATTAAGTTCTTTTTTTTTTTTTTTTGCATTTTCAACTGTATAATCAAATAGTTTGTTTTCTTCTTCTTTGAATTTCGCAATGTTGTCATTCTAGTTATTGTCACTATGTCATTTCTTACAAGGCTTCATTAAGTTTGTGTATTGATCATGGTAAACACGAATCAGTTGTAATATTCCTGTATGGCGGACTTTCAGGATTTATGCATTTACCTGGATTTCCTTAGTTTTGATAGCAACTCTTTCTGAAATGTTTCCAACAGTAGATTCTTTAGATTTGAATTCAGATTTCAATTCATTTTTGACCCATAGATAATATTTCATTACGTCATGATAGATAGGTAATTGTGATGGGTTCAGCCCCTCTGGGATTGCGAATACGGGGTTAAGATCAGATTTATACTGGTTGTTCATTTCAAAGTGTGTCATGACGTCATTGTTGATGAGTCAGCGATTTGAAGCGAGTTTCAGCTTTTGTGTCAGAGAAGTTGCTTATTAATCAAGGCGTTCTTCAATCTGAACTTGAGAACGTGTACGGTATAACTTGAACGTCGTAGCAACAGATGGCGGTCTGTACAGTCTGTGTGCTACCATAACCAAGTTTTGCGCGGCCAAGTCGTACGCAGGGTATTTGTTATCATCGGTTGCGTATGGCAACATTCCACAATACAAATCAAATGCTCCGTGTCCATGTTGACCGTCGAAGTTAATGTCAACAAATACGAAAGTAATCGTCTTAACTCTCTCCCCATATCCCGATAGTAAGAAAAAACTCACCTCAGTACATGTTTCGAAACAGTTCACATTGCTGCCACTACCGGCGTTACCGTACGTATCGGTAAGTACTCTTCTGAATGAACGCCGCACTTGCTAGGCGACTTCTCTGGCAGATAAGTAATACAGCTCTGCGGAAGTGTAGGAAGATTGAATTCTCTAGGCTCATCGACTAGCCACGTGACGGCATACAGCGAGCCATGGCACACTTTGAATTGAACACCCAGTAGTATTACTACTATTATATATATATATATATATATATATATATATATATATATATATATATATATCATAATCCGTGTCGCTACAGCCCGTGAAGGGCCTAGACCGACCAGCCGGTTGCTGGCCTCACGTCCACATGCCGAAGCAGAGGTGGACGATCATCCAATCAGAATGGAGGTACCGTGTGGTTAGCACGATGATCCCCCCAGCCGTTATAGCTGGCATACTATTAGAGATATCCAGATTTAAATAATCTGCAACATAAGAAGAATGAATTTCCATCATTTTTATTATATTTTACTTAAGAGTTTTGTGATTATTCCCAATTTTCTTATAAATTGAAGTTTCTGTGACACTTCAAAATGAAACAACAGGGGACCAAAAATATGCAGAGTCTTTTAACATGTATTTTTTTAACATAGTCCTGGTATCCTGTTCAGATTAAATCACTGGAGAATGTTCTCTGACTAAAGATTCTGAACCCCAAGATTTTGTGAAAATTTCAAAATATGATGCTCTTGAGGTACCTCTAAATATTAATCTAGAGAAAATATATTTTGCACTGTTCTTTATGATGTAACCCCACAACTTTTCCCAGGTTTTGATTCCATAAACTTCATATTTTCATTCCATCCTATTATACATATTAACTATCGGACCTCACTGTATTCCGGCTCTTTTTCCCTTCGACGTTTTTGCCTACTACGCACTGTATTTAAACTTCGGATATCTCTCGGTACTAGACTTAATTATTTTATTTTGTTGATCGATCAGCGCATTTAGCGCTATACAGACTACTTCAGAAGGAAGTAAACAAAAACAAATACAATTTGTGACAGAACCTTTTAATCAAAGATTATTAAGTATACTGTACCATTAACTGTCTGGTGTTATAGTGTGAACATTACACGTATTTGTTCCTTTTCGTTTGTCACTTGTCTCTTGTAAGTATGATAACCTACTGCATTTGTAGAGAAAGGAGAAAATATCTATTTGGAAATATGACCAAGATCGTCTCTTGTTAATTACTCTGTCTAAACAATAATGGCAAAAAGAAGGAACTTATTCAAATATTGTGTTTAATTGACGCTGGGGTTTTCAGAAAAAAAATAAAGTATGAATTCTAAATGAGGCAATAGAACAATGGACAGCTTCAAATACTTGGTGTGTACTATAAGCAGTAACATGAGCTGCTGCCAGAAAGTCAAAAGGAGGATAACAATGGCAAAGGAAGCTTTTAATAGAAAAAGGAGAACCTTCAGCGAACCTCTGGGAAAATAACTAAGGATGAGACTAGTGAAGTGCTTTGTGTGGAGTGTTGCATTGTATGGGGCAGAAACCTGGATATCACAAAGAAGTGACGAGAAGCGATTGGAAGTAATTGAAATGTGAGTAAGGAGAAGAATGGAGAGTGTGAAATTGACAGACAAAATAAGAAATGAAGCTGTGCTAGAAAGAGTGGGTGAAGAAAGAATAATGTTCAAACTGATCAGAAAGATAAAAAAAGAATTCGCTGGGTTACTGGTTGAGAAAAATAAAATGACCCACAAAAAGATGCACTGGAAGGAATGGTGAACGGGAGAAGAGCTCGGGGCAGAAGAAGATATCAGATGATAGACGACTTAAGGTGTATGGATCATATGCGGAGACTAAGAGGAAGGCAGAAAATAGGAAAGATTGGAGAAAGCCGGGTTTACAACGAAAGACCTGCCTCTGGACAGAAAACTACAATAAAAATTAATGTCTATCCAAATTCTTTCACCTACCTAAGATGTGTTCTCTATTACATAACCTCTACGTATGTTGAAAATAAGTTAAATATAATCGTAGGGCTTATATGCACAAATGTACGCTGAAAGGAAAGATCCATCTTTATTTATTTTATTGTTAGAATTAAAAATGTTTGAAATTGTAGTACAAGTCCGTAGTGAAGTTATCCTAAAGTAATGATTTCCAAACAATTTAAAGACGTTACCCACTTTTGGGTGAGACTTCATTTTGCGATCCCCGTCCCATTACTGTATCGTTCCCGACTCTATTCGAAAAATACAAAACCCTGTAAACTCGCAAACAATTATAATTTTACTCAAAATCAGCGGATACTTCCCGAAATACGGATTTGAACAACAGGTTTTTTGGGTATTTTCTGGAAGAAACTCAAAACAGTTACGACAATTACAGATAGATGCTGAATCTATTGCGTTGAACTGGCTGAAATCCCGAAAAATATGAAGGAAAAACTCATCGAAATATATATCTACTGCTGAGAAGTTGAAACTAGACCATTTTTCCTCAGATCATTTGGCAGTTTTGCATCAAAAGAATTCCTCGGTTTCGCAAAAGGAGCTCAAATATCGAATGCTTAGTCTGGATTTGAGAGAAATAGGCACACTTATCACATTAATTAGTTTTACTTTATAGCTGTTGAATTTTTTTGTGTCCAATGTTGTGTATGTGTCTATGTACAAAATTAATGTAAAGTTAATTAGGAGTTTTTGTTTTAATACTATTTCGCGACCCCTACTTTGGAAACCACTGTTTCAAGGGGTTAGGTACAGCTTACAATAGTAAAATTTTGGAAATATTAAACATTTTTTTTCCTCCATTACTATATCTTGTACAATAATGAAAATTAGTATGTGTAAAACAGTGTCCTTCTGCTATATGAAAAAAAATATATAAATTTTTACGATTAAAAAAAAAATATATATATTTTTTTAAAATTCAGTTCACTGTGCAGCGATGAAGCTTTTCCCACATAACTAAAAACATATCCAACATTCTGTGATGACATTTTTTGTGTGTATTTATGCTTGTCGTATCTACAATATGATGCAAAATCACTTCTCTACTTTTGATGGATTGTTTGATAAAAAATAAATTCATTTAAAAAGGTCAAATATCAGTATTTTCTTCTAACATAAAGTAAAAAAATATTTATTAAGGACTCTAGTTGAAAGAGCATGATATTGTAAACATGAATCGTAAAAATATTTTTTTCCAGATAGCAAAAGGACAATGTTTATACATACCAATTTCCATTATTGTACAAGATACAGTAATGGAGAAAAAATGTTGAATATTTCCAAAACTTTTACTGCTGTAAGCTGTACCTAATCCCTCAAAGGAAAGGATAAAATAGGAAAGAAATAAAAATTTACGCATTTAAACAAAATAGCAAATGATTTTACGTATTTTGAGTGAGTGAGTGAGTGAGTGAGTGAGTGAGTGAGTGAGTGAGTGAGTGAGTGAGTGAGTGAGTGAGTGAGTGAGTGAGTGAGTGAGTGAGTGAGTGGACACAGGAAGTGGGAAAAGTGAAGTATATTTATCTTTAGCACAATGTTTGCTTCATAATTAGGGTAAACTAGGTAGTTATTGACCAGTATACGGTGATTGACCGCTTCCTTTTTTCAAGTATATTGTGAATAAACCACGATCGTGATTTCACTTTTTGCTGCATATACCTCTAGTAGCAACCCTTATTTGTGGTTAGTTGTCGCTGTTCATCCCACTGAGTTAGTGTCTGTTGTCTGAGAGGACTGAAATCGATTGGAAATGCAACTGAACCTAAACAAGTGTAAGTAACTAGAGAAATTGCTAAGAATAATGCATCCAATAATTTATTTATTCTGCAAAGGATACATAAATTCTGGTGCTCATTTTTACACTCACAGTGTGAGAAAAGGTATAAGGTTTCCGTCCACAGAATATTATTTTGTTAAAGTTTTTATATGACATAAAAATGCCCCGTGGTCAATCACTATAAAGTGAATGGCCGCAAACTACAGTGATTGGTCGTTCATAAATTATTTGTTAGAATAATGACCAATTTGCTCCAATTCTATATATGTTATCGGTTAAATGATGGGGATTTTTACAGGACTGATACTATATTATAATGCCTAAGCCAGGTAAAGTGCATTATACAGGGAAGCTTTACGAAACGCTACAGAACCTGTCCACAGTGGATTTGATTTAAATGAAGCTGCCAAGAAGTTTGGTGTCCTAAAAGCAACCTTAGCGTCCAGAAGCAAATATCCCGTTGAAGGAAAAGTGTTCTTTGGTCCTCGTCCAGTGCTGGGTGAAGCCATTTGTAATAACATCAGAGAAATGACACACACTTGCTTCTGATAAGGCACAAAAGAGAAAAATGGAAGAAGAGGCAAGAAAAGAAAGGAAGCGAATAAGAAATGAAAGAAAAGGCAGCGAGAAGAGTTCTTTTCTTATTTTTTTAACTTGGTTATTTAACGACACTGTATCAACTATGAGGTTATTTAGCGTCGATGGGATTGATGGTAGCGAGATGGTATTTGGCGAGATGAGGCCGAGGATTCGTCATAGATTACCTGAAATTTGCCTTACGGTTGGGCAAAACCTCGGAAAACCCAACCAGGTAATCAGCCCAAGCTGGAATTGAACCCGCGCCCGAACGAAACTTCGGATCGGCAGGCAAACACCTTTGCCGACAGAGCTACGCCGGTGGCGAATAGTTCTTAATGAGAAAGATCAGAAGAAGAGAAACGAAACAGACAAGAAAAAAGTGAAAATTGTGAAAATGTATTGTTCAATCACTAATAAATGAGTATTCAATAACTGTGCAGTAGACGGTCAATCACTAATAAGCGTGTGGTCAATAACTGTGCAGTAGACGGTCAATAACTGTAAAAGTGGACTTGTTGCGTTTATTTAATTTATCTTTGCATTAAAATTTTATTTTTTCTTTTGTTTATTGATTTTGATTTGTTTCTGAATCTTCACTTGACCCAATGCCTTTAAAATTCTCTCAATAAGTTACCACTGTTTTCCGCTATTTCATTGTTTTATTATTCATTAGCTTAAGAGGTCAATCACTATACAGTTTACCCTATATTACAGATGACTGGTGACTTGATGTTTACCATTTCGTCACTGGAACTCTATGCCGCCTGAAGTCAAGGGCTGTCGAACCTTGAAATCTTTTAAATCCAAGTTAGAAAATTATCTTATGACGAGTTGCCAAACTTACTTACTGTTATGATACATGTTGTGTTGCATGTTTCTACGTATTCACTACATTTTTTTATATTCTAGTGACATTTATTTTATTTTATCTGTTTTTGTTTCATCGTATTTCCCGATAATGTTATGTCTATCATGTGATAAACTTGAGCTACTTAAAATCATAATTTTCCTTGCTGTGTGTTCCTAATAAATATTGTCTTCATTGTAAGCTTTGTACTTTACTATATTATTATTATTATTATTATTATTATTATTATTATTATTATTATTATTATTATTATTATTGTCTCATATTTTTATACTTTGTAAGTCTCATTTATTTTGACTTATGTTCACATTGTATGGGGTAGAAACATGAACATTACGACGAAATGAAGAGAAACGAATAGAAGCATTTGAAATGTCGGTATGGAGAAGAATGGAGCGTGTTAAATGGGCAGACAGAATCAGAAATGAAGTTGTGTTGGAAAGAGTGGGCGAAGAAAGAATGATGCTCAACTTGATCAGAAAGAGAAAAAGGAATTGGTTGGGTCACTGACTGAGAATAAATTCCTACTGAAGGAAGCACTGGAAGAAATGGTGAACGGGAGAAGAGTTCGGGGCAGAACAAGACATGAGATGAGAAACACATTAAGATATTTAGATCACATGCGGAGACAAAGAGGAAGACAGAAAATAGGAAAGATTGGAGAATGCTTGGTTTGCAGTGAAAGACCTGCCCATGGGTATAACACTTATGTATGTACTGTTCACAATTTGTTACGCCTTTTCCTTTCTTTCTATATGTTATATATTATGTCTAATTTCTACTGACTTGTTGTTTACATTGTATTACTATTATCTACTTTAGTTTTTGTGTGTGCTGTATTTTGTAAATTTGTATTGTTTTTTGTATCGCAGTTTTATTTCTGGTTGAGTAGGCCTACTAGCGAAGGCCGTATTACCTTAATTGTCAGGCTAAATCAACCATTATTATTATTATTATTATTATTATTATTATTATTATTATTAGTAGTAGTAGTAGTAGTAGTAGTAGTAGTAGTAGTAGTATTACTACTTCGCTACAGGTTTTCATTATATGAATTTGTTTAAAATCTCAGCTATTTAGATAATAGGAATTTATCTGCAGTAATGGTTTATACAGGGATATCATTTTATTTTTACTTCAATTTTTATTGTACCTCAGTTTTTTAATGTACTTCACTCCCACTCCTTCTACTAGTAAATTTCCAATCATCCTCCACACAGAACCAAAGCCGCGTATGTAGTCAAAGAGCCTTACGGTGATACTAAACAGTACTGATTGAGTATAGTACGTTCCATAAATATATTCGCGTTTTTCAGTGACGAAAGAGTTTTCAATATTGTATCATATTTTCGTACAGGTACTGTCGTCCGTTTGCCTACGTCACATTCCGATTTTCCCCACCTACTTCTGCTCGCCCTCTGTAAAGGCTAATGGCTAGGCTGTCTTAGCTCTTTTCTGAAAACATTAAATTTCTGTAAGGAATTGGGCGTCTACGTAATATTATACAACTATTTAAAATAACTTAAATAGAAAAACCTCCTTTCTTTCTACGACCCTGCGACGTAACTACTTGGATGCAAAGTAGATAGCATATCTAAGTAATTTTATCTTTTTGGATCGGGCAGAAGTGAAGATTGAATTTACAGTACGTCAGGTAATCTTTTATAGATTAAGTAAAGAATTATTTCCTTATGAATTACTAGTACGAAGGACGAAACTGGTAATTGGACTTAGGTACAATAGTCTATAGTGCGATAATATGCACAAAAGAACTGAAGCCTGCATCGAAATGAACGGCCACCATTTTAAAAAATGTGTTTAATATTCATATTATGATTATTTTTCAATTTAACTTCATTCTCTATATTGTACGCTAATGTGCTGTAGACAGTATAATATACACTGCATAATGAATGTGTCCGAATGGATAGCTCAGTTCGTGAGTAAAAACACTTACTGTTCAAACAGTACTGTATATTGATTAAACAAAAACCTAATGAAAATTATCAAACTCAAAATCGCGATAATTCCTAGTTTACGTAAATGGATGAACTACTTTTCTTCCCTCCTATACCTAGTAAAGTGATTTGTTTGTATTTTACGCCAGTATCATCGAACTGCAATCGTGGAAGGGGGTAGCAAATGTATAGCCAGGTTAATATTAGAAATGTTAGTAAAAATAAAATGATGTCTCTGTATTTAGCTAAAACACACAGTATATAGAGGAATATGTTCCAAAATTGTGTGAATAATTTAAAATAATTAATCGGGATTTTTATAGTGGAAAGAACGCAAAATGTGTTGCTAAACATATACAGGGACATCACTTTATTTTTACCAACATTTTTAACATTAACCTGGCTATACTCGGAAACACTGTTGCACCCTTCCATTACAGGAGTTTCATGTTACTAGTGCAATATGTAAACAAATCATTTTACTAGGTATAGGAGGAGAGAAAAGTAGTGTATCCATTTATGTTGTAGGGAAATACGATATTACGATTTTCAGTTTGATCATCACTTTTACGGAATTTATCAAAATACAGTAGAGTAGTAACATTTTTTTTTAACTCAACTTTTCAGGCGGCTATGTTCGTTATGTAATGTCTACTTTATTTATCATATTAATTATTGATGTTAACATACAATATAGAGAGTGCATTTAAATTGAGGGGGTCATAAGTAAAGGGCTGAAGTGCGCTTAAGTTACTTTGAGAATATGGGGTTTAAATATTTAAGCTTTCGTAAAATCGGTGAAATTTTTATTTAAATTTTAATGTGTGATGCGATTAAAATATCCCTTTGCCACTAAAATTTTAGATACTTTAGCTTACACTGGATGCACTTAACTCATGTTATTACAAATGTCACTAGCATTCCTTTGCTTCTAGCCACCTCAATTCAAAAAAAAAGCTAATCTGAATTTTTAAACAAGTTGCTGAAAATGGTTGCCGTTCATTACAATGCAGGTTTCAATTCAGTACGCATATTATTAAAAACATTTTGAAGCATATTCTCTGAAATTGAATTTATCGTTTCTTGAATATAATTTTTAGTACGATATTATTAATATAGGTTCTTTCTTCTATAGAAAACGCAATCATATTTCTGAAACACACTATACACTGCAGTGTTTACTTCACTGCTTGAAGACTTCGAATGCAACAGCGACCGTAAGTTTGTGTGTCTGACGGGAGCAAGGACATTAGTGAAGGGGTGAGAGTGAAGAACATTCAGAAATGCAGGTACAATAAAAATGCAAGTAAAAATAAAATGATGTCCCTGTATATCTGAACGCATTCTCTTTAACAAGTTTGAAAGCCTTTAAAAATAATTAAACGTGTTTCGTAATTACAGTTTTTGTCTATTTGATAGAGTTTTAACACGACAGAACTGTTGCTTCCCATCCTTCAAGATTTCGCAACCATGCACTGTAGTTGGCAAATAGCGGGTTTTCAATTTGTCGTGTATAATGTGTGGTACCTCATTTTTTCCTGGTCGCCTTGTAGAGGTCAGTAGTAGATATGGGAGGGACTCGCTGGAAGTAGTTTCCAGGACAGGCTGGCTGGCAACATCAGCCTGGGAGAGAAATGTTTGTCGCCATGGTTACGGCGCTTGCGCTCGCTTCAGCCTCTGTTTGGTGGAGCTACTGCTAGGGGTTTGTTCCGTACCGCTTCTCCGAGGTAGCTGCTCAACCGCTCCTGGCTGCAATGTTGTACCACACAACAAGGGAAAGTCGTGTATGCCTCTTCCTCGATGACAACATCCGTTGTCAATGCCAAGGAACAAATTTGGACAGCCCTTGCAAGTACTAAAACGTGTGGACACCTGTGATGTTATGTGTTACCGACTGTACCTCTTTCTTTCTTCAGTGTATTAATTTGTGATCAAAGTAAAAAAAAAATAAAGTGTCAGGTTAAGGGTGGGGCACATATTTACGGAAAATACGCACAGACGATGTTTCCTCTTGACGTAACACGTTTAATCGTATCGCTGTAGACACTGAACATTCTCAACTCGCTTGTCATCTTCCGAAGTGCGAGAAAAAGCTATTTTCCTAACCACTTGTACGTTGATTGTGCTAAAATTCGAGCAGGAATGTAGTGCGCGGTATCTCCAAACAGAGGGCAGTAGTATCGACTTGTCTCTGTACACAGAAGGGTTCACACATTCTGACAGACGGGTACTGTTGTTATGTTTGAAAATGGACACAAACCGGTTTGTCCGTGGTTATGCTATGCAAAGGTCATAGAGGTCGTCAGGTTGTAACAGATTTTACGCAAAAACATACGTTAGCAACTGTTTCAAATGCACGGAACAGAAGTAACAACGTGTTGAGTAAGAAAAAAACACAAATAAGAAAAGTGCTAGTGGTTTTCTAGTGCCAATAGTGAAGAAGATACAGTGATGGAAAGTTTAAAAGTAAAGAGTGTGTCTAGAAGGATGTTGAAGCCGAACGAAGTAATACGCAGACTGGACTTTTGGTGTTTCGGTAGTAGTGTCAGGCGGTTCGAGATGTTTTTACTGATGGAAGGGCGCCAACACAGGAAGAATGGCAGATGTTAATGACTCTGCCACGCGATTGGAGAGACTACCATGACCGCTCTTCCTTCATTGCAGTCTCAGATATCACTACCAGCTGAAGAATATAGATATTTTCTTCTCCAGCTGGTTCTCCTATTTGCCTGTTCTCTTCCTGTCTTAGTGTTACTCTACTTCTGCTGTCGCTTTCTAGATGCTGTTTTCTCCGACCGCAGGAGACGCAAGTCTTGATCGCGCAGCGCTAACGTCTTACCTTGACTAATAGCAGTAGGAAAATCCTCTGCCAGAACTTGTAGAACTTGTTTCTACTAGCTTCTTGAATAGCATTGTCGAAGTAATTTGTTAAAAACCAGCGACGGCTTTTCTTAAAATTCCTACATGACATTCATATGTTTTAGGTCGCGCATTATGCATGAAAAGACGTAAATAAAAATTTTTACAGTATTTTCTTGCTGTTGCTGTACGTGTTAATTAGATAGCCAGAAACGAAAAAAATAGTGACGTGCATTTGAAATTGTGGTTCTTTCTTTTGAAATAACTGCATTTACTGGTGTTGGTTTTAAATGTTTCACATTTTAAATTGCAACTTAAATTAAAATGGTTTACATTTATGATTTTTAACGGACTTGACTGTGTCTTTAGAACAAAGCACGTCATGCATTTTTTTGAAAAGATATATAAATAAAGTTGCATAAATGTCTTCAAATACAGGAGATAGAGTAGGGAAAGTGCGTGGTGAATTTTGTGTAAATCTTGGATTTCACGTCAATAAATTTCGAAAATCGAATGCCAATGCAAGAGAAGTGGTTTATCGAAATTCTGTTAGAGAGGCGTATCTTGCAAAAATGATGTAATATTATCTTTTCGGCGCTGTTTCAGACTGTTAATCATTTATAAACAGGAGAAACAAGGGACCTAGTGAAGTATAAAAAAACGCCTCGCTCCTTCACCGTCACAGAGTTTTCTTTTCCTCTCCTTTTCGCCGTAAGACAGCATCTACCGAAACACTTTTTCCCTTCATCGATCCACCCGTTTCCCGTCTTTCTTACCCTCCCACCTTCACATCCCTTCCCTCTGCCGAACATCTTAACCCACTTACTGGCACCCTCTCTACACCATCCCTTTCCTCTCTACCGGCACCAACCCCTTTTCCTGTGCAAAGCATCACGTTTTATCGCATTTCCGCCACTGCCATCATCAGAAATTTCCTTTCTTTTAACACGATAACTTCCACGTAGCAACTTCTCTTTCCCCCTGCGTGTGTACCAGAAGGCCTAACCGTCCGATCGGTTATTTGCGTGACCGAAGTGACTCGACATCGGGACTATGGTTTTTGGATCGAGCTGTGCCACGGTCTTCGTGAGCCTACTGGTGATGCTGCTAACGGTTACCATGGCGACTACATCGAGGCCTTCTTGGGGGGGCGTGACCGACCCCGGCGTATCCACAGCTGCCAACTTATCATCCACCTCTCCGAAATTACCATCTTGGAGAGGAGGTGGCAGTACTAGTACTCACCACCACGGCGATAAGAAGAGGGGGAATCTGACCATCGGGTTAATACTGCCGCACACCAGCTTCGGAGTCAGGGACTACATACGGGCCATCAAGGGGGCGGTGGAGAAGTTGGGAAAGTCTCGCGGGCCGAAGTTAAACTTCTTGAAGAAGTACGGCTTCTCACCCAACGAGGTCCACAGCGTGATGATGACCCTAACGCCCAGCCCTACCGGTGAGTAGTGGAGCACCTCCTTCTTTCTCATATTACTGTAAATTTCTGTCAAACGCGTTGCTGTTGTCACATTTCTTAGTACTTGGACGCTCATTGATTTTCTTGTAACGCGGAACGACTTGTTTCATAACTATTATAGACTGGATAATTTTTGTATCGTTTCTTCTTTTTCCACTTCACATATTAGAATTCTGACTCTATGTATCTAATTCAAGAATGACATAAGGATTTGAAGAGTCCACTGCAAGGATGATGGATGTCACTTTCTTGTCGAAAATGAACCAAGACTGTCAATGTATAACTTAAGACATATAGAATGTACATAGAGAGTTATATGGCATTAACACTGATAGTCATTGTCCAGTAATGATCGGAAAGTCACAGTTAAGCTTTGAGCGCTAAGCATTTCAAACTTCCAATTGCTTCTCCTGAAAAATGTATTCCAAATGACATCTATCATTCTTGCAGTGGACTCTTCATTTGTCTTTGATTTTCATATCTATCAGATCTGCGAATAATATTGTATGTAAAACACAATGTAAGGAAATTCGCAATTACTTTAATTTTATTTTTACTATCTGACATTCCAAGGCTTACCTATAGATACAGATTAGCACACAATTTACACTAATGCTTGTACTCACAGTGCTGTATTGGAGTTAAATCGCTCGCTTGAACTCGGTCGAATGTCGTACCCTCGAGTGAGATAAGATCGGTCGTGATACGTGATACGTGGATTCTAAGGGTCGATTTATAAAACACGGACGAAATCGTGGTTCGAAACCTCGGGTTTTAAACCGCGATCGAGGTTTGAATCCTTATGCGATTTCTAAAACGGGGTCGAGACGCGGCTTGAGAAGAAACCGAGGTTCGTGGGTTTTATATATGGCAACGTAGCTAAGAATCGGTTTTTATTCTCGTAAACAGTCGATATTAGAAAGAAATGAACATCGGGATTAATATTTTTATTGAATTGCAGTAAGTCACATTCTTTTGTTCTCAGCTAAGTTATTGTTGTATTTTCTAATTTACAGAATAGAAACTATGTGCGTTTAATACTAGCATTACTTAGTATTTAATAGGGAACGGATTTTTAGGTACCAGAATGATATTGACCCAATAATTACCACAAGTCGAGCGTTTATGATGTAGTTCATCATTTGTTCGTAACTACTACCAACATTAACTAAGTACCTGAAAACCCGGTTGTAAGGAATTAATAACCTAAATATTAACTCGATTAAAATTTCAATTGAAACTAAAATGTAGTATGGTTGTATTTTCACATATAATTGGCCTACTACGTGGAAAGACCCAGTAGCATAAAACTTAAAATAAGAAGACGAAATCACGTTTGCTTCATATTCTTGTAGGCTTACATCAGTTTCGAGTATTAAATAAAATGTCCAGAAATACTGTAAAGACTAAGAATTAAGTTATATCGTCTTATTGGCACAAAGATATAATTAATATAAAATATTATATCTTATTTTCCTCAAAGAAACAAAGTGTAAAAAAATTGTCAACCTGCCGCCTCTTGAATTTCGTTGCAGATTAATATTTAGCATTCTTGCTAAATTTTGTGTTGATTCCTTCGAAAATCGAATTATTCGTATGAAATTATTGTCGTTATATAGTTACAAAAATTATTTTTGTTCCTCATCACTCTAATCCGGGGATTTAATACTCGTAGATACAAATTTTCCCTTGATAATCATCCAGCTGATCTACTACCTCCATCTTATATACATGAACTCATGGTTTTAAACCTGCCCCAGCCGTGGTCTCTGCTTCAGACCATGGTTTCGAGCCATGGCTCAGAAAAATGAAAAAGATCTCGTTTTATAAATCCAAACGCGGTTTACGACCATGGCTTTAAACCGCGTTTGGATTTATAAAACGAGATCTTTTTCATTTTTCTGAGCCATGGCTCGAAACCATGGTCTGAAGCAGGGACTACGGCTGGGGTAGGTTTAAAACCACGGCTTCATGTATACAAGATGGAGGAAATAGATCAGCTGGATGACTATGAAAGGAAAATTTGTGATTACAAATATTAAATCTCGGATTAGAGTGATAAGAGACAGGAATAATCCTTTGTAACTATATAACGACGACAATTTCATGCGAATATTTTCAATTTTCGAAGGAATCAACGCAAAATTTAGCAAGAATGCTAAATAATAATCTGCAATGAAATACAAAAGGCGCCAGGTTGACAAGTTTTTTACACCTTCTTGTTGCTTTGAGAGAAGTAAGATATAGGCCTAATATTTTATACTAATTACACCTTTATGACTATAAGAAGATGCAAGTTAATTCTTAGTCTTTACAGTAGTTCTGGACATTTTATTTAATACTCGAATGATATGGGCCTACAAGAATATGTATCAAATAAGCGTAATTTTGTCTCCTTATTTTAAGTATTATGCTCCTGCGGCTTTCCACGTAGTAGGCCTATTATATGTGAAAATAGAACCATATAATATTTTAGTTTCAATTGCAACTTTAATCCAGTTAATATTTAGGTTATTGATTCGTTAGACCCGGGTTTTCAGGTAGTTAAAGTTGGCAGTAGCTATGAACAAATGATAAACTACAACATAAACGTTCGAATTGTGCTAATTATTTAGGAAATATAATTCTGGTACCTAAAAATCAGTTCTCTATAATTAATGCTAGTGTTTTACGCACATATATTCTGTAAATTAGCAAATATAACAATACCTTAGCTGAAAACAAAAGAATGTGACTTACTGGAATTCAACAAAAATATTAATCCCGATGTTCATTTCTTTCTAATATCGACTGTTTACAAGAATAGAAATCGATTCTTAGCTGCGTTGCCATATATAAAACACACGAACCTCGGGTTCTTCTCAAGTCGCGTCTCGACTTCGTTTTAGAAATCGCATAAGGATTCATACTTCGATCGCGGTTTAGAAGCCGAGGTTTGGAACCACGATTTCGTCCGTGTTTTAGAAATCGACCCTAAGAGTCTTATACTCCCATTTCATTCTAAATGCACCCAACCTCTTCCGTTTCATAATGTGTGTTGCCTAGCTGGTAAGAAATGTTAGACCTGTAAACGTTCTTCGTGATTTTCCACAAAGTTATGGACAAGAGTCATTTTGAAAATAAAATTATATAACATTTTCCTTTTAACTTTGGTTGCTTAGGTACATTTTTGGGCAATCATGCCTTTTTTTCATACTTACCATTGTTGTTTACATCCTTCGTAAACTGACAATACCGCACGTTCTCTAGTTGCTATGCAAACAAAAGAACTCACAATACTGTTATAACTACTTAGAAACAAATAGAGAATTTGTTTAGAATATACATTTTCTTACCTTCTTTTAGACTTCTCCGGTATTAACTTACCGCAACCGATACTGTATGCTTCGTTAATGTCTTCATCCTCTTAATCCTTAATCAATGCTTTTGCCGTAATCATTAAATGATTACAAAACTACGAACTAAACTAATATATCGACGGCTTAGTGTCAAAGGACACTAACTCCAAAAATCGACTTTTTGAGTTATTTATAGTATCATATTGTACAAAGTGGGCTTTATATAGTGAGAAAGTAATATGTCTCTACAAATTATAGTTTTTTTTGGGGGGGGGATAGTGGTGTGTTAATTTAGACACATGCTAAGTGTCAAACAACACTATCTACACTTAGTTTTCTTTGACAATAACAAAATATAGACTAGAAGAACACTAAGTCGAGATAGTGTTCTTTGTCTCTAAATTATTTAACATTTCTAAGACTTTATTGGTGACAGTGTCTAAGAACATACAACTAACAATGTAATACAATCACCATACTGTTCATTGTTAGAGAATTGATAAGTTTTTAATTAATTGAATAAGCATTCTTATATCAATCCAGTTTGTAATAAGTTTACAGTTTGTAAGAAACGCAGCACAGGATTGTTCTGATAATTTGATACTCTTTTATTAGAGCTAAGAAATACTCAGTTCGAATACTAGGGGCAGGTTATGGTGAAGTCGGCTTTAGCGACATCTAAAATTTCGCAAGGAATGAGTGATTAAGCTAATAAGAGAATAGATGTTATTAGTCCATCTCCAACGCCAGATAACAGGGAAAGCCAGCAAGTCCTTAAATAGTGGAAAGAAATTGCTGGTAAAAAAGTTCTAGACAAAGATTGTACAGAATGTCTCCTTAAATGCAACCTCTCATTTAGTGCTGAAGACAGACATAAAATTCATAAACAATATTGCATTATTGAGAATAACGATTTGAAGCGGTAATTTGTGATGGACTTTACAGAAGTGAAGGAAATCCAAATCCAAAAAGAATGAATCTAGAAACACCATTTTTCCTGGTGAAAAATAAAGAAAAGGTATGGGTGTGCAGGAGTTTTTTCTCGCCATCTTTGATATATCCAACACAATAATAGAACATATTTTGAAAAAAGTGACAATAACATAGTGAATACTGATCGAAGAGGAAAGCTTGAGCCCGGAGTGAAGAAATCTGGAAGTACTCGTGTATATATAGTGAACCACACTGCTTAATTTTCAAGAGTACTTTCCAACAAGAGCACAAGAAACGACACTGAAAGAGAATATCTGTTTTGTGATTTATATTTACAAAAAAAAAAAAATATATATGAATTGTACAAAGAAAAATTCAGGAATGCTAATGTTCGGGCAGAAAAGTTTTCATATTATCGTCACATTTTCAAAAATAATTTTAATATAGCTTTCCATAATCCCACAAAGGATCAATGTTATAAATGTTATAAATATGATCGCATGTCTGAACGTAAGACGATAGAGACGGAGGCAGTTCATCCGTCCGATATTGAAAGAAAGGAAGCAGCTTGTCAAGTAAAAAAACGATTACAAAATTAAGGCATAAGTAAACAATCTTTATTTTTTTAAATTTGATTTCGAAGCTGTGCGTTACAGTGTTTTATAAACTTAGATTATTAGCTGTATATAATTTCATTACCAGAAACAATAACTATTTCCACTGAAACAAAAAACCTACGTACTGCCTTGGCAAATACGTTCAAACTTTCTTACCGAAAATATTTCTTAGGCACATAAGTCAAAAAATTCGATTTTTCTGTTGTACCTAATCACTTAAGTCTAGCATTTCTTCTAATTTTTTAAATAATACAATTTCTTGTATCCTAAATTGAAAAGGGTGTTACTTGAGCCAAAATACATTAATTTCATTATTATACTTATATTCAGTTAAGAATAAATTAAAAGGAAAGTCTCTCCTGAGAAATTAATTTTTTTTTACTTATGTGCCTTCTCCCGCCGACCAAAGATTTTTACATTTGAAACAAATTAATGCAGTATTAAAAATTTAAAACAAATTTATTTAAATGACGATATTACACAAAATAGTGTGCAATACACATGCGTTAAGTGCATAACAGAATCTCAGTTCTGTTATTTCCAAACTTGTATCGCAATTTTATAATACTGGGTTTTCATTTCAAAGTGTGTCATGACGTCACTGTTGTTGAGTCACCGATTTGAAGCGAGTTTCAGCTTATATGTCAGAGAAGTTGCCTATTATTCAAGACGTTCTTCAATCTGAACTTGACAACGTTTACGGTATAACTTGAACGTCGTAGCAACAGATGGCGGTCTGTACGGTCTGTGTGCTACCATAACCTCGTTCGAACTGTGTTTTGCGCCGGCAAGTCGTACGCAGGGTATTTGTTATCATCGGTTGCGTACGGTAACATTCCACAACACAAATCAAATGCTCCGTGTCCATGTTGACCGTCGAAGTTAATGTCAACAAATACGTAAGTAATCGTCTTAAGCCTCTCTCCATATCCCGCCACTACCGGCGTTATCGTACGCATCGGTACGTACTCTTCAGAATGAACGCCGTACTTGCTAGGCAACTTCTCTGCCTCCTAGGTAATACACCTTTGCGGAAGTGTAGGAAGATTGAATTCTCTAGGCTCATCGGCTAGCCACATGACGGCATACAGCGAGCCATGACACACTTTGAACTGAACACGCAGTACTTGAACTGCTCTATTTCGTAAGAATGCGTAACTTAACGAATAATTGAACATGAAGGATATGATTCCGAAGTATATGCATCTCTTATGTAGAATCTGTCCTAGATAAAGGATATCGATGGCCCAGAACCAGACTGTTCCAAGTCCATTTTACTATTTCTTTTTTCAGGAGAGCTATTCTAAGCTCCTGACATTCAAAGCTTCATGAAACAATTTGGAATAGCTTCATAGCAACCTTATGGAGAGGCATATTTACAATTTTGTTCGATTCATACATGCAGGCAAGAACATAGCACACAATGAAACACAGATTTCTTTCTTAAAAAAAGTTAGACACAGAACAGTCTGGTTTGCAGCCAACGATATATATAATTAATAGGCTATTTTAAGATGCTATATCAACCGCGATGGTTATATAGCGACTGAGCGAAATGAAGGCGGTAATGCAAGCGAAATGAGTCAGGATCATAGTGCTGCATTGGAGTTAAATCGCTCGCTTGAACTCGGTCGAATGTCGCACCCTCGAGTGAGATAAGATCGGTCGTGATACGCTCGTAATAAATAGAAGGACAGTACAAGGTCACCTCACCGACATGTCTTATCTTGTATGGAAGGCGACAGATAAAATACGTTTTGCTCACACGTAAAAATAAGGCTTTATTTTCTGCGTTATGACAAACCTTTAATGGAACGTATCAAAACAGTAACATGAAGTTATAAATAAAATAGTGTGAAAAACTTCGATATACAGTTATTATTGGTAATTAATGATTATTGAATATTTGATTTACCACACATATATAATATGATAGGTCCATACATAGTGTTGCGCCTACGTATATACTGCGACAACGTAGAAACGTTTTACAAAATATTATTGATATAGCAGTAGATTAATAACAATATTAGTACAGAGATAACGTCACAGAAAATATAATAAAACGAATAATCATGCTGCACAACTGTTACAGACGCAAAGATTGATACACTAATTATAAGAGATTATTATTATTACTAGAAAACTTGATACGGCTCTTGCATTATCATGATTGTGTTCTCCGTTTATAATAATTACATTTATTGTACATCTAATAAGATCTATCAGATCTGACAAAAACAAAATCACTCCTGTTTGGGAAAAAAAAACATTTATCTGCAACATTTATATTACATTTTAAAGCAAGTTTTGTAGTTGTACTATGGAGAGATTAGTTAAACACTGCAATGTTTTGAAATGATAAACATCTATGATGTTACTTCATCATTGTAACAAGAACGAATGTCTAACGCTCGGCTTATACCGTTCGAGGATTTATCGCTCGCGACATTTTCACCCATCATGCATGTGCGCTACCTATCGGATTATGCTTTGAACTAGTTGGAGCTCGAGCGAAAACGTCCGCTGCAGACATGTACATGAATGGGCACGACAAAAATCTTAATATATAAAATTGAATGTGGGTATGTATGTATGTATGTGCTCTATACAAATCTACACGCTTTGACCGATATGTGCCAAAGTTTGCACATTTAACCTTCATAACCAGGAGAAGAACATAGGCTACATAAAATTGTACAAATGGAAGTTAAATTAATTAAATATATATAAAATAAAAATAAATAGATCAAATATTCATGTATTATATTAAAATGCAAAATCTTCTACAGTCAATTGTTCTTTATTATTGTCTGTTGTATTCAACATAGACTTTCACGAGGCCTTGGAAATTTTAACACGAAATTAAATTACATTGTTGTTACACATCATGAAGGCTCAAACTAGATAATTCATGCAATAAGTATCTTTACGCAGTCCAGGACCGTATTATGAATTCCTCGATGCAGTTTTGTAGATAGTGAGCAGACTGTTTTATCCAATTGAATTCTAGAACTCTTTCAAACTACAAGGATTGCTACCACATAATTTACTTAATATTGAATAGCCATAGTAGACCTACTATTGCGAAATATTGACTCACCAAAATTATGCATTAACAAGAATTTGTGTCAAAAACTCATGCGAAACGTAATGTGAGTGGCAATATTAACTGGAAAAACGAAAGAAGATGATGTTTTTATCCCACGTATTGCTATTATAGCCATTCAATTTTAAGCAATTATTATAAGTTATAGTAATATTTGTGCTAATATTACAATATTATAATATTGCAATAATAATATAGAGCCTATTTTACTGTTAATGTTAACCCGGCTCTTAATTATTAATAAGTTATGGCCACTAATGACTTGGCCGTTTATAGAAAAATATGATTTTCTGTTGTGGTAGTGTTCTACATTGCCTTCTCCAGGAGAGTGAATTCTGATGAGTATAGTCTCCGTTACTGCAAACACCCTGAAATCCATGTATTTGATAGAATCCATCCGTTACAGATTGAAGTTTGGCCTTGAAGGAAATTAAATATATTGTGGGCAGAAAGGCTTAATAATGCATAATGCCGTGGTACGATAAATATTATCATCAATCACAATGTTAAATATCTTAAATATCCCTGTAGCATAAGGTCTTAATGTTGTTAAAAATCTATTCATAGGTGAGATGGAATTATTTCGATTAGTCAGTTTCTTTGGATATTAGTGGCACTTTCTTTAATATTCGTTACTAGGGAGGAATAAGTAAATATGGTTCGTTTTGGTTTTATATAGTCCCCTTGCCGAGGTCTCCGATAAGTCTAACAAACAGTTTATTTAGAAATAGACCAAAATTTAAAACCCGGGCAACGCCGGGTAATTTAAGCTACAGACGTGGACAGATTATTAACAAAATTGACGATTGTTATGATAATTCTGTTTACAAAATATGACTTTTCAATTTAGACTACAGTTAACAATTTTGCATATTTCCATCATTACAGTAGACAGAAATATGCATAAATGTCAACTGTAATTTAAATTGAAGAGTCAAGAGTTGTAAAAATATATAATAAAAATCTTCAATTTTGCTAATAATTTGTAAATTAGCAAAAATGTCAACTGCATTGAAGAGTCAAATTTTGTAAAAATATAAAACAAAAATCTTCAGTTTTGCTAATAATTTGGAAAAATCCAAAATGTCAACTGCAGTCCAAATTGAAGAATCGAATTTTGTAAAAATATACAATAAAAACCTTCAGTTTTGCTAATAATTTGTAAATATGTAAAAATATCAAATGTAGTCCAAATTGAGGAGTTACATTTTGAAAGATATGCAATACAAATCTTCAATTTGGCTAATTATTTGGAAATACACAAAAATGTCAACTGAAGTCTAAATTGAAGAATCATATTTTGTGAAAAAATATAAAAAAATCTTTAATTTTGCTAATAATTTGTCCACGTCTGTAGTATATAGATAAAAATTTAAGTTAAAAATACAGATTTTCAATTACAAATATATAATTTTAACAATTATGCGGAGTGTTTACCATATAGGTGATTTTTTAAGATGGCCACTGAGTATTTAATTATATTTTGAACAATCTCGTCTTGAATATCTTTGCCTAATTTAAATCTCCCTTTCCACGTCACAAAAAAATTTAAGGATATTCCTCGGAACCCCAACAGCAGACCTGTCACTGTGATACTCTGGACGTTGTATTTCTTACAGAAGTAAGGTATTGTTGACTCGTATATTTCTTTTTCCTTTTTATCAATATCCATAGGTTGTGCTTTGGAACTGTTCAAAGCGTATTGTAGAGTCATGATCTCTGTTACAGATTTTTCCTACTGATAACGATGATGTCAATCCTCCGTACGCTATCTTGATCAGCTAAACAATGAACTTCTTCGTAAGCTTCCAAACCTTTGTATCGGAGAGCAGCAGCAAGAAGGGAACGCATGATGTTATGTCGTTTTAGTCTTAAGATTTCTCATACTATTATTCTTTTCTCATATTCTAATTTTTAATTCGAGACAACTCGCAGAAATCTTTCGCACACTTTGACTGTTTTCTGGATTTGTCATTCTGAATTTTATGAATCGCTCATCTTCCATTTCTACAAACATATAACAAATAGTCATAGGTTTAATTACTCGTGAGAAATTAGAATATT
Source organism: Periplaneta americana (assembly GCA_025594305.2). Lineage (NCBI taxonomy): Eukaryota > Metazoa > Arthropoda > Insecta > Blattodea > Blattidae > Periplaneta > Periplaneta americana. The sequence goes on along the minus strand of JAJSOF020000037.1, from coordinate 20,435,176 downwards.
TAATAAGGTATTTGTGACAGGATAACAGAGAGGGTTTAGAATTGAACGGGTTACATCAGCTCCTTGTTTATGCGGATGATGTGACTATGTTAGGAGAAAATCCACAAACTATTAGGGAATACACGGGAATTTTACTTGAAGCAAGTAAAGAGATGGGTTTGGAAGTAATCTCGAAAAGACAAAGTATTTCGTCGTTGTTCCGGCAATAACGCCTATGTGACATATTTATCGATTTTAAGATTTTTGCTCTATGAAATAACTTAAATAGTGATACAGCCAACAATAAAATCTCCTAAATGTAATTACGAGTATATTTCTTTCTTTCTTTCGAAAATGTAAGAATTCACAATCTCTTACGCACTACTGCCATAGAAGAATAGATGTGTCTTTTCTTCCTACTGAAACATTTCATGTATTGCACATAGGAGCTATTGCAGGAACAACGACAATATGATTATGTCTCGTGGCCAGAATATTGTATGAAATGCAAATATAAAAATTGGAAATTTATCCTTTTAAGAGGTGGAAAAATTCAAATATCTTGGAGCAACAGTAACAAATATAAATGACACTCGGGAGGAAATTAAACTCAGAATAAATGTGGGAAATGCGTTTTATTATTCGGTTGATAAGCTTTTGTCATCTAGTCTGCTCTCAAAAAATCTGAAAGTTAGATTTTATAAAAAAATTACATTACCGGTTGTTCTGTAAGGTTGTGAAACTTGAGCTCTCACTTTGAGAGAGGAACAGAGGTTAAGGGTGTTTGAGAATAAGGTACTTAGGAAAATATTTGTGGCTAAGAGGGATGAAGTTAAAGGACAATGGAGAAAGTTACACAATGCAGAACTGCAAGCATTTTATTCTTTATCTTACGTAATTAGGAACATGAAATCCAGACGTTTGAGATGGACAGGGCATGTAGCATGTATGAGTGAATTCAGAAATGCATATAGAGTGTTAGTTGGGAGGCTGGAGGGTAAAAGACCTTTGGGGACTCCGAGACGTAAATGGGAGATAATATAAAGATGGATTTGAGGGAGGTGGGATATGATGGTAGGGACTGGATTGATATTGGTCAGGATAGGTACCAATCGCGGGCTTATGTGAGAGCGGCAATGAACCTTCGGATTTCTTAAAAGCCATAAGTAAATAGGGTATTTTTGTGTTTTCATTCATGTATTTAAATTTATTTATTTATTTAAATTTAAATACTCAGAATAAAGAATATAATTACAAACAAAGAAGAGAAATAGAAATAAAATAATACAAACAATATAAAACAGAGATACAGTAGTATTAACAAAATTTGAGACCGAATGAGGAGGGCTCGTGTTCGGTCGCAGTTAAGATATAATATTAATAGGCCTATAAGAGAATATAAAATATAATAAAATAGGAAATAGAATTAAAATTACAGTTACAGAAGTTATATAATACAATATTAATATAAGAGAAATATAGAAAAAATAATAATAAAAATAAATAAGTAAAATAAAATAGGAACTAAAATTTAAATTACAGCGGCAATGGAATTACATAATATAATATTAACACTAGAGAAGAATAATATCGCACGTGAAAAGTAGGACTATATGTATATATTTCAAAATTATAGAATACAAATATAATATAGGATGATTAATTCATACACATAGGCTATAAATTTATTTAATCAAATTGAAGACATAAACACGTTTCTAATTTTCTTGTTATATGTTAGTGGGTTACATGTTAGAAGTTCTGGGTGTAATTTAGTTAAAGCATTGTACAACGGAGTGCCAAAATTAATGCTTTAGACTAGCAGATGTGAGACATTTAGGTTCTACTAATGTTGAATTAATATTTCGTCTTGTGTCATAACTGTGTGTCTGTAATACAAACTTATTACGATTTTTATGATAAAATTTTAACAGCGTATACTTATAAATTTGTTCAATATTAAATACATTAAATTCAGAATAAATTAATTTAGTTGGATAATCGAAACGTTTCTTCAAACAAATTTTAATTATTCGTTTTTGTAGTAAATTTAACGGACTAAGATTAATTTTTGTACTTCCACCCCGAAAAATTATACCATATTGAATGACAGACTGAATAATGGCCAAATAAACATTTCGTAGAACTCTAATGGGTAAGTAGCATCGAAGATTAACGAATTTATAAATTGTTTCACGAAGCCTCTTACAAAGATAAGTATTGTATTGATATGTATTGATCCATATTTTATTCTCTTAGTATGTCCAACACTTAGTCTACGTGTTCTACAGATCTTTTAGTTCAAGATTTATGAAACTTCTTGTTACTTCTTTCGTCCGTTTGAAAATTAACATAGAGATATCAGTATTTTCCAAATGAACATAAAATAGGTTATTATGTTATTATTTCCCATTTTATCTCGTTTTATCAGAGAAAGGTTGCCTCATATTATATTATATCCCTTATTTTTCCTAAATCCTTTTTGTTATTTTAATTAATTAATTACCTAATTCATTCTTTCGTTCTCTCTCTGACTAATACATTACAGTTTTCCAATATGGTAAAATTTGTATGATCGTACATAGACCCATAGAGATATATTTATTTCTAGTACATGATAAGCATTTATTTTATACTTTAATGTAGTATTGAATTATATAACTTAGAAAATTTTATTGTTGATAATAATTACATGATCGAGATAATTTATATACTCGTACTAGCCATAACATTGTACCTACAGTTTAAATTCAAAATAAATAAATGATGAGCTCATTTTCAAAACGTCTCTTGTCCACCTGATAGCGGAAATAAGATTTTTGTGTCCATGCATTCTTCAAATATAACTCCACATTCACTGTCATGATTTGGCTTCAGCACGCCCTCTAAACCACTAAAATATATTGCGTTAAAAGTGGCTATTGGAATCAAATTGACGTTTGTCCACAGCAAAATTGCGACAAAATATTAGTTCCAGTTTTGGAGTCGAAGAGTCTCATGCTCTCATCTATATATAATTTTAACTGGTAATGGAAATTACGGGAAAACAGCTGAACGGATTTTAATAAATGACCCCTCATTTTTAAGCTTGGAACTCAAAATTTTCAGAAAAATAGTAGTTTTCAGTGAAATGTCAATTTTTCAACATAATTTTCCTATTTTCGAAAATCCATCTGTCGTCAGTTTTGAGAACTAGCTAATTGCATTTCACAATAAAACAAAGCACACACTACAGTAAACAATATTACACGAAGGCCATGATCTGCAAGAATGCTGACATATTTAGAGCTCAAATTAAATTGGTTATTAAAAACTTAACTTACTAAAAACAATTTACAGGCTCAATTCTGTGCTGTGTAATTTTATGGGTACAACTGTGTATTGGATATTAAAAATTACAAAACTTGAGGTGATTTTATGACATTATTACCATTAGAAATGAAATATTATTGTAGTTAATGCTATGATGTAACTATTTTTCATTAATTATACATATTAATGCTATATTGATGATATGAATGTGAAACGTTTTGGGGTTGTATAAGTAGATGTAGAGAATAACAAATTAGATTTTGATTTCTATATTTTACTGAGTGGCGGCTATATAGCATATATAGTATATGTTACTGAAACCTATAAAACTTACGTAAGATAATAATATTATTAAAAATCAAATATTTTATAGCTATTAATCAAGTGGGGTTGGGTCTTTTTCATATATTTAATGGCGGTGTGATGTAGATATTTATATGCGTGGTTCTCTTTAGTATTGGCTCGAGAGAGAGTATCTTTCATTATTATGGAAGCAAATAACTTTCACAATGTCTGGTATTCTTCATTGAATATAAATCAGAAAAATGTTTATTTGAACGTCTAATGAACTTAGTTTGCAGCATTTGCTGCACAAGCCACTAGTTTCATTCTAAATGCACCCAACCTCTTTGGTTTCATAATGTCTCTTACCTAGCTGGTAAGAAATTTTAGATCTAAAAACATTCTTCGTGATTTCCAACAAAGTTATGGACAAGAGTCATTTTGAAAATAAATATTATATAACATTTTCCTTCTATCTTTGGTTGCTTAGATACATTTTTGGGTCCACACCTGTGGAGTAACGATCAGAGCGTCTGGCCGCGAAACCAGGTTGCCCGGGTTCGATTCCCGGTCGGGGAAAGTTACCTGGTTGAGGTTTTTTCCAGGATTTTCCCTCAACCCAATATGATCAAATGCTGGGTAACTTTCGGTGCTGGACCCCGGACTCATTTCACCGGCATTATCACCTTCATCTCATTCAGACGCTAATAACCTAAGGTGTTGATAAAGCGTCGTAAAATAACCTACTAAAAAGTACTTCCTGAGAGAGTAAGTTGCATACTCATGCTCAGGGTGCATTCAACATAATCTTAAGACATTTTAATAAGTAACAGAATTAGTAATTTGAAAAAAGGCAAAAGAAAAACAGATATCGAAATAATTTGAACTTTAAATTTTCTCTTTTAACAGTAACTCTTAATTTCCTTTCTAAAATAAGGATTATTAGCAAATTGTATGTTTGGGAATTTAGCTATTACCGGTACCTTGTTATAAAGCTTTGGACCGAAGTTGCTACTGTGATTATATGCTACAGTTATGGTAGGTTCTTTCAAGTATTTTTGTCTGATCATTTAGTTTTAAATTTATGTGAAATAAGGAGGATTAGCAAATTGTATGTTTGGGAATTTAGCTATTACTTTGTTATAAAGCTTTGATTATTGGGAAGTTGCTACTGTGATATGCTACAGTTGTGGTACATTTTAGCTATCCTTTGGTTTTACATTTATGTGAAGTAAGGAGGATTAGCAGTTGTGGTACATTTAGGTTCTGTCAAGTGTTTTTGTCTGATCCTTTGGTTTTACATTTATGTGAAGTAAGGAGGATTAGCAAATTGTATGTTTGGGAATTTACTTTGTTATAAAGCTTTGGGCTTACTTTTATTATTGTGGTAAAGCTTTGGATCCTTTGGTTTTACATTTATGTTGCTACTGTGATTATATGCTACAGATTATATGTGGTACATTTAGGTTCTGTCAAGTCTGATCTTTTGGTTTTACATTTATGTGAAATAAGGAGGATTAGCAAATTGTATGTTTGGGAATTTAGCTATTACTTTGTTATAAAGCTTTGGACCGAAGTTGCTACTGTGATTATATGCTACAGTTGTGGTACATTTAGGTTCTGTCAAGTATTTTTGTCTGATCCTTTGGTTTTACAATTATGTGAAATAAGGAGGATTAGCAAATTGTATGTTTGGGAATTTAGCTATTACTTTGTTATAAAGCTTTGGACCGAAGTTGCTACTGTGATTATATGCTACAGTTGTGGTACATTTAGGTTCAGTCAAGCATTTTTGTCTGATCCTTTGGTTTTACAATTATGTGAAATAAGGAGGATTAGCAAATTGTATGTTTGGGAATTTAGCTATTACTTTGTTATAAAGCTTTGGACATTTAGGTTCAGTCAAGCATTTTTGTCTACTTTGGTTTTACATTATATGCTTGTACAGTTGTTTGGTACATTTTAGGTTTTGTCATTTAGGTTCAGTTTTTTTGTCTGATCTTTTGGTTTTACATTTATGTGAAATAAGGAGGATTAGCAAATTGTATGTTTGGGAATTTAGCTCTTACTTTGTTATAAAGCTTTGGACCGAAGTTGCTACTGCGATTATATGCTACAGTTGTGGTACATTTAGGTTCTGTCAAGTGTTTTTGTCTGATCTTTTGGTTTTATATTTATGTGAAATAAGGAGGATTAGCAAAGTGTATGTTTGGGAATTGAGCTATTACTTTGTTATAAAGCTTTGGGCCGAAGTTGCTACTGCGATTATATGCTACAATTTTGGTACATTTAGGTTCTGTCAAGTGTTTTTGTCTGATCTTTTGGTTTTATATTTTTGTGAAATAAGGAGGATTAGCAAATTGTATGTTTGGGAATTTAGCTATTACTTTGTTATAAAGCTTTGGGCCGAAGTTGCTACTGTGATTATATGCTACAGTTGTGGTACATTTAGGTTCTGTCAAGTATTTTTGTCTGATCCTTTGGTTTTATATTTATGTGAATAGAAATTAAATATATATTTCGGTTTTTATGTACGAAATTTAATAAGACATTGTTATAAATTTGATGTATATCAAATACTTTAAATTCTGAATACAACAATTCTGAAAGAATGTTAACAACTTAAATTACCTCCCTTAATATTTACGGACTCTCATTTTCGCCACCATATTATCATTATATTCAAGGATTTAGTCCATTTCATTTTCACTCTTGCGAATATTCTTGACTTAATATTATAAACCACAACTAGCTGAATTTACTGATCACGTTGCCATTTAGACAAAAGGTTATTTCATTAATAACAAAAGAAGGGAGAAACGCTAGTTTCTGTGGAAGGGGATAAATTTCCAATTTTGTGCTGAGTATAGAATGCAAGTTTTCTGATTATTTGGACAAACACACCACCATCTGTGCCTTTGAATATTACATTAGTGAAGCAAAACTAAATAAAATACCAAAGCACAAATAAAACGTTGATATGAAGCACTAAAAAACCCATATAAACCTAATCCGTTGCAGTGTAGTGATATGGTAGATATTGGTTAATGGTTCTGATAACAGGGTTTAATGGAATCGATGTCCCGGGACTGGTGTAATGGGTTCCCATGCGCCATATCCTATTCCGTTAAAGAGGATATAGTTGTTGTTGCTGACGAGATGAATAAACATTTCACAATTTTTAACATACAAAGTATAATTAAATTAAGCAATACCTACTCGAACTGAATTTCTCTAAGACAATCAATGTATTTAGATTAATAAAAAGTATTTATGTATGGACTTCTTTCAATTTTATATTATGTCACAATTTGACATCTGAATTCATTATATCTGACGTTGAATTCTCTGTACCTCAACTAAATTAACTAAGGTACCTTTAGGGGAATAACGCTATACATATTACAAACATAAGAACCAATAAAATAAATCGATTAATATTTATATTCCCATCCATATAGTCATCACTATATGAAATAGCTAAAGAAGAAATAAAAAAAATCTATAAATATTAAGGATATTCAATCAAATAAAAATGTTATAACAACATATCCAGAATTAAAGCTAATGATATCCCATTCAATAATAGTACATTATGCAACGAGCCTATAATGGTAGTAATTAAGACGCGAGTATGTTTATGAAACGAGAGCAAGCGAGTTTCATAATTTTCATACGAGCGTCTTAATGACCATTATAGGCAAGTTTCATACGACTTTTTATGCTCGACCATATTTCTAACTTGAAATTATTCATAAGTATCCATGTTATTCTTATCTGACTGGGGAGCGGAACTGACCTTGTGCAATATCTCGTAAATTGTGAGATGTGCGCAGACGCGAAAGTATTGATTTTTTCCGAGAAACAAATGTCGACATTGACCTTGATATAATCTAGAGAGTAAAATAAACATTAATCTTGATATAACCTTGAAATTGATTTAGACATTGAAAAACGAGATGACAAATTTAATTTATTTGAACATTATTGACAATTAACCCTAATTATTATAGTAACAGAACATAATCTTCTACGACAGTATTGGATTTCCATCCTCCGTGACGTTTCGCTAGTTGTCTTTCGATTACATATCCGAGAATAATCGATACTTGCGTTTTCATATTGCTACAATGGAGCTTTCTGATTGGTGTAACACCTGAACTTTAATGAATAGGTGTACTTTAATGAGGTCCATTAAAGGACTGCTACCAGGAGTATAATTACTACATTTCGGCATGGTCGAGCATAAAATAAATTATATCATTAATAATAAAATAAAAATCTATAAAGAAACAAAATAATTAAACAAATAAATAAAAAAATTAATCTAATAAAACAAATTTATTTAAGGAGAGGCAATGCAGTTTTGATCAGACATAAACTCACAATTTTAAAGCGAAACATGTTTATTAAACACACAAAATGCTGATTTGTCAGAAATTTAATGATAAAAGGATTTAAGCAGTAGGCTATATTGCCTTAAACTGGAAACGTTGCGTTATTGCCTATGCTTGTAGATATTAACGCCATCACTATATGAGTAAACCCATATACACAAATATATGCTAACATAACATAAAATACCCTCCCAAATACTAACATTGTAACTCAATTTTTTATGGTTTTGAGTTATCTAATTAATATGGTCTTAAATTGTTTCTTTTTGTTCCAGTACTATCATTGTAGCACTAAACTTTCCCAAGCATATGTAAAATCTTATTGTTACTCTACATATCTGTATACACTAATTTACACGATCATTTTAAAACTTCATTTGCTTCTCCTGAAAAATGAAAGAAAGTGAGTTACAATGTTAATACTTGTGAGGGTCTAAATCAGCTTTAGAGAATAATTTTCAAAGAAATGTTTTCAGATAAGTCAATTTCATATAAACAATAAAAATTGAAAGATATGTTACGTCTAATAACTTATCAATAACAAGTGAGGTTTACAACCCGCTACATATTTAAAGTTACCACGTTAATCTGTATGTTTTATCTTGAGTAATGTCACAAGAGGCCTGAGATTTGCCGATAAATCCACGAACGAAGCGAATAAAGTAACAATGTAAGTAACACATTCCATAAAATTCGCTCACAAAATTATATTTATGATTATATTTATGAATACTTACACTCAGACATTGTGAAGTCGAAATAGATGAATAACGATTATTGCAATAAAGAAATAGACTTTGTGATTCAGTTCATTCATTCATTCATTCATTCATTCATTCATTCATTCATTCATTCATTCATTCCATAGATCTTATATGAGCAATGAAGCTTTAAGATGTGGAACATGTCAACATTTTACAATATTACATTTACAATTTTTACAAATTTTTATAGTTTTACAATTTAGTAATTTTCTACAATTTTTACAATTTTGTACAATTTTTTTTTTTTTTTTACATTTTGGCGAGATGTAGTGAGATGAGATGAGGTCCGAGGATTCGCCAAAATATTACCCGGCATTTGCCTTTTCGGTGGGGAAACCTCGGAAAACCCAATCAGGTAATCAAATCAAAGGGGGTAATCAAATCAAAGGGGTTGATGCCAAGGACTCGCCATAGACCATCCGGCTTCAGTCCCACGGCTGGGGAAGACCTCCGAAGAAACCAAAGTCCAAAGGGGATCCAACCCAAGCCCGAACGCAGCTCCGGATCAGCAGCCCAGCGAGTCTGCCGACTGAGCTACATCGAGGCTCTACTAAAAGTATACAATACATAGCCAATCAGATTATTAAATTTACAAACGCAAACGATCATTCATAAGTTGAGCTATATTATAATACAAAACAGTTTAATTAAATTTAAGGCATAAACAATTCAACCAGTTGTGATATACAGAAATTGATAATACATATCATGCAAACTACTTCAAATTACAAACACAAACAATTTATCAGTAGAGCTATATAGATTACTATTCAATTTAAAGCATATACAATTCATCGGCCAAAACTATACAAATATATACAATACAAAGTAGCATACTTTCATTAAGCTATACAAATTTGTGCAATTAATATCAAGTAGATTAATTCAATTTATAATCATAAACAATTCATCAGTTGATCTATACATATTACCATTCAATTTACAGTAGGTCTATATACAATACATCAGTAGAGCTACACAGACTAGTAATCATTTTAAGAACATATACAATTCATCAGTCAAACTATACAAACATATACAATCAAATTAGTTCAATTTACAAATTTATTTTCGTTAAGCTATACAATTCATATGAAGTAGATTAATTCAATTTATAAGCTTAAACAATTCATCAGTTGACCTATACTATTCAATTTACAGTACATACTATTCATCAGTTATGCTAAACAAAAAATACAATACATAGTAAACAGATTAAGTCAATATAAAAACATATTTTAGTTGAGCTATATAAAATTGTACATGTCATTTAAGTAGAATAATTCAATTCACAAGCATAAACAATTCATCAATTGTGTAGAAGGTATGAGTATGTAGAAATTTGGTTAATTCTTTTCTGAACCTTTTCTCGTTGTGCCAATTGAGAAAAGCGAAATATAGGTTTAAAAATATTAATTGCATGTACTGTGCTTTTCTCTTGTTATTATAATAGAAATACGTTTTCATTATCTGCTGAAATCATAATTTAATTTAAACATTTTATAGTATAATTACAAATAACCTGATTAACACATTAATTAAATGAACAATTTTTATGAAGGAGTGCCAATTTCTTTAGATACAATGGACATGGAATTAGAAGATGAAGATGTGGATGTGAAAGTAGGATTTCGCACTTTATTTAGTACAATGGATAAATTTACGTGGAAACAGTTGGCGACACTAACTAAACAAGAGAACAACCATGCGATAAATTGTTAGTGATAAATCGAGCTGCAGAAATTATCGCGATGTATGGCTGTGATTCATTGGAATTCAAAATTTCATTACACTTCATTGGCCGAAAATGCAATGACGTCATATAAATGAAATAGTCCTCGTAACATTTAATTGCTTAATGGCATGTTTATGCACATGTTGTGTTATTTAACCTGAAGATGATCTGATAAATTTGAAACCTTCGTTTATTAAAATATAATCTACTTCAAATATGTAGTGCGTTGTAAACCTCACTTGTTATTAGTAAGTTTTTAGACGGTACATATCTCGAAATTTTGATGGAATTTCTATTTACAGAATAAGTTTTATTCAAATACAGTAAATTGTCATTTCTAGTGGATTTCTGAAAGCTTCAGACGAATTGTCAGTGAAAATTGAAATAATCACAAATTAGGAATACTTCAGAATTGAAAGAAATAGAACATTTTGTTTTAAATGGAACAGGAACACTGACATTTAAACTAAAACTCTTGTTTCCTTTGTAACACTTTGGACATACAAATTTTCCCTTTGACTGTAGCTCCAAAAACCTCTTCGGGTCACGCTGTACACTGATGTTCAAAGGTATCCGTCCTACGATTTTATGATCGTGTAAGCGAACTTTCCAACCACGGGACCAACTTATCCCGTGGTTGGAAAGTTCGCTTACACCAAAATATATATTATTTTACTTTGAAAGAGTTCCACTAGTTCTCAATAGGTGGCACCACTATTGGGAGCCGTGAAAAAAGTGTCAGGGAAAATTATTATGTAGCTTAAGCATAAATTATTCTTTTAATAGACAATTACAGCGGTTTCCAGAGAAACTCATTGTTGTTTTACAATCAAAAGAGTGGGATGAAAAATTGAATTCTATAAAACAGATATATTTGTCTACGATTGGTAACATTGACTATTATCTTCGCCATCTATTCATAGAAGTAATAACTAAACAATCCACACTTACACCAACAAAGTATCGATCACAATCGATTAGTAATCTTAGTAGGTAGTACGTAGGTTATTCTTCTCATAAACTCCTGCCATCTTTAGTAAAAAGATATTTTTCTCAGCACTCGGAGACATAAAGAAGCAGAAAATTAGGCTACATAAATGTAAGAAACTAGCCCAGCCAAAACATGGTATGATTTTAATAATAAGGTTATTATCTGCAACGCCCTGAGGTCAAAAACGTAAACAAGAACAAAGCCCAATCAAAGCTGTGTTTACTCTGTTTATGATTGTGAAGCTGTGCTAATTATTCATTCCTTTCGAATTAGAATGTTCTTGGATGTTGCATAGGCCTACTACAATGGCTGGGATGCTACAAACTCTCTTGGACACCCCGCCTCCCATTGTGTTTCGCGATGATGCCCCTCGTCACGTCGTTGCCCAAGTGGTTAATTTTCTTAACAGGTGGAACTGGATAATTCTAGAGCATCCTACGTAATCTCCGGATGAGTCCTTGCGACTACGACCTTTACCCTAAGATGAAAGAAGCACTGAGACAGATACACTTTAGACTTTAGAGGAAGGTCATTATAGCAGCTGTAGAGCTTTCACTTGGAAGCTTAGAGCAATGTGACGCTGTGGATGGCAACCTACGCCTTCCAAAAATATGGCGACGTGTGAGTTATACTAGAGATCACTTTTAAGAAGTATGTAAATTGTGAATAAATAAATATTTGTTGACATTATTTACTTTCGAATAACCCAACATCGTATTATCTTAATACAAGGAAGCCGAATACAGCCGAAACAAATGAGCATCGCACGCAGCTGATCTATTAGAACCACAGACAATTTTCCACTGAATTTCGACCTTTCGAGGACTTCATTGCACTCACTATGGCATGAACTCAGAGCTGCTGTATACAGCATAAAAAGGCTGTTACTTATACAAGAAGAGAGAGAGAGAGAGAGAGAAACTCATCCGGCCTTAATTAAGGGTACCCACGAGGATCCGGAAATTAATAGCAAATAAATATAATTAATTAAATATGAATATTGTTATAAAAATAAAATGTAATAATTAAGCAGCATTGATTATCAATTATAAAATAATATCTTAGGAGATAACTTTAAAATTATACTTACAAATAAAAGATTTTATTTAAAATTAGGATATCCTTAATTAAACCCTTCTGAGTGGTATAAATGAAATTGTATAATCTGCAGGGAATCTTTGAGAATTTGCGAGATGATTTTTTGAATTTCAAAAGATGATAATTGATAATTGTTTAAAAAAATGATATGTAAATTTTGGTAAAGAACTCCGAGCACCAAAAAATAAACCTGTCACTGACCAATTGAAGAGAGGGATGTTATACTTGGCACTAAGGTAGGGAATACAAGGTTCATAAATGACCCTCTTTTCCTGATCAACCTGATGAGCTTGGTTTAGATCTCTCTCCATGCGTATAGTTGGATCTATGATAATAGCCTTTTGTTGTTGCCTGTTTACTGCTATTATATCCGCTCTTCTGTGAGAGTTGTCTTCAGAAATACAGTGGACCTCTTCATGAACTTCCCAACCCTTGTTCCGAAGAAGACAGGCGATAGCTCCACGGACTCTATGATGCCTGTTGTTACGCAATAACTCTCCTTTCCGACAAAAACCCAACACGTGGCCAAGAGTTTCTGTCTCGTTGCAGGGCAGGTTGACGGCAACGGGCCGTGCTGAAAGCTCTGCCAGGAACGGAGCGCACTGCAGTAAGGTTGCAGGACATCTTGATCGCATTAATAAATTCCGAAGACGACAAATTCTTTTTGGTGCTGACCCATGAATTGGCTCTTGGATATTGTTCATAGATGCCTACACCTTTCCCCTTATGAGGTAACTGACACCAGGATTCAAACGATCTCTTTCGCAATTCATCACGTAGATGTATTCCAGTTGTTCGAGGTGTTATGCTGGCTTCAGGAATTTTCAGGCGCTTGAGAGCAGCTTTCTTCTCCTCTTCAAGATTCCTGACAAGAAGGAGATGATCATCACTGACTTTTGAGAGTCGTTTACAGATGTTAAAATGCTGAATATTAGCTTCCCATTCAGCCTTAA
>JAJSOF020000037.1:20341665-20416665 GCA_025594305.2 Periplaneta americana | reverse complement strand
TAATAATAATAATAATAATAATGATAATAATAATTCTTTATTTATACTGGCAGAGTTAAGGCCATAGGACCTTCTCTTACACTCTACCAGGTCACAAAGTATACAAGGAGTTAAAATTTAACAAAAAGGCACAGAACAGAATACTAACATATTACAAAATAATAATAATAATAATAATAATAATAATAATAATAATAATAATAATAATAATAGCATAATAAAATCGACACTAAACAACATGAAAATAATACAATAATAGAAAAAAGAAAGTAAAATACGTTGGAATATAGCAAAAGCAACTCATTTAGAACAAATGGTTAATATGGAAAACGTAAGGAAGAATATAACAAAATAGAATGCAATAAAATAATAATAAAAAAGAAAAAAATTAAATTAAATTCACAATAAAAGGCTATGATAATAAATTCATGAGCTGATAAAGAGAACAAAAAGGGGAAAGGAAGGAAAAGAAATATATAGCCTATATTTTTACAAAACTATCGCAGAGAAAAGGGCTTATAACTGAAAGGAATCTGAATTGAAAGAGTGCAACCCATCACCGTAAAAAATAGCTTGTTACGAATCCCTATAATAAGCCTCGTATTGGGACTGATTCTTTGGCATGACCAGACGTTTGAGATGGGCAGAGCATGTAGCACGTATGGGCGAATCCAGAAATACATATAGAGTATTAGTTGTGAGGCCGGAGGGAAAGAGACCTTTGGGGAGGCCGAGACGTAGGTGGGAGGAAAATATTAAAATGAGTTGAGAGAGATGGGATATGATGATAGAGAGTGGATTAATTTTGCACAGGGTAGGGACCGATGGCGGGCTTATGTGAGGGCGGCAATGAACCTCCGGGCTCCTTAAAAGCCATTTGTAAGTAAGTAAGCAATAGAAACAAAAATACATTAAAAAATTATTATAGACATCAAACAAAAATTAACATATCAAATATTTATACAAAAACAGAAATATAAATTAAAGAATTTACCCCATATGAGCAAACGCTCGTGGTCGAGGTTCAAAATTACATAAGTAGAAAAAAGAAGAAAACAAAACAGATAATTAATATCTATACTAATAATAAATCTGTAGCCAAAATTTTTCTTGTAATTTTCGATTTTCTAAAAATAATTGGTGTTAACATGTATAATTAACCATCCTGAAACCGAAAATCGCTTTTTTTAATTTTTGTTTATATGTCTGTCTGTCTGTCTGTCTGTCTGTCTGTCTGTCTGTCTGTATGTTTGTTACCTTTTCACGCGATAATGGCTGAACGGATTTCAATGAAAATTGGAATATAAATTACGTTCGTTGTAACTTAGATTTTAGGCTATATGGCATACAAAATACGTTATTTAAAAGGGGGATTATAAGGGGGCCTGAATTAATTAAATCGAAATATCTCGCTTATTATTGATTTTTGTGAAAAATGTTACATAACAAAAGTTTCTTTAAACATGATTGCTGATAAGTTTTATTCTCTGAAAAATTTTGATAGGACTGATATTTAATGAGATAAATGAGTTTTAAAATTAAAATAACTGCCATCTAAGGCGGTGTATTGAAATAAAAAACAAATGACTTCGTCTATAAGTAGCCTTGGACACAACAATCTAAAGCTATAAAACATAGCCTACAGACAATGTTTCTGTGTTCGTATGAAGTAATATAGGAAGCTAAATTAATCGATTTGTATAATTAATTATTATTTCATCATTGGAAAGTGTAGTTTCTCTGGATGGACATAATGCTATAATGTTATTACAGTAACTTGTGAGTGAACTGAGGACAGGTAAGATTAAAATAGCTTCTTATGCACATAAAACTTGATAGGTTATTCTGTATATTCAATTCCTGTATTTCTTTAAAAAAAATGTTTATGAACATATTCATTTTTATCTCAGAGAATTAACGAACAACGAGAGTGTATTGATTTAGTATGCAGTAATAGTACGTTAGGTTAGCAATCAATTATTTTATAATTCATATTTTACCTATGCTCAATTGAATCGTGTTAAAATACATAAAATACATATCCAATAAACGCAATGCAAAAAAATTGGGTAATGAGCCAAGCAGATTATGTTGCGCTGTTGTAAAAGCTGTTCCTCCTGAGATTCAAGAGCTCCCACAACAAATTAAAAACTTTCTAATTCGAGTACATCCGTTATCAACACACTTTTTACATAATATAATATAATATAATATAATATAATATAATATAATATAATATAATATAATATAATATAATATGATATAAACATAATAATAAATCTTTAGCCAAAATTTTTCTCTTAATTTTCGCTTTCCCAAAAATAATTGGTAATGACAATTAAGAAACATGTTAAAGGAATTGTCATTGCACCAAATGAGTGGTCTCTGGATCAAAATGATCGCATTTTAATATTTTAAATACAATTTAAATTAAGTAACATATTAAACGATTTATCCTTCTATCAAACACGAATGTTCCTGGATCAAATGTCCTATTTTAATTATGTAATTACTTTATATGTAATATAATATAATATAATATAATATAAACATAATAATAAATCTTTAGCCAACATTTTTCTCTTAATTTTCGCTTTTCCAAAAATAATTGGTAATAACAATTAAGAAACATGTTAAAGGAATTGTCATTGCACCAAATGAGTGGTCTCTGGATCAAAATGATCGCATTTTAATATTTTAAATACAATTTAAATTAAGTAACATATTAAACGATTTATCCTTCTATCAAACACGAATGTTCCCTGGATCAAATGTCCTATTTTAATTATGTAATTACTTTATATGTATTTCTAACGGGTGCAGCGGAGCGCACGGGTACTGCTAGTAAGCAATAAAATAGCGCAGATTACAACAACAAAAGCCTATATTATAAAAATTAATCACAATTGAAAAAGTTTATAACCCATATTCAGAAGTATATAAGACTAATATTTAACAATTTACCCTATGTTAAGTTCCCTTAATAATTTCTTTTATATTTAAGTTTAAATTTAATCGTACTTATGTTAGCTAAAACAGGATACTGAGAAATTAATTTTTTGTATGGTTTTAAGCCATAGTTGAAGTCCTGTATCACACCAGCAAGACACTTTACTTTTCCAAGTCCAATATTTCCTCCCCTTTGCTTCCAATTTGCTTAAATTCAAAATATCCACATTTCTCAATTCATGCTATCTCATTCTATTTTTCCTAATCCCTCTATTCCTTTCCTTCAGGTTCGAAAATCTAAGTTCCAACATGATAGGCAAGCTTTTTTTCCCAACGTGACACGAACTGCTTGCAGTGTATGTAGGTTTCCATAGAAACATTTGTGTTTGTTTTCTGTTTGCCGGCAAATTTTGAATTCATTATATTGTCACATATATTTGTTTCCCATTTATGTTTTATCACGGCTGGCTGAATTAAAAACTAACTTGGTTTCAAATACATCACAATTTGATGACGTTCTGGACGAGATTGGGCTAAAACCGTGGAGGAAGTGATATTTATCATTTTGGCAGAAGTAAAATTTTTAATATTTGAGTTATAACATCCAAAATGATTCCGAGATTCATCCTATATGCTCTATGGAGGGGAATTCTACTACAGATCCAGAAAAAAAAATTTGGGCCACCTGAATGTTCCAAGTTCCAGTTATAACACACTGCGCATGATCAGTGTTGAATATTATTTAAATTGTATTTAATTCTAATACATTCTTACGTATATACAGGGTGATTCACCGAGGAAAGGTAACAAATTTAGGATGTGAATTCTGAAGTCATTCTGAGTGAAAAAGTTCATATGAATATAGGTCCGTTTTTGAACGGTTATGGAGATATGGCTCCTTGATTTCACAAAAACTTCTGGGATTCCATTGTACTAACTCGCATTTAGAGACAGATAACGGACAAATGTAAAGTTTATATTCACGTATGCATACATACCTAATATTGTAGAAGTCGGGGTCGATGTTTTCGCACATTTTCAAAGGTGCCTCCTCCTGCCTCAATGCACTGTTGCGCTCGGGCGTGAATCGCGCTGGTCGCTCGGGAGAGTTGCACGTGGCTGTCTTTATGCCGCATCCAAAATAGGTCGATTAGCGCTTCTCTCGTTTCCCCATTCCTTTGCTATACCAAGTCTTTCACCCAACCCCATAGACAGTAAATACACTTCGATATGGTACCCTTCTGTTCGGAAAGCGTCGTTCATATTCAGCGACGGCATGCAAAGTACTTCCATCGCACAAACCATAAACATACACAATATCGGCGTATTTTTTTTATTTTATTGGGTTATTTAACGACGCTGTATCAACATCTAGGTTATTTAGCTTCTGAATGAAATGAAGGTGATAATGCCGGTGAAATGAATCCGAGGTCCAGCACCGAAAGTTACCCAGCATTTGCTCGTATTGGGTTGAGGGAAAACCCCAGAAAAAACCTCAACCAGGTAACTTGCCCCGACCGGGATTCGAACCCTGGCCACCTGGTTTCGCGGCCAGACGCGCTGACCGTTACTCCACAGGTGTGGACTATCGGTGTATTCTGTAGTCAAAAATTTATAAGGCATCTTGAAAAACACAACTTAACACTTCCGATAACTGTACCTGTATAACTACTGTACTGTAGGTAGCTGACTGAACTGCTGTAAAGTGATAAGTGATAGCGTATTTGTTGTGGCATTTGTAATGCCCCACCACCCGGTTTGTTTCTTCTCTCTTATCTACATCGCTGACAATGCAGATTCCAATGTTGCGTCGTTAATCAGTGATTTTGTCTCACGTCAGCAGCATATGGTAACGTCTGATTCACATTGGGGCGAGACGTTTTACCGAAAAAAATGCATCTAGTTCCGCCATCGTTCGAAAACGGACTTATGTTCATGTGAACTTTTTCACTCAAAATGGCCTAAGATATCGTATCCTAAATTTTTTACTTTTCCTCGTGAATCACACTGTATAGACTGCAATATTTATCTCAGCAAAGCTAACCTATTATTTTTCCTTTGATGAATTATATGTGTGAAAAATATATTCTTACAAAGTGAAATAAATATAAATTCATTGTTTTAAACGAAAAATTATGAAATGTAAAATGTCCTTATACGCACAATGGAAGTGCTTGTTGAACAAGCGCAGAATATTACAACTAGAACTTGGAAAATTCAAGTAGCCTAAATTTTGTTTCTGGATTTGTACATAACGCAACATCCTTTCTGTAGGAAAAATCTAGAAAACATGGAAGCTCAAACCGTTTCATCCCTTGAACATTTCAATTGCGTCTAGATGGATATTTTATATTTTACAATTTTTCGTTAAAAATATTGAATTTATATTCATTTCACTTTGTAACACTCCATATTTCACACATATAATTAAGGAAAGAAAAAATAATGGTTTAACTTTGTTGAGATAAATTTTGTAGCCTATACATGAGTAAGATGCATTTCCAATTCACTGTGGGCTAAAGCAAGGAGATGCACTATCACCTTTACTTTTTAACTTTACTCTAGAGTATGCCATTAGGAAAGTCCAGGATAACAGAAAGGGTTTGGAATTGAAAGGGATACATGAGCTTCTTGTCTATGCGGATGACGTGAATATCTTAGGAGAAAATCCACAAACGATTAGGGAAAACACGGGAATTTTACTCGAAGCAAGTAAAGAGATAGGTTTGGAAGTAAATCCCGAAAAGACAAAGTATATGATTATATCTCGTGACCAGAACACAGTACGAAATGAGAATGTAAAAATTGGAAATTTATCTTTTGAAGAGGTGGAGAAGTTCAAATATCTTGGAGCAACAGTAATAAATATAAATATTAATCGGGAGGAAATTAAACACAGAATAAATATGGGAAATGCCTGTTATTATTCGGTTGAGAAGCTTTCATCATCCAGTCTGCTGTCAAAAAATCTGAAAGTTAGAATTTATAAAACAGTTATATTACCGGTTGTTCTTTATGGTTGTGTAACTTGGACTCTCACTCTGAGAGAGGAACATAGGTTAAGGGTGTTTGAGAATAAGGTGCTTAGAAAAATATTTGTGGCTAAGAGGAATGAAGTTACAGGAGAATGGAGGAAGTTACACAACACAGAACTGCACGCATTGTATTCTTCACCTGACATAATTAGGAACATTAAATCCAGACGTTTGAGATGGGCAGGGCATGTAGCACGTATGGGCGAATCCAGAAAATGCATATAGAGTGTTAGTTGGGAGGCCGGAGGGAAAAATACCTTTAGGGAGACCGAGGCGTAGGTGGGAGGATAATATTAAAATGGATTTGAGGGAGGTGGGATATGATGATAGAGAATGGATTAATCTTGCTCAGGATAGGGACCAATGACGGGCTTATGTGAGGGCGGCAATGAACCTCCGGGTTCCTTAAAAGACAGTAAGTAAATAAGTATACATGAGTAAGAATGTACTAGAATTAAACACTATTTAAATAATGTTTAACACTTCTTGTCTTCTACATATCTTGTACTTTCTTTCAAATTCCTTCTACTGGACAGATTTTGTTTTATTACATATGAAAATTACTAGTTACAGTAATTAAAAAAAAATATTTTCTGGACTACTTTAAAGCGAGGAAGGTTCGTGTTCAGCTCATGTCTTTCCCCACAGTTCCTGGACGTCCGCCAAAGACGGTTGCATTTCTTCCATTACATATAGTAGCCTGTATTCCCAGAAGTAGTTGGGGCACACAAATTTGTGATCACAAATATTCCCAGCATCAGCAGTCGTTATTCTTCTGCAAATGTTTCTAGCGGGAATTGCTACTGAACTCTTTCCTGCGGGCTTCAAAAGAGAAGATAGACTGTAACTTCACCTGCTTCTCTTATTTTTGTAAGCATTGTTCAAGAGAGATGAATATAGCATCCGGTTTTTTAAATATAAACCGAACATCTTTATACACGGTCATAAATATCACTTTGAAAATAGTTAAATAATGAATAAACTCCATCTTAAGAATTCCGTGTATACATTGCTGTAATTTTGTTGTAGGTAAGGGGTGGAAACCTCATAAATTTCAATCACAGTGAATAAAAGTACATTATGCAACGAGCCTATAATGAAGGTAATTAAGAAGTGAGTATGGATATTTATGAAACGAGCGCATACGGGCTTCTTAATTACCATTATAGGCGAGTTTGATACGACTTTTTATGCTCGACCATATTTCTAACTTGATATTATTAATTTTATTGTATCTGACCTGGAGCAATGTCCCGTATGTTGTGAGATGTGCGCAGACGCGAAAGTATTGATTTTTTCCGAGGAACAGATGTCCACATTGACCTTGCTAGGCCATAAGAACCTACAGAGATAACATTGAAATAAAATTAGACATTGAAAAACGAGATAACAAATTGAATTTATTTAAATATTATTTACAATTAACGCTAATTATTATAGTAACAGAACATAACCTTCTGCGACAGTATTGGATTTCCAGCCTCCGTGACTTTTCGGTAATTCTCTTTCGATTGTATTTCCGAGAATAATCGATACTTGCTGTTTTATAACGGTAGAAAGCTGACCTGTCATTGGCTGAACAGTTGTAACCTGAGTCGTCATTGTCTGAAAGACCTGGCCTTTAATGAGTAGGTGTACTTTAATGACATGCATTAAAGGTCTGCTACCAGATGTATAATTACTACGTTTCGGCATGGTCGAGCATAAAAATAATTATTTAACATTTCTAGACAACACGCATTTAGATTCAAATATTTATTTTTTTCGTTTCATTTCTTTCAATCCATAGAATTTATATCAGTTTTGTATTCTTGAGATGTGGAACAAGTTATTAAAAATATACAATACATAGCAAGCGGATTAATTCCATTTACAAGCACAAACAATTCATCAGGTCAGTAGAAAATATTGGTATCGAGAAATTTGTTACTTCTGTTTTGAATTTCTTCTTTAAGTCCTTCAGAGGTTTAAGATAATTAGGTAAAGCATTGAAGACAGTACTTCGTAAATAGTGACTACATTTTTTATACATTCTTTAAACTTTGTAGAACAAAAAAATATATATTATAGATTTATTAATTTGTCATACAGAATAATATCTGTAATATTGACAATATTTGAGGAGAAAAATTCGCTCCGGCGCCCGGGATCGAACCCGGGTCCTTGGCTATACGTACCAAGCGCTCTGATCACTAAGCTACGCCGAATTCAATCCACAGCACCGGCTCGAACCTTCCTCCTTCAATGTTTCCCTTTGTTTCCTGACTCCAAGTTGGCGTATATCCAATGTCAACTGCCATTATCTCGGCCAATAAAGTCACTCAACTGAGTGCGCTCCTAGTATAATGGCAGTTGACATTGGATATACGTCAACATATATGCCTAACTTGGAGTCAGGCCAAAAAGGGATATATTGAAGGAGGAGAATTCGATCCTGTGCTGTGGATTGGATTCGGCGTAGCTCAGTGGTCAGAGCGCTTGGTACGTAGAACCAAGGACCCTGGCTCTATCTCCGGTGCCGGAGCGAATTTTTCTCCTCAAATATTAAAAAACATATATTTACCTTCAGATGAGTCTCCGGTGCCGGAGCGAATTTTTTCCTCAAATATTAAAAAAACATATATTTACCTTCAGATGAGTCAACCCAGAATATTAATTCATTTATGAAAAATGACATCTTAACAATGGGTCATTCCATACAATATTTTAAAAATATGCCAGTGATGTTATGAATTTTTTTTGGTTTTTCAATATAATAATGTTGTTATAAAAAAATTAAACTGGCAACTATGACCGCCATATTATTAATATTTTAGTCATTTTTAATATAATAATGTTATTATAAAAATAAATTAAACTGGCAACTATGACCGCCATATTATTAATATTTTAGTCATTTTTAAATATAATAATATTATTATAAAAATAAATTAAACTGGCAACTATGACCGCCATATTATTAATATTTTAGTCATTTTTTAAATATAATAATGTTATTATAAAAATAAATTAAACTGGCAACTATGACCACCATATTATTAATATTTTAGTCATTTTTAAAATATAATAATGTTATTATAAAAATAAATTAAACTGGCAACTATGACCACCATATTATTAATATTTTAGTCATTTTTAATATAATAATGTTATTATAAAAATAAATTAAACTGGCAACTATGACCGCCATATTATTAATATTTTAGTCATTTTTAATATAATAATGTTATTATAAAAATAAATTAAACTGGCAACTATGACCGCCATATTATTAATATTTTAGTCATTTTTAATATAATAATGTTATTATAAAAATAAATTAAACTGGCAACTATGACCGCCATATTATTAATATTTTAGTCATTTTTAATATAATAATGTTATTATAAAAATAAATTAAACTGGCAACTATGACCGCCATATTATTAATATTTTAGTCATTTTTAATATAATAATGTTATTATAAAAATAAATTAAACTGGCAACTATGACCGCCATATTATTAATATTTTAGTCATTTTTTAAATATAATAATGTTATTATAAAAATAAATTAAACTGGCAACTATGACCACCATATTATTAATATTTTAGTCATTTTTAATATAATAATGTTATTATAAAAATAAATTAAACTGGCAACTATGACCCCCATATTATTAATATTTTAGTCATTTTTGAATATAATAATGTTATTATAAAAATAAATTAAACTGGCAACTATGACCCCATATTATTAATATTTTAGTCATTTTTAATATAATAATGTTATTATAAAAATAAATTAAACTGGCAACTATGACCCCCATATTATTAATACTTTAGTGATTTTTAATATAATAATGTTATTATAAAAATAAATTAAACTGGCAACTATGACCCCCATATTATTAATATTTTAGTCATTTTTAATATAATAATGTTATTATAAAAATAAATTAAACTGGCAACTATGACCCCATATTATTAATATTTTAGTCATTTTTGAATATAATAATGTTATTATAAAAATAAATTAAACTGGCAACTATGACCGCCATATTATTAATATTTTAGTCATACGGATGACTGAAAAATGGGTGGCAGTTACATGTTATCCATCATTTAAAATATTCTAGACACTCCTGTCCGCATTTCACGAAAAGATCTGAGCAAGAAATGCAAGTTTTCCCCCACTCTTATAACCTAACCCCGACACGGAATCGGCCAGCCATTGACTGAGTCTTGTTTGTCCCAGCCGGCCAATGACATCACTCCCATCCACCTTCTTCTTCAAGAACGCTGAGTCACTGGCTTACTCTCTCCTCTTACCCCGCAAGGACCATACTCCCCTCGCAGGGATCCTCTCGTGAAATTTGGGCAGTATATGAAGTGTCATCGAAACTAAAGAGACGCCATTGTACACATTTATTCGAATAATATTAATGGTTGCTCATAAAAATGCCGCATTGAAAAAAAGAAATAGTTTTGTATTCGAATGCAACAATTTAAATTCATGCCAATTTCATTCGTATTGAAGAAATTCCTATTCATAATCCATCTCCCAAGTTTTATGACGTTATCTCAAAAACGCTATGAATAATTAAATTAATATAATTATTAATTTTTGTTCTGACGGTTGAAAATCGCTTGCTATGTGTGAGGGTTGCAGCGCTCGGGAGACATACATAGGTAGGATGTGATGATAGAGATTGGATTAATCTTGCACAGGATAGGGGCCGATGGCGGGCTTATGCGAGGGCGGCAATGAACCTCCGGGTTCCTTAAAAGCCATTAGCAAGTGACATTATTAATATTATTATTATTATTATTATTATTATTATATTATATTATATTATATTATACATGGTGGATCAAAAATCTGGAACCATATAAATATTATCCATAAGCTTGATGTTCAATTACTATAGGCGTTACCAGTATTTGTAAGACCAAATTTTCTCTACCAGTGACATTTTCGATTCTAGCCCTCAGCTATCTCAAAAGCCGCCATTTTGGATGAAACTTTGAAATTTTAAAAGGAAAGGGGGTCATGTAAGTACTCAAAGTCATGTGAAATTTTCTGAAAAAGAAATCAGTTGTGCAATCCGTTTTGTGATATTTCTCATCGTTTTCAAGTTATTTAAAGATAACTGTCATAATGATACAAACATTAGTTACTGCATCTACAGATATTTTGTAACATGATACAGTACTAAGGAGGCTTTGGAAAAGGTATTTTCATGCAATTCTGGTAATTAACTTTTCCTGCTTTACTGTTTGTTTACGCTGTGACAGATTCAATGCATTCTTGTGATTATTTGAAGCTTTCCCATAATAAATTTATTGATTTTCGTGATGGCATTATCGAAAGAGGAAATAATTGATATCATTATTCATTCTGGTAGGTTAAGCCACAAAAATATTGCAGCAGGCTGGACGAACATTTGCCTGGACATTGGATTTGTCGGCGTGGCCAAGTCTCCAGATTTAACACCCCTTGATTTTTTCCTTTGGGGTTACATAAAGAGCTTTGTATATAAAGAGAAAATTGGGAATGTGGAGAGAATATTTTGTAGAATTTCCGGGGTGACTTTAGCACAGGCTTCAATGATACGGTTCTTTAACTCTCTAACTACGGACATAATGACAACAGGGTTATCACTAGTCAACAGGCCCGGCAACATGATTTTGCAGTAGACCTATTGAAATAGAGATTATTTAGCCGCCCTAGTTTGAAAGGTTCAAGATAGAAACAGAAGATGGAAGTATTTGTGCATGTGATGACTCAAGATAGAAACAGAAGGTGGAAGTATTTGTGCATGTGATGACTCAAGATAGAAACAGAAGGTGGAAGTATTTGTGCATGTGATGACTCAAGATAGAAACAGAAGGTGGAAGTATTTGTGCATGTGATGACTCAAGATAGAAACAGAAGGTGGAAGTATTTGTGCATGTGATGATTCAAGATAGAAACAGAAGGTGGAAGTATTTGTGCATGTGATGACTCAAGATAGAAACAGAAGGTGGAAGTATTTGTGCATGTGATGACTCAAGATAGAAACAGAAGGTGGAAGTATTTGTGCATGTGATGACTCAAGATAGAAACAGAAGGTGGAAGTATTTGTGCATGTGATGACTCAAGATAGAAACAGAAGGTGGAAGTATTTGTGCATGTGATGGCTCAAGATAGAAACAGAAGGTGGAAGTATTTGTGCATGTGATGACTCAAGATAGAAACAGAAGGTGGAAGTATTTGTGCTTGTGATGACTCAAGATAGAAACAGAAGGTGGAAGTATTTGTGCATGTGATGACTCAAGATAGAAACAGAAGGTGGAAGTATTTGTGCATGTGATGACTCAAGATAGAAACAGAAGGTGGAAGTATTTGTGCATGTGATGACTCAAGATAGAAACAGAAGGTGGAAGTATTTGTGCATGTGATGACTCAAGATAGAAACAGAAGGTGGAAGTATTTGTGCATGTGATGACTCAAGATAGAAACAGAAGGTGGAAGTATTTGTGCATGTGATGACTCCCTGCAAACAGTCCAACATTTGTTATTTGAGTGTCACAAATTTGAACCACAACGTCTTCAACTAGTTTGTCGGTTAGACAGGTGCGACACCAAGTACTCCCCACCAATACAAGTGTTCCCAAATAAATGCTGTTATCAAGGTTTTATGAGATATGTGAATTACGTTCACAAAAGTTGTAATCTGAACACATGATAAAATTTGTTCTCTGTAAAATTGGAGTATAATAATAATAATAATAATAATAATAATAATAATAATAATAATAATAATAATAATAATCAACTGTCCGAAGATAGGTCTCAACCCCATAAGTGACAGAAATAAGGAATCACTCATGAGGCAACTTGGCCTGGAGATAATGGGGTAGTGTTGCAAGTTCCTTTCCCCTTCCATTGAATACATCGCCGATTAGTTATTTGTTACACAATTAGACTTCAGATCCATACAACCACTTCTGTGTTGTTTGGGTAAAAGGAGGTAAGTCATAAAAATGAGTTTTTAGATTTTTTACAATATTTAAAATATTTCATAGCCATATACAAAGTCATTTAAATTATGGTATTATTCTTTGGGGTCACCATACTTCTGCTCAAGCTCTTTTCATATTACAAAAGAAAGCTTTAAGATTAATTTATGGAGTACCAAATACGACTCATTGTAAACCTCTTTTTATAAGGTCACAAATCTTGACATTGCCGTCTATGTATGTATTGGCCTGTCTTCTTTACATTCGGAATAACATTAATAATTACATAGCATGTACTTCTGTTCATAAATATTTTACAAGAAATAATACAAATTTATATATTGACAAATGTAAATACAGTATTACTCAAAATAGTTTTCTATTCTTTGCTTTTAAATTATTTAATAGTCTACCTATATTGATATAAGGAATCTTCCATTCCGAATTTTTAGGACACGAATTAGGACTATATTATTGGCAAATCCATTGTATGATGTCGATGAGTTTTTTAATATTCATGTATCTTAATTTGTATCCATTGTATGATATCATGTATTTTTAATGTATATGACGATGCCATACATGTTCCACATGTTTTTGCAAAATAAACTATCTATCTATCTATCTATCTATCTATCTATCTATCTATCTATCTATCTATCTATCTATCTATCTATCTATCTATCTATCTATCTGTCTGTCTGTCTGTCTGTCTGTCTGTCTGTCTGCCTGTCTGCCTGTCTGCCTGCCTGCCTGCCTGCCTGCCTGCCTGCCTGCCTGCCTGCCTGCCTGCCTGCCTGCCTGCCTGCCTGCCTGCCTGCCTGCCTGCCTGCCTACCTACCTACCTACCTACCTACCTACCTACCTACCTACCTACCTACCTATCTATCTATCTATCTATCTATCTATCTATCTATCTATCTATCTATCTATCTATCTATCTATCTATCTATCTATCTATCTATCTATCTATCTATCTATCTATCTATCTATCTACCTATCTACCTACCTACCTACCTACCTACCTATCTATCTATCTATCTATCTAATTAAAATTAAACTTCGGATCCTTATTGTAAATTCTTTTTATACAAACAAAACACATCAACTGCTAGTATTCTTTTGATTTTTGCACACAAACTTGTATAATTTAACTTGTGTGTTCATCTGGGGAACAAAATTCTGTCTGCACAAAAAATGACTTATCCCCCTTTACTCGAACACCACAGAATTGTTCTTCCTCTGACATAAATCGTCAAGTGAAATGTACCGCCTGATAAGAGATGTACATATTACCTTATTCAGAACCTTACTCAGAGTAAGAAATAAAGATTAAGGTATAACAATGAAACATGCATAAAAAGTCGTAATCTTTGATCAGTGATTTGACAACATAGGTACAATGATTCAACACTGAATGTGGTGGGATGAAACTTCTTGCTCCAGTGAACCTTAAAACTTTAGTGAAAGAAATATTTGTAAAAAAGAAAAAAATTGGATCGATTACGAAAGAACTGTCACTTTGCTGTCCTTACGACTTATTTTTGCCGTAGCCAATACCCAGAGGTCCTTTTAATATAACTCACTGAAGCTACTTGTGTCGTGCGCTGGCTAAAATGTTATTCCCTCGGGCAAAGGGACGAATTGGAGTGGGTAAACATCGAATACATCCTTAATGCACTCTCTTTGGCTTCCTTCCCGGCCTTAAGCGGGTCGCCTCTTACACTCTTGAAAAATTAATATGCGTGCACGAGTGCCTCTTCAAAATAAATATTTGCGGCAACAAGTTACGCGTTTACAGTGCAGTTACCTCGCACACACCAACACAACAAACACTTCAGCGCTGATGCGATTGTCGTAGCCGCCCACGAAATTATGTCTGTTGGCCGACTACTCTCTGACATTTTACCCCACAGTAACGAGTCCCACATTCCTTTAATGTGTTCTTACAGCTGGCATACACGTGACATTACGTACAGGACTGCAGTGCGTTCAAAGAAGGGCTAAGAAGAATTTATTATGCCAAATTTAATTCCTTACTCAGCACATTTGTTCTTATTTCAATAATCTTCTTCTTCGTCTTCATCTTCAGGTTCTACAACTCTCAGGTGAAAGTTTTGGCCATGGATGAATATACAGAGAAATCATTTTATTTTTACTTCAATTTTTATTGTACCTGAGTTTTTGAATGTACTTCACTCCCACCCCTTCTACTAATGAAGTTCCCCTCTACACAGAACCAAGACCGCAGATAGTAAGCAGTACTGAGTTACTGAGTATAGTACGTTCCAGAAATATGTTCGCGTTTTCCAGTGACGAAAGAGCTTTCAATATTGAATCATATTTTCGCACAGGTACTGTCCGTTTGCCTACGTCGCATCCCGATTTCCCCCACCTGCTTCTGCTCGCCCCTCTGTAATAGCTGGGCTGTCTTAGCTCTTTTCTGAAAACATTAATTTCTCTTAGGAATTGGAAGTTTACGTAATATTATACAGCTTTCTACAATCCTGCGGCATAACCACTTGGACGGACAGTAGATACCATGTCTGAGTAATTTTATATTTTCGGGTCGGGCAGAAGTGAAGATTGAATTTACAGTACGTAGAGTAGGTACAGAATTATTTCAACATGAGTTACTAGTACGAAGGACGAAACTGGCAATTGGAATTACATGCAATAGTCTATAGTGCAATAATATGCACGAAAGAACTGAAGCCTGTATCGAAATGAACGGCCACCATTTTCAAAAATGTTTTTAAATATCCATATTATGATTATTTTTTAATTTAACTTCATTCTCTATATTGTACGCTAATGTGCTGTAGACTGTATACAGTAATATACACTGCATAATGAATACTTTCGAATGGGTAACTCAGTTCGTGAGTAAAAACACTTATTCTTAAAACAGTACTGTATTAAGATTAAACAAAAACCTAATGAAATTTATCGAACTCAAAATCGCGGTATTTCCTAGTTTACGTAAATGGATGAACTACTTTTCTTCCCTCCTATACCTAGTAAAGTGATTTGTTTGTGTGTTAAGCAAGTATCATCGAACTACAGTCGTGGAAGGGGGAGCAATCTGTGTTTCCGGTTCTCTAAAGGTATAGCCAGGTTATTATTAAAAATGTTAGTAAAAATAAAATGATGTCCCTGTATAATAGGATGCGAAACTTACTGAGTTTCCCGTAACGCATACTATAGGCGCTGTTGTAGAAATTGATCTTGCTGCCACCTATTGGGGGGAGAGGCGTTATTACATCTAGCAGCGCACCAAGTAGCGAAAAGAGTAATTACTCTATGCATTTAGCAGCGCACCTGGTGACGAAAATATTAAACTGTGCAGAAAGTATTCCTTCCCACCCTCTTCGATATTCAAAACTAACCCAAATTTCAAA
The DNA here is from genome assembly GCA_025594305.2 of Periplaneta americana. Lineage (NCBI taxonomy): Eukaryota > Metazoa > Arthropoda > Insecta > Blattodea > Blattidae > Periplaneta > Periplaneta americana. Next base: position 20,400,297 of record JAJSOF020000037.1, on the reverse strand, counting down.
TAAAACATTTACATTTTTATTCCTTACTGCAGCTTCTCCTGAAAATACTTACCGGAAGATAAAAGAGACATCTATTTTACACTACCCAATTAAAATATTACCAAACAGAGACAAGAAATAACGCAAAGGGTTAGATAATTGGGATTGTATTCTTTGGGTATTTATTGTACAGCGCTATAGAAAAGTCTGCAAGAACTACTTAGATAGTTCAATTTAGTATATTACTATTACTTTACAATACATTCAACAGCACTATTTTACAACGTCCATAAACATCACTGTTTAACGTACACTGCTTATACATACACGTATCACTTTATGTTCACTTATTATAGCAAGTTTCTGTCTGACATCTCGGCTCCTCGAGCAATATCTCCAACGGATAGAGAACTCTGGGTAATGTACCAAATACTTAGTTCTAATGTTCACCGGCTACGACGTTGGGCGCTGATCATATTATTTCAGCCCCCGCACTCAGATGGTGCTGACCGCAGTTTCGCGTCATATATTTACCCATAGTTTTGGCCTTCTCAACAACTTTCTTCCATTCCTTACGGCTTCCAACTATCTTTGTCCAATTATCCATCTTCATCAATTTCAAATCATTCAGGACATCATCCTCCCATCTATTTTTTGGTCTACGCTGCTTTCTGTTAACTATTGGTTTCCATTTGTATATTTGTTTGACCAGTCTATTACTCTCCATTCTATTTATATGACCAAATCATCCAAATCTTAGCGATTTTATACGATTTACTATATTCCTATTCTTTGTCAGCTCATTCGGTTTACTGTTATATTTAATTCTGCATGTACCATCATTCATTTTAGTTGGACCAAAAATTTTTCTTAGTATTGCTCTTTCAAAAATTAGTAGTCTGTGTTTTATGGAGTTTTTAAAGACTCATGTTTCACTGGCATAAGTTACTACAGGGCTTATTGTAGTACAGTATACCTTAAATTTGGACTGTTTAGATATCAACTTACTCCTAAAGAACTACAGGTTTGCATAGTATGCTTTATTTCCCATTACCACTGCCACCGGGTATATGCCCATTGCAGTGTGAATAAATACACATACAATTCTTCCTCTTATTTCTTCCTCTATGGTGTTGTTGTTATTAACAGTTCATCCAAGATATTTAAAATTTGGAACTTGTTGAATCATTATCTATATATATAATTTGAACTGGTAATGGACATTACGGGAAAACGGCTGAACGGATTTTAATAACTGACCCCTCATTTTGAAGCTTGGAACTCAAAGTTTTTTCAGAAAAATAGTCGTTTTCAATGAAATGTTAATTTTTCAACATAATTTTCCTTTTTTCTAAAATCCATCTGTCGTCACTAATTGCATTTCAGAATAAAATAAACACACACTACAGTAAACAATATAACACGAAGGCCATGATCTACAAGAATGCTGACGTATTTAGAGCTCAAATTAAATTGGTTATTAAAAATTTCAAGACTTATATCAACACATATAATTTAATTTACAGGTCTGAGTCTGTGGTGTGTAATTTTCTGAGTACAGCTGTGTATTGGGTATTAAAAACTACAAAACTTGAGGTGGTTTGAAGACATTATTACCATTAGAAATGAAATATTATTACGGCCAATGCCATGCTGTGACTATTTTTCATTAATTATGCTATTAAGGCTATATTGATGATATGAAAGTGAAACGTTTTGGGGTTATACAAGTAGATGTAGAGAATATCTTAAATTAGATCCTGATTTATATAATATACTATGTGGCGGCTATATAGTATATGCTATTGAAAACTATAAAACTTACGTAAAGTAATATTGTTATTAAAAATCAAATATTTTTGTAGTTATTAATCAAGTGGGGTTGGGTCTTTTTCATATATTTAATGGCGGTGTGGTGTCGATTTATATGCATGATTATCTTCAGTATTGGCTCGAGAGAGCGCAAAAATTAGAGTTCCTAAGAAAAGACCAAAAGGTATTACTTACTGATAAAATATGAGGCCTACAAGATTTTGTAGTCTCCCCATCATTTCAGCAAGATCTCTTAGCAGGATAAAATGATTTTACCCTCTACATTTAAAGGTAGTTTATGAAACGTGCAGCAGCTATACTAAGATGCTATGTCTATTGTTCGAAAACATAGCAAACCTGACATTTTTTTTTAACTTTCACCTACAATCCGCAATGATCTGAAATAGCTACTGCTTTACTCCCACATGAAAAAACCCACTGATCGTCCTGACATTGTTACTTGCGTTTTCGCGTTGAAACTCAAAAACTGAAGGTGTATAGGTTCAAGAAAAAGTATTTTGCATAAAAAAAACCATTCAGAAGGAGTATGTTTCATTATTATGGAATAAAATAACTTTCAGAATGTCTGATATTCTTCATTGAAAATAAATCTGAAAAATGTTTATTTGAACGTCGAGTTTGCAGCATTTGCTGCACAGGCCACTAATTTAATTTAATTACCAGTCTAAGGCCCAATTGTATAAAACTCCTGACTAAAGATCAACTTTGATCGAAGATCGAAAAGTGAACCGAGTTCAGACACTTCTTCTATTGTATAAAACTTTTCTGCGATCAAATTACCTTGGTTCAAGTGCAATCTAAGTTCACGTGAAAAGGATTTGGCAACATCGCATAAACAGGTGAAATACGTGATGCGCAGACAGGTTTGTTCAGTGTTGCCAATCTAGCGACTTTAACTCTTTTTCAACAACAATTTCTTTTAACTTTTATATTGCTTAAATAGGGATTTAGTGACCTTTTTAGCACCCCATAGTGACAAAATTTAATCTTTCTTTGTTGATAATGAGAAATCTAGTGACTTTACAACTACTTTTTGGCGACTTTCCGTACACTCTGTTGGAGACACTGGTTTTTTGTGCAATGTAAATAATGGCGGACAATAAGAAGAAGGTTGACTGTTCTCCGAGTTGTTATCATGTTATGGTGTTTGATACTGCTAAACATAATAAAGCTTTATAAAACGACAATTTTCGTTTAGTAATACAGTTAACTGAAAAATTTATGAATTTACTCATTATACCCTACCACAAGACATCTTTATATTCTTCATCCTATACAGTTTCAGTTGCTAGAAATTGGAACTCGCTTCCGAGTGATATAAGGGGTTGTTGGACAATAGCTTCATTTAGGTCAAAATTACATAAATTCTTACTTAACAGATGAATTGCTGATTAATATTTTTACTTATAATGAAACTAACATCTGTCCATTCTTATTATTATTATCTTTAATTTCTCTAAATAGATTTACAAAACCTCTAATGGCAATTACATTAATATTCTCATTATAGAAATAGAAATATATATATTCTCCCTGTAACATAGTCCTAGTAAGCTTATATTAAATTAATTTTCATCATTTTACTAGCTATCTGAAATATTAAATTAATTATAATTCATTGAATTAAATTAGCTCATAAATTAAGTTACTACTTTACCTTATAGATTTATCTAAATTTAAATAAATGTGTAGTGAAGATTATTGCTGGAGAACCTTTTAAGTGTAGTGAAAATATTTGTAATTTAAATTTATGTATTGTATTGATTAAGGCTGGTTGAGTGGAAGAGAAGGCCTTATGGCCTTAACTCTGCCAGCGAAAATAAAACATTATTATTATTATTATTATTATTATTATTATTATTATTATTATTATATCCATTAATAATTAATGGTTGTTATAAACATAATATAATTATAGGTTATGTTATTTGATACTGCTGAACACGATAGAGCCTTATAAAATATAAGAATGTTTGTGTATTAAGGCAAGAAATTGAAAGAAATATATGTAAATGTACCTAGCATATCTATTAATATTAATAATAATGGATATTTTATTTGCACAATCTGTCACTCGTATATTTCAAACAGAAAAGAAATAACTGAACTTGGATCATCTAACTTAATCGGAGAAATTTCTTCAGTCAAAGTTGACTTTAGTTTGAGACAAATTAATCTCAGATTAGACTTTATACAACACAAAATTCCAAGTTCAGCTGAAACAAGGATCAATTTAACCTCTGATCTAAGATTAAATGGTTTATACAATCGGGCCTAAATATTAAGTAGTACAAAATCTCTTTTTCTACTAAGGAAATTATGTAACATCAAATTTTAGGACATTTTAAGGGCAATTTTGAAAGATTTTTAGGTCATAAATGCATTGTTTTAGGACATTTTTTAATGATTTATAGGTCATCAAAATCCTAGCCCTAGTTGTGATGATACTAGACCTCCTTACTGAAGAAGTTGCAGCCCTGGCATGGAGATGCAGGTGTGTTCTGTCGTCTGGGTTACGTCACGCGATGAGTATCGGTGACCCATTTCCTGGTTGGTAATTACATTTAAACACTGAAGAGAGGAACAGATCGTTATCAGTCTCGCTTAGCGGGACAATCACAACACACGTGCCAATTGTATCTCCCTCGGAGAGAGAAGTGTTAAGTTCCACCGTGCTTTGCATGTAAAGTACTTATTTGTTCTCAGATTAATATTCCAATTAAATATCACATTCAAAGACATATCGTTTATTTCATTTAAGTAGAAAACGTAACAAGGCATAAATCCTAACTTTAAAATACTATAACCGTTTAATAAAATGTCCTAATCTGAATTTGTGTTTTATTTATATGTTATTTATATTTTCCCCGCCATTCATAAAATATTTTGATATGATACCTCTTGCACAAAAGGAGAGATCTATAACTGAAACTCGATTAATATATTTCAGTATTATTTGTATTTATCCTGGTAATAATGAACAGTTTGACTCGTAGACATTTTGTTTTTTCAGCTTTAACTTCCCATGATTGTACGAGAAGATTCGAAGAGAACGGCAGTTACGTAGACTTTCAGCTCCCCACTACTACCATTAATGCACAACACAATGTCAATACGGCGGTTGCTGTCGTCTGCGATACAAATAACTTTTCTGTTGATTTTCGAGTTTGGCATTTTTTCCGGTTATTATATGCTTATTTAAGTTGTGTTAACTCTCGCTAGTGGTTTTATATTTTATTTTATCCGTCTTAGTATTTATTTTATTATTGTAAATATTTTTGTTTTATCACCATTATTATTATTATTATTATTATTATTATTATTATTATTATTATTATTATTGTTGTTGTTGTTGTTACTATTATTTACATCATCACCATTATTATTTGAACCCTGTAAAATTTATGTAGACTACTGGACTGTACCCGAGCACGAGCAAATGCTCATTTCGGGTATCTATTCATATGTATTCAATTCAAATGTAAATTCTAAATAAATTTGAAAAATTTGAAAAAAATTGTTCACACAACTTTATATATCTTATTTTAACATGCCGTCTCCTATCGAAAATTGTTGTTGTTGTTGTTGTTTTCTAATGCCAGGCGTTTGACAATAAAGTCATTTGACCTCTTGCACTCCAATATTTTTCAAAATTATTATCATGGACAGCCATTGAAGCACAGATTTTGAGGTGTTCCGAATCCATTTCTTGGTTTGAGTTGCACAATGGGCAGTTAGGGGACTGATAATATTCCAATTCTATGCAGGTGTTTGGCCAAACAATCATGGCCTGTTGCCAATCTAAATGCAGCTACAGACGATTTTCGTGGTAAATCGGGAATTAACTGTGGATTATGATGCAGAGAGTTCCATTTTTTCCCTTGAGATTGTGTTATCAAATTTTGTTTGTTGAAGTCTAAGTACGTAGATTTAATAAATCTTTTCACAGAGTAATACGTAGATTTAGTAACAGGTCTGTAAGTAGCAGTGATGTCCTTCTTTGCTAATGCATCCGCATTCTCGTTTCCCAGAATTCCACAATGAGATGGTATCCATTGGAATACAATTCTTTTATTGAGTGATATTAATTGAGAGAGCATTTTAGTTATTTCTGCTGTTTGAGATGAAGGTGTGTGTTTAGAGACTATTGATAGGATAGCTGCTTTTGAGTCTGACAATATAACTGAATTCTTAAATTTATTGATGTGGCATAGAAGATTCCTGAGACTTTCACATATTGCAATGATTTCTCCATCTAAGCTTGTTGTTCCATATCCAAGAGATCTATAAAGTGAGAAGAGACAGCACGTAACACCTGCACCGGCACCTTGTTCTCTGGAGATCAAGGATCCGTCGGTGTATAAATGAAGCCAGTAAAATTCGAAAATTGTATAATCTTCTACACACCTAAAAAATTCGATTATTATTATTACTATTATTATTATTATTATTATTATTATTATCATTATTATTAATATTATTATTCTTATTATTATTATTATTATTATTATTATTATTATTATTATTATTATTACTGTTATTATTATAGAACAAAGGAAAGAGACCATAATTGTACCTATTTTTAAGAAGCGGGACAAGACTAACTGTAGTAACTTTCGAGGAATGCCACTTTTGTTGCATGCATTGTAATCTTGTCCATTATCCTATTGACAATATTAACTCCGTACGTAGATGAAATTATTTGGGATAATCAGTGCGGTTTTATGCGTAATAGATCGACTATCAATCAGACTTTTTGTATTCGACAGATATTGGAGAAAAAATGAGAGTATAAGGGTGCAGTACATCAGTTATTCATAGACTTCAAAAAGGCATATGACTCGGTTAAGAGAGAAGTTTTATATAATATTCTTATTGAATTTGGTATTCCTAAGAAACTAGTTAGATTAATTAAAATGTCTCAGTGAAACTTATAGCAGAGTCCGTATAGGCCAATTTCTACCTGATGCTTTTCCAATTCACTGCGGGCTAAAGCAAGGAGATGCACTATCAACTTTACTTTTTAACTTTCCTCTAGAATATGTCATTAGGAAAGTTCAGGATAACACAGAGGGTTTGGAATTGAACGGGTTACATCAGCTTCTTGTCTATGCGGATGATATGAATATATTAGGAGAAAATCCACAAACGATTAAGGAAAACACGGAAATTTTACTGGAAGCAAGTAAAAGGATAGCTTTGGAAGTAAATCTCGAAAAGACTAAGTATATGATTATGTCTCGTGATCAGAACATTGTACGAAATGGAAATACAAAAATTGGAGATTTATCCTTCGAAGAAGTGGAAAAATTCAAATATCTTGGAGCAACAGTAACAAATATAAATGAAAATTGGGAGGAAATTAAAAGCAGCATAAATATAGGAAGAGCTAGTTATTATTCGGTTGAGAAGCTTTTGTCATCTAGTCTGCTGTCAAAAAATGTGAAAGTTAGACTTTATAAAACAGTTATATTACCAGTTGTTGTGTATGGTTGTGAAACTTGGACTCTCACTTTGAGAGAGGTACAGAGATTAAGGGTGTTTGAGTATAAGATTCTTAGGAAAATATTTGGGGCTAAGAAGGATGAAGTTACAGGAGAAAGTTACACAACGCAGAACTGCACGCATTGTATTCTTCACCTGACATAATTAGGAACATTAAATCCAGACGTATGAGATGGGCAGGACATGTAGCAGGTATGGGCGAATCCAGAAATGTATATAGAGTGTTCTGATAGACCAGAGAGAAAAATACCTTTGGGGAGGGCGAGACGTAGATGGGAGGATGATATTAAATTGGATTTGAGGGAGGTGGGATATGATGATAGAGACTGGATTAATCTTGCACAGGATAGGGATCGATGACGGACTTATGTGAGGGAGGAAATGAGTCTGTGGGTTCCTTGAAAGCCATTTGTAAGTAAGTAAGTAAGTGTTTTTAGAGAGTAAAATTTTAAACATTTCATAACAAATGGTTTCTTTTTTTTTTTCATTCATCATGATAGTAATAGATGACTATATGATTGAATCTCCCTCCGGAGTTGAATGCATTTAAATATAACAATTTTCAGTAGGTACTGTTACTACAATGAATAACATTTAAAACTATTAACATATAGTTGTTTCACTCACCCTGTCGCGTTGCATTACTCGAGAGACGAAGCTTCACAGTAGTTTATATGTTTGAGAGTCTACTTCAGATGAACTTTGTTGTACTTTTGGTGAATCGATCTTTTCCTCGTGAGAATTGCCCACGTATGCAATTCAGTTGTCTTCAAAAATCCCCGCATGCTATTCATTGGTTTCTTTTTGGGATTGTAGTGATCCCGAATGAAATTCGAGTGCGCCCATTGTTTGGGGATCCGAAAATCGAGGCTTCAACGGAACACGCTTTCACAAAAATAAATTCATTTTGAATCTTGCGTAGACTACTTTTAACACTTGAATATAAGTACGCAATAAATCTAACCGCCCCATACAACACAAACACGCTGCATTCAGGACAATGGTACACAGATTACTCAACATACCCATGAGCCAACAACACTACAATGAAGAAGTGAACACAATCAAATATATAGCACAAGAAAACGGATACAACCCAAACATAATAGACAACATCATAAGAAAAACAAAACAAAAACTTAACACAAAAACACGCAAAACACAACAACACAAGAAATACATCACACTAACATATGAAAACAAAAGCACACTTAAGATCGCATCTTCATTCAGAAAGCAGAAATACAACATAGCATACAAAACAGAAAACACACTACAAAGTCATCTCAACACACAAAGAGCACAAACAAATAAATACGACCAGACAGGTTTATACAAACTCACATGTAATAGTTGCGACAAGTTCTACATTGGACAGACAGGCAGATCATTCCAAACACGCTAAAGAACACATTAAAGCTATAACCAGAGGACACAACACATCTACATACGCTGATCACATAACCAATGCTAACCATACATACATTAACATAAATGCGGACATGGAAATCCTACACATACAACCCAAGAACCAAAAAATCAACACAGTAGAACAATACGAAATATACAAACACACTAAAACACACCCCGATCAAATTCTCAACTCACACATCAATTTCAGTGCACACACAATATTTGACTCCACTTTTCAACACTTTTCAACAATTAAACGCATCCACACAACAGGCAGAGAAGTACGAGATGACGCCGAGATCTAGTAGGCTCTGAGGATGGTGTGTGAAGCACCGAAACAGCTGTAAGCCGCACAAACTTACATAATTAACACGAGTAAGTCCGCTAGTTAATCAATTAAAAAATAATTTCGTGTCACGAAATATATTCTGTGACAAAACATGACATTGTTACAAATTCTATCGTGACGAAATATACCGGTGACGAATTTGATGGTTGCAAAAACGCCTAAGCTCAGTCTTATCGAAGCAGACCTCTTATTTCTTACAGGAGATGTATTTATTTGTGAAAGTGTCGAGGTGATTAATTGATAAACTTTTTGTCAACTACACTCAGCTAATTGAGGTCAACTGTTTCCTTCTCTCGCTAGGTACTTAGAGGTTTCAGACGCAAAGCAGAAGCATTAGTGTTGCACATTGATGAATGACCAGCGTGTGTTTGCCTCACTTGAATGGGGACAGCTGAAGCTTCTTATTGCGACTTCTTAAGAGTTCTCTCCATCTCAATGCGTGAGCTGGTTCTCTAATTGAAATGGGGAATAAGTCTTGAAAGGCACATTCACTACTGGCTGGTCGCTACACTATACTACAACCTAATGTTGAACAATCAAAAGAGATAAATATATCGAGTAGTACATATCTAGAAAGGAAGGTCTATGCTGGATGTAAAATCCTTAAATGCAGGGACATCATTATATTTTTACTTCAATTTTTATTGTACCTGAGTTTTTGAATGTACTTCACTCCCACCCCCTCTACTAGTAAACTTCCAACCGTTCTCCACACAGAACCGAGACGGCGTATGCAGTACTAAGTGAGCATAGTACGTTCCAGAAATATGTTCGCGTTTTCCTGTGACGAAAGAGCTTTCAATATTGAATCATATTTTCGCACAGGTACTGTCGTCCGTTTGCCTACGTCGCATCCCGGTTTCCCCCACCTGCTTCTGTTCGCCCCTCTGTAAAATCTAGTAGCTGCGCTGTTTTAGCTCTTTTCTGAAAACATTAATTTCTGTTAGGAATTGGATTTCTACGTAATATTATAAAACTGTTTAAAATAATTTAAATAAAAGGGCCTCATTAAGTAATTAACTGTCACGTGATCCCCCCCTTCTAAGACCCTGCGACAAAACCACTTGAACGGACAGCAGATAGCATTTCTGAATACTTTTATCTTTTCGAATCGGGCAGAAGTGAAGATTAAATTTACAGTACGTAAGGTACTCTTCTATAGAGTAGGTATAGAATTATTTGAACATGAGTTACTCGTACGAAGGACGAAACTCGTAATTGGAATTATGTACAATAGTCTATAGTGCGATAATATGCACAAAAGAACTGAAGGCTGTATCGAAATGAACGGCCACCATTTTCAAAAATGTGTTTAAATATGCATATTATGATTATTTTTCAATTTAACTTCATTCTCTATATTGTACGCTAATGTGCTGTAACAGTACAGTATACACTGCATAATTAATAAGTCCGAATGGGTAGCCCAATTCGTGAGTAAAAACACTAAGTGTTAATACAGCAGTGTATTTTGATTTAACAAAAACCTAATGAAAATTATCAAAGTCAAAATCGCGATATTTCATAGTTTACATAAATGGATGAACTACTTTTCTTCCCTCCTATACCTAGTAAAGTGATTTGAATTTTACGCCAGTATAATCGAACTCCAGTCTTGGAAGGGGGAGCAAGCGGTGTTTCCGGTTCCAGACCTTTAATCCAAAGACATAGACAGGTTAATATTAAAAATGTTAGTAAAAATAAAATGATGTCCCTGTATATCTCAAGTTAATAGAATATCCATATCAGCTCGAAGACACTTGGTTATTCGTGTCACTCCGTAGTACGTCGTCTCACTGATCAAAATCAGGTAGATTTGAACTGAGTAAAATAAAAAGCAGGACGTAATCTTATATAGTTCATGAGGTTTAAATTGTCGAGAATTTCATAGAAATACAAGGAGTTTAAAAAAGTGTCGAATATTTTTACAGGAGGTAGCATAGATCAAAACCTTTAAAAAAAGTAAGATATGGGCCATTCTTTATTGTGGCCTATGATGGTCATTCGTTCAAAAGCACAAAACAGTGGTGAATGTTTTTTTATAATTATCATTAATCATCACGAATCCATTTATTTATTTATTTATTTAGCTAGTGAGTACAAATTAAAATTATAAAACAAAAAAATGTTTCTAGTTACTGCCGTAAGAGTTAGGCTCGTGTACGGTGTGGTCTTAGCCAATAATATAACTTAAAATTTACGAGGACAGTTTACTAAATACAGTAAGTAACTTAATTCAAATCAATAAATAATACACAATAGCAAAAAAAAAAAAGAAGAAAGAGAAAAAGAGAAAAAAAACACATTTAATAAAATTACAATCAGACGCCAGTGATATTCAATAAAAGCATGAATAATATAGTCGACAGAAATAAAAGGTAAAAAATACACACATTTGTTAATATTATATATCATTAATAAGTTTATTTTTTTAAAGCTTCAAATTTAAAATATTTCAAATTTGTAAAATGGTTTGTAATTTCATTATAAAGTCTTGGGCCGAAACTAGCACCATGTTTTGAGAGTGGATAGCATCTCTTAACAGAAGTAAACAGACAATATAGTAGTAAACAAAGGTCAGGATACTATGGAGTCTATAATTGTATTTCTGTTAGTAAGTACGTGCAGTATTCAGAGTTGTACGCTGTCTTTTTTGTTTATACACTACTGAGTACGACAGTACCTAACTCGGATCTTTACTGGGCAATGGTTTGGTCGAGGAGGTCCAGTAGCATGGCCTCCTCGATCACCTGACCTAAATCCTTAGAATTTCTGGCTATGGGGACATTGATGTATGCCACATCCATCAACAACGTACAGATGTTACAGGAGCGTGTATATAATGCATGTGAGCAAATCCGACAACAACCAGGTGTGGTATCAAGAGTTCTCGATTCACTGAAAAGGCTGAAGCATGTGTAACAATGTGTGGTAACCACATAGAGCACCTTCTGTGGTGGTTACCTAACAGACAGGTGTGTATCGTAGGCCACAATACAGAATGGCCCATATCTCAACAGATATTTGTTTCCGGACACATACTTATAGGAGATTGTTTCTAGTTTCGAGCAAAGCTACCTTCTGTAAAAATATGCAACACTTTTTAAACACTCTGTATATAACATTATTATCCATCTTGAAATCTTCATTAAAATGACTGGGGATATTTTGGGATTCCCCCAAACAGATAGGTGGTACTGGCGATGGATCATTATATAATTAAATCCAGTTTTCTAAGTCTTTAAACACTAAAATTTCGTCGCTATTTTGCTTGTCGGAATATTTGATATTAACCACCAGCTTAATATCTTTTTTCTCTATTGGGTACAATATATTATACAATTCACGTAACAAGTTTCAAGGGCTCTCAAACAGGAAATGAAACCATGTTATGAAACTAGAAGGTCCAAATATAATTACTAACAACAAAAAAAAAAGAACAAAACAAAATAAAACAAGTAGATTTTCTTAATTCTTTACCATTAGTTTACCATAATTTCCCATTAAACTCAAACAGAAAATATGTTGGAAATGTTCGTTTTTTCCACTTGGCACTCCATCTTCTTTAGCCACAAATAGCACAAACTTTCTTGAAATCGGCAAAATTCAAAGAGTATTTACAAGCATAACACTTCTAATAACAGATGATAAAATATGAAGTGATAAAAAAATCTCCTAACAACGCAGTGTAGTGATGACGAATGAAAACGCTACAAACCAACCTAATAATACTATCCTTTAATCACTGCCTAATATACTGGAACATCATTTTATTTTTACTAACATTTTTAATATTAACTTGCCTATACCTCTGGATCAACGCCGTTTGCTACCCCCTTCCACGACTGGAGTTCGATGATACTGACGTAATATACAAACATATCACTTTACTATGTACAGGAGGGAAGAAAAGTAGTTCATCCATTTACGTAAACTAGGAAATATTGCGCTTTTGAGTTCGATCATTTTCATTAGGTTTTTGTTTAAACAAAATACAGTATAGTATTAACAATGAGTGTTTTTACTCACGAACTGAGCTGTCCATGTGGACGTATTCATTATGCAGGGTATGTTATACTGCCTACAGCACATTAGTGTACAATATAGAGAATGAAGTTAAATTGAAAAATAATCATAATATGGATATTTAAGCAATTTTTTTTAAATGGTGGCCGTTCATTTCGATACAGGTTTCAGTTCTAATGTGCACATTATTGCACTAAAGACTATTGTACCTAATCCCAATTACCAGTTTCGTTCTTCGTACTAGTAACTCATGTTGAAATAATTTTGTACCTACTCTATAAAAGAGTACCTTACGTACTGTAAATTCAATCTTCTCTTCTGCCTGATCCGAAAGGATAAAATTACTCAAACATGCTATCTACTGTCCGTCCAAGTGGTTATGTCGTAGGGTCGTAGAAAGGGAGGAAATCACGTGACAGTTAATTACTTGACGAAGCCCCTTTATTTAAGTTATTTTAAACAGTTGTATAATATTACGTGGACGTCCAGTTTCTAACACAAATTAATGTTCTCAGAAAAGAGCTAAGACAGCCCAGCCAATAGCTGGCGAATAAAAGCTGGTGGGGGAAACCGGGATACGACGTAGGCAAATGGATGACAGTACCTGTGAGAAAATGATTCAATACTGAAAGCTCTTTCGTCACTGGAAAACGCGAACATATTTTTGGAACGTACTGTTTACTATGACCGTAAGGCTACTATGACTGTATATGAGTTCTTGGTTCTGTGTGGAGGACGGTTCAACTTCATTAGTAGGAGAGGTGGGAGTGAAGTACATTAAAAAACTCAGGTACAGTAAAAATTGAAGTAAAAATAAAATGATGTCCCTGTATTAAGCTTTCTGGCCGGTGATGTATCCGAAGGCTGGTATAACCTTTAATGCCGTGGGTGAGCGAATACGACCCTCCTAGAGTTACTAGGCTTGGTGACATTGCGTTGGTTTGCCTATTGTCTTTCATACTATGGAAATGAGGGACATCGTAGAACACTTAGTCCCGTGGACGGAATATAAATTTATTCATAGCCAATTCCGGGAATTGAACCACAGACCGATAGTTTGGGAAGCGCACTTGTTATCCACATAGCCCGAATAGCGGACTTGACATTTATATTAAATTTACATTACGATTTCAGTATTTAGCTAAAAGCAATACTAAAATTATTACAATATACGTACAACTAGGCCTATAATATATAGATTAGTGTAAAATTAATCACATGTATCTATTTAAACGTACAAACTTATTTAATAGTTATAATTACAAGCAAACAAATGTTATGTATTAATTTTATGGGACTATATTTAAACAGATGAACAGCGTGCAATTAACAAATATTAAATGTTTTCTCTGTCAAATCATCACTTTAGTGTATACCTTTGCATTACCACTGTAAACTGTGTGTTTCTACTATAAAATGAAAGTAATTATAGGAACAGAAGAGAGGGACGTACGGGGTTTACCCCTAGATTTACAGTATACAGACAGGTGGAAAGGAATCTAATACATTAATTCACTCAGGTAATGCGAAATAAGATTTTGATACGTCCAATAGTTTTGAGAATACGAACTGCAACGTGTTGCAACACTGCGAAGAGTAGCAGTGCTGCTTGAGGTCATTGCTCCTCAGTGGGGTAACTCTAATCATCCACACCGCAAGACTTTCGAGAGGAGAATGTAAGCAAAAACGTCTCATCAGATACGTTCCCATCAATTACTTTAGATAAAAACGTAAAATATTCCACGAGTTAATTACGCAAATTGTTCGGTCTTTAACAATCTTTATTATGCTATAATCTCTTTAACTCTAAATTTAGTACCATGAAACTTATTTAACATTCACAGCATGTTGATTTCTCTGTTTTTTTACGTAATTAAGAAATAGTAAATAATGTTCATTCTTATAAAAGAAAACTATTTCCATTAACATTTCCTTTACAATTATCGTAAACTTAAAATAACATTATTACGAATACAAATTCTGTAACTCAATCTCCATTTAAGTTGTAACATTTGAAGAAATTTAAAATTAATTAGGAATAGAAATTAAGTTTACATTAATGTTAAGTAATGTGCTAAGTGTTACGTATGTACAGGAATTTGATCAAAACGTATCTGATGAGACGTTTTTGTTTACATTCTCCACTCGCAAGTTTTTCGGAGTGGAGTTACACTCATCCCCACTGCAGAACAATGACTTCCAGGAGCACTTCTATTCTTTGCAGCGTTGTAACACGTTACATTTCGTATTATCAAAACTATTGGACGTATCAAAAAACTTACTTGACAAAACGTGTTCCCATTGAATTGATTTATTACCTCTGTGATTTAATGTAATAGGTTCCCTTCCACTCTGTATTAGTCAGTACTTTTGATGCTTTCGGTCCACCTTCAAATCTGGAAAAATCTGGCCCTAAAATTTGTAATAAATTAATAAATAAATACCCACATCTACTCGTATTTACCTCTAACAGTTTGAAACTTAAAAATGTATGTAAGCAATTTTTTACGAATACTTATAAATTTTTAGATGTTATTTTTTTTGTAATTTATGCCTGTAAATTTATTATATAACGAACTCCCCCAGGACACGAGAAGTGTTATGCTTTCAGGGGAGTGCTAGAATTTTGTAAATTTACAATTTCTTTGTCTTGTAATTTTCTAGCAATAAACAATAGTATGTTATATTATTTTATGCTCGACCATGCCGAAATGTAGTAATTATATACCTGGTAGCAGACCTTTAATGCATGTCATTAAAGTACACCTACTCATTAAAGGTCAGGTCTTTCAGCCAATGACGACTCAGGTTACAACTGTTCAGCCAATGACAGGTCAGCTTTCTACCGTTATAAAACCGCAAGTATCGATTATTCTCGGATATGCAGTCGAAAGAGAATTAGCGAAAAGTCACAGAGGCTGGAAATCCAATACTGTCGCAGAAGATTATGTTCTGTTACTATAATAATTAGGTTAATTGTAAATAATATTCAAATAAATTCAATTTGTCATCTCGTTTTTCAATGTCTAATTTAATTTCAATGTTATCTCTGTAGGTTCTTATGGCCTAGCAAGGTCAATGTGGACATCTGTTCCTCGGAAAAAATCAATACTTTCGCGTCTGCGCACATCTCACAACATACGAGACATTGCTCAAAAATTAATAATATCAAGTTAGAAATATGGTCGAGCATAAAAAGTCGTATGAAACTCGCCTATAATGGTAATTAAGAAGCTCGTATGAAAATTATGAAACTTGCTTGCGCTCGTTTCATAAATATCCATACTCACTTCTTAATTACCTTCATTATAGGCTCGTTGCATAATATACTATTATTATATTCATTTACATCAAGGATTTCGCCTACTCGAAATCAACACAATAGCCTACAAGAATATTTTTCAAACAAAGAAATGAAAAGAAACGTTAACTTTTTTTAAACGAAGATGTTATCGCTTCTTCACGTTTTGTAATATATAGCAATTAAGTTATTCCAATGGAGAGAATTATACGATATGAGTATTCAAGTTTTCGTGTTGCAGAAAATAATTGTGAAGAGAATTCATCTTTATTTATGAGTCTTATCACATCACTGTTTTTTTCTGTAGAATAAAATAAACGCTCATGCAATATACAGGGCATATCAAAAGTCCGGTAACAATTTCAATATTTTATTACACAAAAACTGCTAACGAAAGCACTTTCAAACACACGTCAGTTAAAGTCAAACTCTCAAAGTTCGTTTTACACCTTACAGAGATTCAATGTGTGAACCACGAGTGACTCGGCAGATGTCCAAACGATAATCAAACTCTTCCCATACCCTTTTCATCATATCCTCTGTGACCATGGCGGCAGCTTCTCGAATTCTAGTTTTTAGTTCCTCTAAATCACGTGCCAAAGGCAGTACAAACACACGGTTCTTTATGTACCCCCATAGAAAAAAGCCACATGCGGTCATATCGGGTGACCTTGGTGGCCATGTCATGAAACATCTGTCCCTTACTCCAGCACGTCCTATCCAACGATCAGACATGTCCGTATTCAGGTAAGCACGAACTGCATCGTGGAAATGTGGCGGAGCCCCATCTTGCTGAAAGATGAAATCGTCATCGAGATCTTGTCTAAGTTGAGGCACCAACCATTGCTCCAACATATCCAGATATGAATGTCTAGTCACAGTAGCCTCAATGAAGAAGAAAGGTCCGTACAGTTTTCGTTGTGACAACGCGCAGAAAACATTCAACTTTGGTGAATCACGCTCATGTTCAATGATTCTGTGAGGTTTCTGTGTACCCCAAACACGACAGTTGTGCTTCTTAATTTTCCCACTCGTATTCAATGTCGCTTCGTCGCTGAAAATTAAGCGGCTAAATAACTTTGAGAGTTTGACTTTAAACTGACGTGTGTTTTAAAGTGTTATCATTACTACTTTTTGTGTAATAAAATATTAAAAGTGTTACTGGACTTTTGATATGCCCTGTACATAACGTAGAAAACATAATTAAATATTGAAATTTCAAGAAACATTATACAGATGTGAGTAGCAACTCTTCCAGGGACTGGGTAGATTGTTTACGTGAAGAGTGAAGTACAATTTTAAGCGGTTTAATTTTATTATATTTGTCGCCGAGGCTCTGAGTATAGCGTCTCTAGCTATAAACCCAGGGAACCCTAGTTCAGAGGCTGGGAGGATTATTACATAATAGCTGGATGTGTGTGTTTTGTTTCGTACTTATCATGTCTTCAAAATTTATGACCGTAAGTGTAAGTTATTTTCTTTTTTTAATCTCGTAATCATTTAAGCTATACAGTTTCTTTTAATCCTAGGCATTTACTATGTTAGGGATAGATAACTTTCGTCCAAAATTTATCTCAGTGTTCCGAACTGTTTTTTTTTTTTAAAGAGATTTACACTTTCTTCATAATAAAACTAACCTCAGCAAAGACTACGTATTCTCTTCACGCAGGCTTACGTAGTATTCGAATTTCAGTCAGGAGTAGAATTTTTCATTATAATTGACACTTTTGGCGGACAAGTTAACAATTGAGTTTTCCTCAGGGTTCTCCTGTGTCTTCATGCTAGGAATCAACATCAGTTCGTCCGATCTACATATTTCATCATCGTTCCACACATTTCCCTTCGCAGGCTGTGGAAGAGATGAAGAATGGGTGGAACGGAGAAAATTCTCTCCGGCACCGGGACTCGAACTCGGGTTTTCAGCTCTACGTGCTGACGCCTTAGGGTACGTACACGTTGGAGCATCGATAAACGATAAGAGAAACGATCTAGCGACGCTTTGGTATTATCAAAGAATCAAGTGTTCATATCGGAGCAACGAGGATGCGGGAAGCGAACATTTTGATTTATCAACAGTAATCTCACTAGACGTTTTGATTTATCTAGAGAAAATCAAAACTCGAGTGGGATTTAATTGACTATTATACGATTAGAAGAAAGTATATAAAGATTAGAAGTAACGAAGTACTCCAATACAATAAAATATTAAGTGACTTACGAAAATACAACTGTCTTCAAATGTATTACTGTACCATCTCAACATTACAAATATTACGCTAGATGGCAGTAGTGAGCAATGCCTTCTCGTCGAGAAGTTCTCGATCTATTATACACGATGGCAATGTTACTAGTCAAGAAGGCTTTGTTGATTCAAAGTCTCATTTTTATTAAAATGCAACATTCCACTTCAATTATCCGAATCCCAGTAATCAACGTCACTTGACAGATGATTTTCAATAAATCTTAGTATTAAATAATCTCTGATCCGTGACTATCCATAATATCATATAGCAGAAGCTATAACGTAACCTAACTAATATACTGTACACACGTGTTAGAAAAGTTTTAATTAACGACTATGACATAAAAAAGAAACATGAATAATTTTAAAAGGAATAATTATTGAATGTACAATTTTCAAATTTGAATGTGGTTGGTGGTTCAATTGGTGTTATATTGGACGTGTGCGTAATAGAAGTGTAACTTGTTGATTTAGGCCTACATGGTGTATTCAACTTATTCAGAATTTCCGAATGAATAATTTTAAAAGGAAAAATTATTGAATGTACAATTTTCAAATTTTAATATGGTTGGTGGTTCATTTGATGTTATATTGGACGTGTGCGTAATAGAAGTGTAACTTGTTGATTTAGGCCTACATGGTGTATTCAACTTATTCAGAATTTCCGAATGAATAATTTTAAAAGGAATAATTATTGAATGTACAATTTTCAAATTTTAATATGGTTGGTGGTTCAATTGATGTTATATTGGACGTGTGCGTAATAGAAGTGGAACTCGTTGATTTAGGCCTACATGGTGTATTCAACTTATTCAGGATTTCCGAATGGTGCTCTTTATTTATTTGTAAATCGGATTTCAGTAGATGCATAGGTATGATCAGTGATTTTTATTAATTCTTGTTCTTGAATGCCAATGCGAGTGATATTTGAAACTGCTGTGCATCGACTGGAGTGGTTTGTAATTTTATATATATATATTTTTTTTTTTTTGACGTCCAGACCAAATGTTGGCAAACAAAGAAACAAATGCTAGGGAAGCGATAAAATTAAACAAATGCTAGGGACGCGATAAAATTAAACAAATGCTAGGGACGCGATACAATTGTGCGATAAGCAGCCATGATTGGTTGAAATACGTCCTTTCGTACCGTTTTATTGGTCAAAAGTAGTATGACGTAGTAAGAGTGTAATAGTCTGCAGAAGATATTCTATGCATCCACTTAAAGAAAGAAGATAAATAGGAAATATCAGCTGATAAGATCAAGGTTAATATAACTTAAATACGTATAAAATAAACCCGTTTCTCATCCCAAAGATAGTATAAATTCGTTGTGTTGTGTTTGGTTCTTGTGAGCACATAACATATGACGAATAAATACACAACGGATCAATTTGCCAATATCTATAATAATTAATTTAATATGCCGAATTAATAATAAATCGATTAATATTCGGATATATTGATAATCACCGGTAATTATACAGATTAATATTATCTTAATCGGAGATCATATGAACGACAAGAGCGAAGAAAATGGAACTTTTCTTTTTCGTCGCTTTTATCGTGTATCTTCGCTTTTATCGTTACTCCAATATCCACACCTCAATGACAATGCATGCTTCAATTCTCTCTGATATAGCATCGCTGCTTCTTTTATCGTGTATCGTCGCTCCAACGTGTACGTACCCTTATCCACTAAGCCACACTGGATTCCAGTTCCGATGTCAGATTGAATCCTCTCAGTTTAAGTTCCATTTCTTAGTTTCCCTTTAGTGGCTAACCCTCATGCACTGTGTCACAGATGTGTGACAGTGGCACAGTGTCCAACACACTAATGTGCAGAGGTGCACTCATTACGAACGACTAAGTGGCCGGGATCCGACGGAATGAGCGCCGTCTTAAATCACTAAGTAATTATTCACGCATATATTAATGTGATGTACTGAAGTTTGCATAATATTTCCGTGCAGGAGTTCTGCAATACCATATGATGAAGGGTGGATGGAGCTGAGAAAAATTCTCTCTGGCACAGGAACCGGCATAACATTTTGGTCATTTAATTTTCTGCGGAATGTACGTAATATTTTTTTTTTTAATTATTTGATTAGTAAACATTTAAAACAAGGTCTGATGTAATATGTAATTTAGTATTTATTTTTGTGCTATATAACGTAATCATAAAATCTTTGTTTTTTGGTGTGTGCTTGTATATATTGCTTTTGTTGAGGATACTCAACGCTTAATTTAATAGGACTGTACAAGTTGTATACATTCTGCACGGTATTGCTCCAACACCCTCTCCTACCAAAACTTTTAGCTTCACAGCATGAGCAATGCTTCGTAATCACTCAGTTTGACAATATAGGGACTAAAAATCCGGCCTTTAGTCGTAATGAACCCCAGATAATAACAGAACATATCAGTTCAATTTTCGTATTGCAGTGCTTATTTAAAAACTCCATCCATAGGAGTGGAAGAGAGGTTGAGTGGAAGAGAAGGCCTCATGGCCTTAACTCTGCCAGGCAAAATAAACCTACTACTACTACTACTACTACTACTACTACTACTACTACTACTACTATAAATCGTATAAATTTAATAATTGATAGCAGGTTTAGAGTGGCTAAGATTGGGGGCATGGAAGGGTAATAAAATTGTCAACGAAGAAGGGGAGCGTCTTTGTCCGCTTTGGAAAGAAAAGGACTCCTATAAACATATTTTATTGCAGTGTGTCGAATTGGAACATGTACGAAGAAAATATCTACCACTCTCGATGCTAAGTCAGAATAGGAGTTGGCTTGCATGTCTTGACCTCATGGGGAATAGAGAATGGGAACAAAAGACTGGATTGAATAATTTCAAGGGAAAAATTGTTCCGGGGCCGGGTATCGATCCCGGGACCTCTGGTTTAACGTACCAGCGCTCTACCACTGAGCTACCCGGGAACTCCACCCGACACCGTCTCAACTTTTCCATTTATATCCACACAACTCGCGTGGGCTGACGAAACGCCAGAGACCCACATCGAGTGCACACAATCTCTGTGTGACTTGGAATTGTGGTTTTCTGTTAACGTACACAGTAACGTATATATTATGCAAATCTAGTCCCTGTAAAGCAGATTTGAATAATTTCAATAACGTTCAACCAGAGGTCCCGGGATCGATACCCGGCCCCGGAACAATTTTTCCCTTGAAATTATTCAAATCTGCTTTACATGGAGCTTCACCTGAAAGACTAGATTTGCAAAAGACTGGATTGTTCCTCTTGAAGGCGAGAAATATTAGAACTTCAGCTGTTGAAGTTTGTGACGCGAACTGAGGAAGGGATAATAGTATCCACCCAACTGTACACTTTTATGTCTTTTAGGTTAGGATATATTATGTAATGTGTTTTATTGTGCCATTTCCATTTTAATATGTGTGTTCTTTTAGAGAGTAGTTGGATGTAATCATAGGTGGGGGGGGCCTACAAAGGAGGACTTGTTTCGTGTACAAAGCACGTACGGTCAGAAGACCCGTGCATTGGATTTTAGAGAAAATTATGATAATATAAAATCTGTATGTATAATATTACTCATTAAATTTTATTTTTGCAAATTGTTTGTCAAAATTAAGAAGTTCATTTAGGCCTATCTATTAAAGGAAGACAAGCATTTCTAACATGAGAGTATATAAATTTATCGGGATTCAGAATGATAATACACCAATTTAGTACCACAAGTTTCTTGATTCGAGAAGCCTATTGGACGATATAAAATGTAGAATTTCCGAGGACACAAAAAGAACCGATATTAGGATGTGAACTCTTCGCTACTTGTTTGTATTTCATCTGTCTCTGAGAGATCGAAAGGCTTCTAACTGAGTGACGACATCAGTATCCATTACCACTGGCTTCGACTTTTTTCCTTGAAATCATCCAGAGATTCAGATTTCCCCTGTCAGCGATCCTCTCCGCTTCCTAGAATTTTTTGTCATTTACTCAAATGCCATTGAACTCAATTACTAAACCAGCACACAGAAGTCAACCTTTTAACTCGATTTTCTTTCCAGCGAAATGTATTTTCTGCCTCTTC
This sequence comes from Periplaneta americana, assembly GCA_025594305.2. Taxonomy (NCBI): domain Eukaryota; kingdom Metazoa; phylum Arthropoda; class Insecta; order Blattodea; family Blattidae; genus Periplaneta; species Periplaneta americana. The sequence continues at coordinate 20,377,572 of JAJSOF020000037.1, read as the reverse complement.
CCTTTACAGAATTGGAACAGTCCTTACGATAGGCATGCTCGAATGGGTTGTGTTTCTTTCTGTAGTTCGGTTCTTGAGTTTTATGTAATAACTAGCCGTACCCGTGCGCTCCGCTGCACCTCTTAGAAATAAATATAAAGTAATTACATAATTAAAATAGGACGTTTTTCCAGGGAACATTCGTGTTTGATAGAAGGATAAATCAATTAATATGTTATTTAATTTAAATTGTATTTAAATAATTAAAATGCGGTTATTTTGGTCCAGAGAGCACTCAGAAGTTACTGTAATAAAATTACAGCATTATGTCCATCTAGAGAAACTACGCTTTCCAATGGTGAAATAATAATTAATTATACAAATCGGTTAAGTTAGCTTTCGATATTACTTCATACAAACACAGAAACATTCTCTGTAGGCTATATGTCATAGCTTTCGATTGTTGTTGTCCAAGGCCCCTTATAGACGTAGTCATTTGTTTTCATTTCATTACACCGCTTTAGATGGCATTGTATTTTAATTTTAAAACTCATTTATCTCATTAAATATCAGTCCTATCACAATTTTGCAAGGAATAAAATTTATCAACAAATCATTTTTAAAGAAACGTTTGTTATATAACATATTTCACAAAGATCCATAATGAGCGAGATATTTCGATTTATTTAATTCAGGCCCCCTTACAACCCCTCTTTTAAATAATGTATTTTGAATGTCATATAGACTAAAATCTAAGTTTCAGCGAACTTAATGTATAGTCCAATTTTCATATAAATCGGTTCAGCCATTATCGCATGAAAACGTAACAAACATCCAGAGAGACAGACAGACAGACAGACAGATATAGAAACAAAAATTTCAAAAAAGCGATTTTCGGTTTCAGGGTGGTTAATTATATATGTTAGGACCAATTATTTTTGGAAAATCGAAAATTACCAGAAAAATTTCGGCTACAGATTTATTATTAGTATAAATTTACGAGTGAAACGGCATTGGCGACAGTTGATATACCTGTACTACATTAGTAAAGATGACTATTAAATGGAGTTTAACCCTTAAATTCGCAAAGTATCCTATAGGATACAACAGGTTAATAGGCTATATGCTATAATTTTAATAGTACAATAGAAAAAAAGACAGGGAAATTAAAATTTCACAATACTATAATATTGTACAACATATAAAATATGGACATTGCGATAGTTGTTTTCTTTACAGTCCGACACGGTTTAATAAACTAATGCGAGAAAATTTAAGGGTTAAATACGATTTTCCAAATGCATGAATTGTGAAACGTGGAAGGACTTTGTCAATATTTTTCTTTATAATGTAATTTTTCGGAGTCTCTGAATGAAAATTATAGTCATTAATCTAAGATCTAAGGATCTAAGGCAAGTCATATGTGTAGTTAACAATAAAATATTATTTCAATCAATTATTGGATAATTTTAGACAATTTATTTTAGTTTTTTGCCTTGTTAATAATGGCTCCTCTAGTCATATTGACATCATAGCGTATTCCCAGACTTACAAGTAAGATTACATGATTATTGATCCTACCATAAGGATTGAAACGGGGAATACCCAGCCGGAGGATGTCAATAAAGAAAAGATCAACATTTATCTGCCAACAGTTGATTACTTCAAAGCAAAATACCAGCTTGAAGACATTGAGGTGATTGGTCTTCTTATTGGAGCTCGTGGTGTGATTCCCAAGTTCTTTGAAATCTTCAGGAAGACTTTTGAACTACCACAGACACTTACTGCTCACATCATAACTTCAGTTTTGAAACGTTCTTGCCAAATTCTGAGTCATCATATTCACTCTGTTTAATTTTTTGTTTCTTTTCTTCACTTTATAATTCATATATGTTTATTTTAATTTTCTTTCTACAAAATTTATGTAAACATTTAATATTGTAAAATTCATGTAGGAGAGTATAACTGAGTCCTTCTGGACTACCTCCAATGGGAGGCAGTTATTATAAAAAAAATGTCGGAAAGTAGATCTCATAATGTACTATTTTCTTTCAATTTTTGTTCTATTGCCATTAATTAATTTCATTCATAGCTTTCTGCACAAGGGCAGGTCTTTCACTGCAAACCCAGCATTCTCCAATATTTCCTATTTTCTGTCTTCTTCTTAATCTCCGCATATGATCCATATATCTTAATGTTGTCTGTCATCTGATTTCTTATGCACCGAACTATTCTTCCGTTCACCATTCCTTCCAGTGCATCTCCAGTAGACAGTTTCTTCTCAGTGTCCCAACCAATTCCTTTTTCTCTTCTTGATCAGTTTCAACATCAATTTTTCTTCATCCACTCTTTCCAACACAGCTTTATTTCTTCTTCTGTCTGTCCAATTCACGCGCTCCATTCTTCTCCATAACCACATTTATGTGCTTATATTAGCTTCTCTTCACTTCGTCGTAATTTCCATGTTTCAGACCCATACAATGCTACACTCCACAAAAAGAACTTCACTAGTCTCTTCCTCACTTCTTTTTCCAGAAACCAGAAGTTATTACCTTTAATAATATTATTACTAATATTGCTGTCCATTACTTGAATGTATATATCAGTATTTAGGATTTGTATTAACATTTTTATATTAAACCATGCAGACTCAGGCTACAGGTCTGTTAGACCAGTGGAGTGAATGGTGTACGCCTGGAAATAAATTTCGTTTAGTACTGCGTCTTTCGAAAAGTGGCATGGACATGGGTGGGCAACTCGTGCTCTCAAAGTGTCAACACAATCTCAGTGCAGGTAGAACGGACTCTGTACTAGCTGTACTGTCTGTGTGCGGTTCTTTCAAGACACAAGTTCGATCGCGTCTGCAGTAAGTGGCGGCTCGTTTTAAGTGAAAAACAATATAATTCCCAGATCATTTCCCTATAGTTACGAATTTTAGAGACTTTTTTTTATTAAGAAAAGAGGTAAAGCTTATATTCTATTACACTTTCTTACGCATGACATTTTATGTTACAAATAAACAGTGAAGGTTTTAGTAAAGAAATACTGCCTGCATCTGCTTTAGAACAGCTAAAGGTAAAAATGAGATATCAACAAGGTGAGACTGATATCAAATATCATTAGCATGTTGTGCGTGCGAGTTACAGAATTGCACGACTTATAATCGACTAGCTAAGAACATTTATGGAAAATTTGAAATGTGGTAGTATCATGTAGAACATAGACAACTTCACTTTCTTTGACTATAAATTACCTTGAAGAATGATAAGAAAATCTTCTTATCAAATATAAGACCCTACTTCAAGACCTACAGCAGATTTCACTGCTTTTTGGAGAAATGGTGACAATTGACAAGGAATCGAAATTTTTCTGAAATCTTTTTAGCTTACGTCGATAGAAAATCCTGAAAATATATAGCTTGAATTAATAAATCTAACAGAACAGCACGCCACTCAGATTCCAGCAAAATCAGGAATCGAACTGGTTGTAATGTTGCCTAAGTCAGAATTTCCAAATATACTGTTTGCTTCCATATCTTACTATATGTGCTTGAGGCAGAGTTTAATACAAGACAGAAGTGTAAAAGCTCTTAAAGTAAAGAAAGAGCTCAGAAATAAGCTTATTTCATCTGCCGTGACATGTAAAAAATACTTCCTTGAATTTGTTATTGTTTACGAAGACAGACTATTACCTTTCTGAGAACAGAGGAATACTCTTTAATGTATAAAGACTTGTATATTCTCGGGTTCTATGTTTCAAATGAGACATATAATAAGAAATATTAACAAATAGTGTAATAATAAATAAGTGTTGCAGCTATATTTGTTGTATCTTGAAAAAGGTTGTATTCAGTTTGTGTTTCCAGTACTAAACTAATTCACAAAACTAGGAAATAATATAGTTTTGTTATGTGTGTTTAGGTACAGTCTGTCTAACATTACTATAATTATTGTACCATGCGTCATTCTGAAATTCAAATCATGGAATAGATATCACGATCACCTGCATGAGCCGCCAGAGCGCACCGTGGCAGTGAACTGCTTTTGCAGCGAAACTACAAACAACTTGTAACTGCTGCGGCTGGCTCCGTCTGTCTTTCTCTCTTTCAAGGTGTTTTAGCACTTTGGGAGCACGAGTTGCCCATCCCTGGGCATGGACAAGTCAGAGCCTTCTTACTGGTGATGCAAAGTGTCTGTTTCCAGCAATAAAATTTCGCGACTTAAACATTATAGATGCCATTAGCTTGAAACATTATATTATCCTGAAACTGTCGACCGTCCTGTCTAATCAGCATCTTATCTTTTGTAAACATTCCTAAACAAACGCTGAATTTCGTCCCGCGCGAATACTTAAGGGTTACCCTAAAGCATTTGTATTTGGCACAGCATAATTTAGAAGAGACAATCCACAAGTATCGGAGCAACTGGCATGAGCATGTTCTACGGATGCCAAATGATAGCTACCCAGGAGATTATTAAATTACTGACCCCTTGGATACAGAGATCGTGGACGCCCGAAGAAGCGATGGAGAGACCAGCTTTTCACCTGAGACGGAACAGGCCAAATGGCCTAAACCCTAATAGCTATTAATGATGATGATGATGATAATTTAGAAGAGAGGGGGCATTTTTTCCAGTAAGGAGACTCAAAAATGTTATCATATATATTTGATGTCTACATTTACATCCATGTAACGTAGACCTCACAATTTTGTATCCGGTGCTACAATTACATTCATTACAGATATACCTTTTGTAGACGCTCTTATAATTTTACTTTCGACCGCATTTAATTGATCAGTATTCCCACCTTTAAAACTTAAGAACTTAATTGAGATCGTTCAAAATTGACACTTTTACAACTCTATTCTTGATTATCAGTTCACTTAGTCTATATTGAACACACACTGTTTTTAATAATACTTGTTACTAAACCTTACTACACCAGTGTCCAATATGTTCGTTATTATATCTGTTTCTTGCGTACAGTCCATTTTCAGATGTTACTAATTTTCTACATATTATACTTCGCTATCCTAGCTAAGCTCTCCCATCATACTCCTCACCTATTTTCATTATCTCTATCGTTTTACTTAACTTCCTGTTACACTCCTCTAATTCATATTTTATTTAAATTAGTATGTCCTTAGCGTCTCTTCCTTAGCCGTCTCTGGACCAGAAACATCCACTTCACCCTTTTCTATTATCTCGTCTTTCTTTTTCTTCTCTTCCCTTCTCACCGTTTCAGCTCTTGCATTCACAGAAAAAATTTCACATCTCCTATCGGCACTGACATTCCTTCCCACTAATCTAGTTAAATCACTTCCCAAATCACTTGAATTTTTACTCGTGTCGCTAAACTTTATTGCATTTGTGGTACTTAAGCCGCTCGTATCTGATTTCTTCACATATCATCCAGCAATATAGAACTATATATGTTCCGCTCCAGCAAATGCTGCGTCATTTTTTTTTTTTCTTGAAGCAGTCTCGCTTGATTTGTAAATGATGGTTCTGGTGATTGAATTGTTTAAAATTCAAGATTTAAGGGGACTAAGATGTTTGTCTTAATATTTTTTAGTGTACCGATCTCTACATTGGAATTTTCCTACATGCCTCGCAATGTTAAGTACGGCACTGGAAAATTACTGCTAGGTTGACATAGTAGTTTGTGATTTACTGAAATATATCTCTCATTCTGAAGTGGTAATCTCCAACATTCTACATCCAGAAAAAAAGATTAAAACTTCTATTTCCAGTTTTTGGGCAGCTGAGAAAAGTTTTATATAATTCAAATGTAAGAGAAAAGCATTTATCATGAAAACTAGGGGGAGATTTGCTGTAGAGACACCTGAGTAGTGTACTGTTCCAGTAACATTTAATTCCAATACTGAACACAAGAGGCAGCACACACAACCAGTTTAATTAATTGAAGCGCACGGGTTGTGGAACGCAGTGCCTGGATCCCTCTAGGGGGAAGGGGTAGAAAGGTAGCGTTACCTAATCCTGCACCTTACGATGAATAGTTCTACCCCACTTTTATCAGATCTACAGCTCTAAGCATTTTGGCTTTCAGCTCCCTTTTTAACCTGTTTCACGAGACATTACATTCTTACATAATTTATATCTTGCAATCATGGGAAAGGCTAACTCTTTTTTTTTTTTTTTTTCCTTTTTACACATTTTTGGACCACAGTAACTTAATCCTTTCGCTATCGTTAGCTTTCCTTGCTACCCACTCAGAAAACATGTGATCGTCTGAGTTTAACGAGATATTGTGATATTGGTAAAAAAAAATAAATATGTAAGTAGACAAAATAGTAATATACGTTACAAGAGCGGTATGTTGACGTTTCCATGGTCGAGGAAAAGATTGAAAAAGCGAAACGTAGTTGACTTTTTTTAATTTCCGAGAACGTAAAAACAAACATACCGCTCGTGTATCGTACATTATTTTGTGCGAAGATCGTTTATTACATACCTGAAAGACGAATTTCTAATTAGTTGCAATGAAATCTCCATCTTGGTTTCTGTTTAATGACGGCAACTTCGGAACACCAAAATATCTTTCTTTAACATTGTTGCTATAAAATGTTTCCTGTGTTTACTATACTCCAGCAGGCCGTGATATACGTCTGTCTTTTTTCCCCCCCAGTCTATAAATGCGAACTTAAAACAAACGGTAAGGTTATGTAATGATTAATTTTTCATTTTAATATTTTAACAATATTATTTATATAACATATTGCAGTAATAACATCCGCATCTGGAATCTTGTTGATTTTTTCACGGCGTCCTTAATGTTACTTGTATCAGGAATGCAATACGTTTCGTGGAGTAGTAGACTTCACTTAATTTTTGCAAATATTTAAAAACAATAATTAACATTGCAATTTAGGTGAAATTGCAGTGGTAAGTTTCCAATTTATAATTATTACTATGTTAAACGTCTCTAAAAAAATATGTTAAAAGCCTAAAGCAGTAAAATGAATGTAGCGCTTAAGCGGTAAGAAGAGGGAAATTGTTATGTGTGTTACGTTGGGAATACTGAATGTGGTATTTCACACTTACCGCGTATTGGTTCTGTGCGGAAAACAAGCAAATACGCACGATCTCGCACAAATAAATTTTACTTACTCAGAATTGTAGCAGATGATCAAATTCAATAATTTTATTCTGAGTGGGTAGTATGCCTGTAATTTTACGGTAAAAGGGACGGCGAAGATCTTGCATTACAAACAGGTGAAAATATAGATTACTGGGGAAAATAAGTGTAAACCGATTCTCTTTTATTCGAAAGGTGAAGTTGGAAGGCAGCTGTTTCATTCTTATCCGAGTTCATGTTTCTGCTTCCATTACTCATATTCCCACTTAGAAAAATTGGAAGCTGTCAGATGTGGTCGAGTCGACTTAAAAAGTGGAGTTCTCAGTTTGCTCCGGTGTGACATGATACACACTGACACGCCGCGCCGTACAGTCGCAGCACGTACACAGTAGCAGGTAGTCTTCAACTCGCGAGACTGAGAATGCTTCGACTTATACAGGTAAATAACAATGGAAGTTTTTCTCAGAAAAAGTGAGAGGAGGATATTTAAATCATAAATGCCACAACCATTATCATCATCGACATAAGCCACCGGCGTTTCTCAGGCGGTAGCTGATTTTCCTGGAAATCCGGACAGTAGCGGCTGGTGGTGAAAATATTTTTTTCATTTTATTGGGTTATTTTACGACGCTGTATCAACATCTGAGTTTATTTAAGCGTCTGAATGAAATGAAGGTGATAATGCCGGTGAAATGAGTCCAGGGTCCAGCACCGAAAGGTACCCAGCATTTGCTCGTATTGGGTTGAGGGGAAAACCCCGGAAAAAATCTCAACCAGGTAACTTGACCCTACCGAGATTCGAACCGGGGCCACCTGGAGGTGGTCAAAATAACGAGTCTGCTACAATCTCTATATCGGCTTACTGTATACACTTTTATGCATTTATCTTAATTTGAGACTCGCCTAGTGACGAAATATGAAGTTCCTTCCTACTGCAGAACTTGTCAATTACCCTGGAGTTAAACCCCTCCATCTTGGACACCATACTATTTTCTATTGACAGTATTGCAAGAGCAGTGAGACGATCCTGGGACATAGTGTTCCTTGAAAACGTTTTCATGCGTTTAAAGAAAGAAAAACATCTTTCTGGCTCAGCAGTGGTCATTGGTGTTGTAACCGAAATATTTAACAACTTCGTTACTTTACAGAATGGATCCTGTGAATTGTTGGAGGCTATGCTATGTATTGTAACAATTGATAGGTTGATAGGAAAAACAACTCATGTCAGTTTTAGTCGAAAATGAGATATTGGTACTAATGGAAAGCTAAAATCATGTGGCGTCTGTGTATGCTTAAAATACAAGCAATATATTTATAAAGCATTGGGGTATTTATACCTATACTTTAAGTTTCTTATCCTTTTTACATAACGAGATATACTGTTTTTTCGCTCCCCTGAAAAAAAGTGTTTTTTTTTTTGACATGGGTTGTTTTTCCTATAAACCCTTCCATTGAACAGCTCCATCTATAATGCGGAAGTCGGGTCTTCCATATAGAACTCCAAGTTGTGTCTTTAAAACTCTTTTGTTCAGTACAGTATAGCTGTTGACAGCAACTTTAAGTTCGCGTTCAGGAAAATTATGCGAATAATTGTCAAAAAATTTGCTGTTTAACAATTTTGTTGCGTCTAGGTAGCTTAAAGACTGAAACGATAACCAGTTTCCTGAATTATACGGTCACATAATTCCTTAGCTTCAATTTTCTAGACTGACTGATTCAGGAGGAACCTCAAAAACCAGGTAGATGGCAGCAGCGGTCGGACACTTGAATTACCAAACAAATTGTACATATGTATGATTTGAGGCTTTCTCGGCGTTGGTTCGCTAATATGTTTTCGCGGGATATCAGCCGAGTTAAGATTTTGGAATGCTCCAAGCTTTCGACTGCTATCTCTGCAGCCATCTTCAGGGAAGTGATGTCCGAACAGAAAGTCGAAAGGTTATATAGATGTGGCTGTCTCAGGTGAAACGGGATTGGTTGGCGGATCGGCCAATCCGGGGCCGGGAATTGTCATCGCTCGTAAGCTCCGCCCCTCCCGGGATTGCTGCGTGAAGTTTGGCGGGCGGCGAGCCCTGTTCCGCCGGTTGGAATCGGTTGCCGTCCTCGGTCCGTGATCTTCATGACCTTGATTGTAAGAGGGCCTGAGTTGGTCTAAGGCCGGTGTCCATGCCTGACTGAGCTGGAGTCCACTGTCTCTGTTAAAGTTGTTTTTCTCCAGCTTGATCTCTATGGCCTCCTTGATTGTACGATCCCAGTAGTGGCTTGATTTGTTAATGACCTTGGTGTGGTCAAACAGTATTTTATGCTCCTTTTCTATGCTGTGTTGCGCCACTGCAGATTTTCAGGTAATACAGCCTCAGGTTCCTCTTATGTTCTTTGATTCTGTCTTCTACTGTGCGGCCAGTCTGCCCTATGTATACTTCGCCACACTCGCATGGAATCTTGTAAATCCCTGGAGTCCTTAAGCCCTGACTGTCTTTAACCTGACGTAGATGACTCCGGATTTTGCTCTGTGGTTTATGGATGGTTTTGATATTAACTTTCTGCGCTCTGCGGGAGCGTGTCACACAAAATAAGCAGAATCCTCCAGAAAGTTAATATCAAAACCATCCATAAACCACAGAGCAAAATCCGGAGTCATCTACGTCAGGTTAAAGACAATCAGGGCTTAAGGACTCCAGGGATTTACAAGATTCCATGCGAGTGTGGCGAAGTATACATAGGGCAGACTGGCCGCACAGTAGAAGACAGAATCAAAGAACATAAGAGGAACCTGAGGCTGTATTACCTGAAAAATCTGCAGTGGCGCAACACAGCATAGAAAAGGAGCATAAAATACTGTTTGACCATACCAAGGTCATTAACAAATCAAGCCACTACTGGGATCGTACAATCAAGGAGGCCATAGAGATCAAGCTGGAGAAAAACAACTTTAACAGAGACAGTGGACTCCAGCTCAGTCAGGCATGGACACCGGCCTTAGACCAACTCAGGCCCTCTTACAATCAAGGTCATGAAGATCACGGACCGAGGACGGCAACCGATTCCAACCGGCGGAACAGGCTCGCCGCCCGCCAAACTTCACGCAGCAATCCCGGGAGGGCGGAGCTTACGAGCGATGACAATTCCCGGCCCCGGATTGGCCGATCCGCCAACCAATCCCGTTTCACCTGAGACAGCCACATCTATATAACCTTTCGACTTTCTGTTCGGACATCACTTCCCTGAAGATGGCTGCAGAGATAGCAGTCGAAAGCTTGGAGCATTCCAAAATCTTAACTCGGCTGATATCCCGCGAAAACATATTAGCGAAATTGTACATAGTTCCAACACAGTCTGTGGTTCCAAGTTCTTCCACAAACAAGCATTCTTTCGTTATGCTTTACTTTTGTAATCTCCAAGCTGTGTTGTGTTGAAGCTGACTACAGCACTTCCCCGCGTAAAAATAGCCAATCAGAGCAGTGATTTCAGCTTCGCACATGCGCATTAGTTGTCTACATTCTCATGTAGAGTTTTGAGTAGCACAACGTACCGCCTGAGGCACCGAAGAGCGAAGACTAAACACTCTATTACGCGTCATGAACATAACCACGGGAAATTGTCAAATGACAGATCGAATACTATGGTATTGCAAATACGTTATTTGAGCAAAAATTATCATTGTGCTGTAGCACATAAGGACGGGCCGCCCCGGAGATGCACTCGGGCGTCGTGGGTTAGATTTCCACTTGGACTGATTACTTGGTTGGATTTTTTTCCGAGATATTCCCCAACCGTTTTGCAATCTATGGCGAATCCTCGGCCTCATCTCGCCAAATAACATTCCGCTATCGCTAATTCCATCGACGCTAAATAACCTAGTACTTGATACAGCGTCGCTAAATAACCAAGTAAAAATCATCATGATCATCTTTTTTGTCAGTGTTGCCTGACTGATTCGCAGCGACTTTGGTCAATGTATGTATGGGTCTCTGTATGTATACATTGGTCTCTGACATTTGGGTCACGTTTTTTTTTTTTTGCTCAAAGTTGTATTTCGGTCACTGGATATTGGTCAGAAATTTAAGGTCACTCAGCACATTTGGGTCACGATTTTTCGGTCACTGAAATCGGTAACTCATTTCTGCGGCTAGACCGTATTTATCTTATTTTATTTTTATTTATTTTAGTAGGTTATTTTACGACGCTTTATCAGCATCTTAAGTTATTTAGCGTCTGAATGAGATGGTGATAAATCCGGTGAAATGAGTCCGGAGTCCAACACCGAAAGTTACCCAGAATTTGCTCATATTGTGTTGAGGAAAAACCCGGAAAAAACCTCAACCAGGTAACTTGCCCCGACCGGGAATATAACCCGGGCCACCTGGTTTCGCTGACCGTTACTCCACAGGTGTGGACGTCAGAATGAAAGAAGACAAAATTTCTTTACTGCATTTTATTTCGTTGTTAGAATACGTAGCACTTATGTGGTATAAACATATTCGTGATCATCTTCGCTATCAGTTTTTTCACAATTCTCACTTGAATTGAATTTCAGTGTGTACACTACGTCTCTTAGGTATATATATCCATCTGTCCGCCATATTTATACTCTTCATATCTTTGCACTACAGTCAGTAGTCGCTCCTGGTTGTTAATGTACTTCTTGTTCAGGACTGGTCTCACATTCCTCTGTCCTGCAAGGAGACTTGTAATACCTCCTTCATTGTCATATTGTTCTGCTTTGAGCTGAAGTGTAGAAACTGTTTCTGGAATTTATTGTGCCAGCCTTCGCCAGCATTATTGGACTGAATTATTTTTACCATTTTCACTATATTACTTTAGTTATAAATTAGGATTTTGTAGAAATAGTGACGGAACGAAATGATGGAGGGAAAAATGGGAGTAAAAGGGTACAGTGCATCAGTTATTCATAGATTTCAAAAATGCATATGACTCGGTTAAGAGAGAAGTTTTATATGATATTCTTATTGAATTTCTTATTCCCAAGAAACTATGTGTCTCGGTGAAACGTACAGCAGAGTTCGTATAGGTCAGTTTCTGTCAGACGCGTTTCCAATTCACTGTGGACTAAACAAGGAGATGCACTATCACCTTTACTTTTTAACTTTGCTCTAGAGTATGCCATTAGGAAAGTCCAGGATAACAGAGAGGGTTAGGAATTGAACGGGTTACATCAGCTTCTTGTCTATGCGGATGACGTGAATATGTTAGGACAAAATCCACAAACGATTAGGGAAAACACGGGAATTTTACTGGAAGCAAGTAAAGAAATAGGTTTGGAAGTAAATCCCGAAATGGCAAAGTATATGATTATGTCTCGTGACGAGAGTATTGTACGAAATGGAAATATAAAAATTGGAAATTTATCTTTAGAAGAGGTGGAGAAGTTCAAATATCTTGGAGCAAGAGTAACAAATATAAATTAAACGCAGAATAAATATGGGAAATGCGTGTTATTATTCGGTTGAGAAGCTTTTATCATCTCGTCTGCAGTCAAAAAATCTGAAAGTTAGAATGTATAAAACAGTTATATTACCGGTTGTTCTTTATGGTTGTGAAACTTGGACTCTCACTTTCAGAGAGGAATATAGGTTAAGGGTGTTTGAGAATAAAGTGCTTAGGAAAATATTTGGGGCTAAGAGGATTGAAGTTCCAGGAGAATGGGGAAAGTTACATACCGGTAACGTAGAACTGCACGCATTGTATTCTTCACCTGACATAATTAGGAACATTAAATCCAGACGTTTGAGATGGGCAAGGCATGTAGCACGTATGGGCGAATCCAGAAATGCATATAGAGTGTTAGTTGGGAGGCCGGAGGGAAAAAGACCTTTAGGAAGGCCGAGACGTAGATGAGAAGATGATATTAAAATAGATTTGAGGGAGGTGGGACATGATGATAGAGAATGGATTTTAATCTTGCTCAGGATAGGGACCGATGGCGGGCTTATGTGAGGGCGGCAATAAACCTGCGGGTTCCTTAAAAGCCAGTAAGTAAATAAGTGACGGGACGAAAATTAAAGTGATTCTAAACCGAATACGATGTACGTTGCTATGATGCAGCCAACACAATCGGACGACCATTATGTTCGTGAAACCGAAAAGTGGCATTACCTAAGTATCGTTGTACCGCAATGTCGTATTGACCGAAATGCCTTATTGGCCGAAATGTCGTATGACCGAAAAGATTCGTGACTTAAAAAGAGAGACCAAAACCATCTCAAACGGCCTGACTAGCAGCACAAAAATCCACCGATGTAACAATGAAATTCCACACAATTCCTCACAGGATTTTAGAATACATTTTCGTGCTGAATACATAGATATGTTAATTAATGTAGGTACTGTACTTACGTAGCTTTCTACAGCCAACGCTGCTTTAGTGTTCCTCCGGTATTAACACTTCTATTATCGCTACAATACTTTTAGAAATACGCCTATCTTCAATTATATAAACGTTGTTTATATATAGTTTAAACTTATGTTATTTATCTATTTATTTATATTCAGTAGACCTATTATTTGTTTACGTATAGTGGTAAATTAAGCATGACACACAGTAGTAAAAATTTGTTCTCCAAGCCGACACCATGTCCCTCAAGTTCAGTGTCAGGCAACTGTCAGAGTTCATGAGCGATGTCCAGTATTTCTGTAAGTCAGAAGTTTTAAAGACCGGAGAAAGTCTACAAAGGAAGGATCAAAAATCTTCAAATAGAATGAGAAACCTGAAGCTAACCCAGCAGATTAAGTTCGTTTTAGATAATCTACTTACGGCTACTCTAGCGTTAACTGTACCGGTTTTTATATCCACGTTTATTTTTTGTTTAACTAAAAAAAATTAGTGTAGCCAGCTGTAAGAATTCCACACAAAATCCAGACTGCCAATCATTCCAGACAACATTCAACACAGCAATAAAAATTCCACGCATCTTGTGGAATTCCACGCAGTTTGCCAACACTGTTCTTCTTAATGAACAGCTTTATTGTGAACATCATCATAAACATATGTTACATAAAAATAGACAGTCTATCTCGGCTCGATACTATCTAATGAATGATATTGCACACTTTATTAACATTTTGCTTAAGGTATATGTACATCTTTACATACAAAAAATTTTGTTTTCCATAATTTTGCTGTGTAAAATTTTTATAGAATTGAGAATGGTACCAGAAAAAGAATGAAGTGAACAGATCCCTTGAAATTATGTCTAAACTGGTTATAAAAATTATTTTGTGCGAGATCGTGAGTATTTGCTTGTTTTCCGCACAAAACCAATCCGCGGGAAGTCTAAAATTCCACATTCAGTATTCCCAATCTAACACACATAACAATTTCCCTCTTCTTACCGCTTAAGTGACATATTGATTTTACTGCTTTAGGCTTTTAACATATTATTTTTAGAGACGTTCAATATAGTAATAATTATAAATTGGAAACTTACCACTGCAATTTCACCTAAATTGCACTGTTAATGATTGTTTTTAAATATTTGCAAAAATTAAGTAAACTCTACAACTCCACTAAAGTTACTGCATTCGTGATGCAGGTAACATTAAGGAAGCCATGGAATAATCAACAAGATTCCAGACTCATCATAGACTGGGGGGAAAAAAAGACAGACATATATCACGGCCTGCTGGAGTATAGTAAACACAGAAAACATTTTAAAGCAACAATGTTGAAGATAGATATTTTTGTTTTGCAAATTTATCGTCATTGAACAGAAACCAAGATGGAGATTTCATTGCAACTAATTAGAAATTCCTCTTTCAGGTATGTAATAAACGATCTTCGCACAAAATAATGTACGATACACGAGCGGTATTCTTTCTTTCAATTCTCGGAAATTAAAAAATCTCAACTACGTTTCGCTTTTTCAAACTTTTCCTCGAACATGAAAACTTCAACATACCGCTCTTGTAACGCATATTACTATTGTTTATAATTTTGACACACAACTTGAAACGTGATAGCTCATGCAGTTTTTAAGATAAAGCCACATTGTTTTCACTGTTTTATAGCTAAAACTATTCTTTAGTGCCTGACATAGAGCTATTTTTTATTTTCATTTACATTAAGTATTACCATATATGTATCTTATGCTAATATTTTATGTTGCATATATAATGTAAAAATCCATAGATAATTATTAACTACATTAATGTTATTTTACTCATTGTCAGGAACTAGGAGACATTGCAAACTTCAAAATGAACCAATATCTTCTTGGTATCACCATATTTGACTGAGATATCATGTTTAAAAAATTAAATATTCTAAAATTACTATTTACAGGAAATGAACCACAAACGTTCAGAGCCTAGTAGACTGCATCATCATATGTCACCCCTTAAGCAGCTTCATGTCGGTCCTGTTTCAGCTTCTTTCTGCCTCTCAAATACCTCCTCTTTGTTTTAACTTCAGGTGTTGAATATTTTTTGGCATTTTTGTCCTTATTTTCCATTGATGTAACAAATCCTGCGATGGTGTTTGTCCCAGGGCTTATGCCCATCCTCCTCAGAATTTTAATTTCTCCTTTTGGACTCTTATTAAAATGACGTACAACATCACAGACACACAAATGTACAGTTTTATGACCAACAGTAAAAGATTATGAATTACTTCATTATGTAAAAACGTGTTTTCAATCTAATGATCATCCCTTGATATCCATGCATCTATTTTGGGACTAGAAAGAAGTTTATTTTACAAGCAGTGCTGGGCGAGGGGATTGACTGTTACGATGATCAGTCCAAGAGTAATCCACAATATTTATTTAAAAATTACATTTTTAGCCTACAGTTTTGCTGTTTTCATAGAATGTGGATACATCCTTCAGGAACAATACGTAACTTTTCCACATAATCCCCGCACCTTTCAACTGCCTTACGCCACCTGGAATGAGGGCCTGTATACTTGCACGATAAAAGTCTGAACCAACACGTCTGAGCTACTCTCTGGCGGTACTCACGGGAACGACTTATTAAATTTGAATACAAGGGGGAAGGATGTATCTATAACCCCCATAAATTGCAAAGGTTTAGAATAAAAAAAATAAATTAAAAAAAATGTTGTGCATTACTTTTGGAGTGATCTTCGTAGACGTGACCGTGGCTGATGACGCAGAATTTTGTAAAATGGGACTTAGCTGAAAAACCATAAGGCATAAATCGAAAATTCTCATATCAAATTAAAGAGGGAAAAATGCTCTATTAAAATACTAATATTTTGAAAATTCGAATTTTTCATCATTTTTTGCGTTTTGTGGGTGTAATGCGAAATATTCCATCTCTTAATCTTTGAGTTTGTAAATGACTCTTTGCCGTGAAGTCGCTCCATATCAAAGGTTTCAGTACAAACAGCTGTTGACATTAGTTGCAGTCTGAGGTGGAATATAACCTAACAAACTTAACATAATCTAGTGTTGCCTAAGGTAACAGCCTTGTAACGTCGGCTGTTAAACTTGGATATTGCCTCTTGAGATAGAAATGATGCCAACATTAGGATAGAGATCACAGACATACTGTATTTGTGTAATACTCAAATTAATGGCAGTTTTTATGTTTGTTCCTTAGTTTTATGTTACTGACGTGCTATTTAATCTTTCTTAATTTATTCCTAGACCCCAATTTATTCCGAGTCCATATTTTAGATGTAGTCTACGTCGTACATTTTATTATAACAAAACTGATGATACCAGCAATGATGAGTGCTCACTGATCATCATATGTGTAGTAAAATGTCAGAATTTATGGACAATGAACAAACATTCATGTTCTGAGTGTAGCAAAAGTCTCTAGACAAAAAAAAAAATAATATTATGGCTACCAGCACTATTAAGGAGTTAGCGATAGACACACGTTAAGATGCTGCTCTTTTTTCACTAGGCGTTTTTTAATAGTACATTATGCAATGAGCCTATAATGATAGTAATTAAGACGCGAGTATGTTTGTTTATGAAACGAGCTCAAGCGAGTTTCATAATTTTCATACGAGCGTCTTAATTGCCATTATAGGCAAGTTTCATACGACTTTTCATGCTCGACCATATTTCTAACTTGTAATTACTCAGAAGTATTCATTTTATTTGTATCTGACTGAAGATCGGAAGTGACCTTGTGCATAGCTCGTATATTGTGAGATGTGCGCAGACGCGAAAGTATTGATTTCTTCCGAGGAACAATAATGTCATTGACCTTGATGTAATGTAAAGAATAACATGAACTAATTTTGATGTAACCTGGAAATTGATTTAGAATTGAAAAACGAGATGACAAATTGAATTCATTTGAATATTATTTACAATTAACGCTAATTATTATAGTAACAGAACATAACCTTCTGCGACAGTATTGGATTTCCAGTCTCCGTGACGTTTCCCTCGTTGTCTTTCGATTGCATATCCGAGAATAATCGCAAACCTGAACTTTAATGAATAGGTGTACTTTGCATATGCATTAAAGGACTGCTACCAGGTGTATAATTACTACATTTCGACATGGTCGAGCATAAACAATATATATGAAACATTAATAATATTGAAACATAAAATTGTTAATTACTCGAAACATAAATATTATACTCACTCTAAAAGTAAAATTTCACTCTTTAAAAATTAAATCACTCTGAAACAAATATGAATTCACTGTGTAAGCAAAATACTGACTCACTTTATAAACAATTTTTTTCACTCCGCCAACACCGCAAATAAAATACACTCATTGTTATTCTATTTGTAAACCAATACAATGATTGTAAAGTAAAATTCTCATCCTGTAAAGGAAACTGACCACTTTATAAAAATTATTCATCACAATGTGAACAACGTCTGAAATCTGATTAGTGTAACATGTAGCTAATTGGCAATGTATGCAAGGAACTCGGAACTGGGAAAAGGAACTGGTCGTCCACCCCATTATCTCCTGACCCAGTCGCCTCATAAGTGGTGCCATGTTGGTATCGCTTGTGAGGTTCAGACCTGTTTTCGGACAGTTGACCAAACAGCAACAACAATAAGAACTATAATTAAATCTGTCAGACAAAATGAACTATTGGTAAACAACTGTCAAAACTCCGCTGTAGGAGGTTACTAAACCTTACCGCTACGCTAGAGGCGGAGTCTTCCTCCATTAATCTGAACCATTGTCGCACTGATTGACAAGTCATCTGATGCATCACTGCTATCACTTAAACTTCTAACGAAATTATTCTGTCAGTTTCACTGGCTAATACATTAGCACTACAAAAATATTGTTCTTAGTTATTTTTCACGTGATCAACACATTTCTTCCACTTGTCTTGTCCATATTCTGCGAAAAGGCGGATACAGAATTGTTCGTTTACGTTCAGTGGAATTTTCATTACAAAATCCAATTGAAAATAATGGAGACAGCTGATTAAATATTTTAGTCTGGTCCTTATGTAAATGAAACCATCAAAACAATAAATGCTCATTTTTAAGCACTGTTGGGTTTTGAAGATAAGTAATGTTTAGGTACGCGCTCTACGTGACGGATCGCTAGCAGTCAGACATGAACCTTTAACAAATGAAAATATCTTGTACACTAATTCTATTAACATTTTTATTTTTCAACAGAAAGTTTAATATATTTAAACGATTTCATATACTGCAACTGCCCACTTATCTTTTAAAGAAAAAAAGTTATCTTTTATTGCTTTTTTCTACTTCAAAAACATATTTTTCCCACACTACAATAGTATAAAACTAACCTCAATTAAGAAGTCTTACATTTGTTGTATTGCTGTGAACGTTACCTTTAGAAGCCGGAAAACATATACCACTATTGCACGCAAGTTTGTAACTGTTAAGGGAACTGGCTGGTGGTGCTTGAGCGATAAAAAAATTTCAATACAAGAGTTTAGTTCAGTATTTCTAGTGGTCAGAATGGAATAAAAATTTCCAGGCCTATACAGGGTGCGTCAGAAAGAACGGATGGATTTCACATGGCAAGAAAATTGTAAAGATTCATCAAATCAAAAATTTATTGTTATCAACATATTCACCAATACATGCAGTTTATTTATGTAAAACAACATTATCCATATGATGTCCTTGGCTTTCAATACAGGCATCGAGGCGTTTTCTGATGTTCGCCATCACTTTCACAGTCATAGCTGGTGCAATTGCCACGATTTCTTCACGAATCGCTGTCCTCAGTTCGTCCAGTGTATGTGATCGATGTTTACAAACTTACGCCTTCAAATGGTCCCAAAGAAAGAAGTCGCAGGGCGCGAGATCTTACCGTAGCCTCGGACAATCTCAGTGCAATAGAATTTCGTCCAGGTGATTTCTTCTTTAATGTTGAACCTGTGATACGAAATGAAGCCACCCACCGCAAAATTGTATTCCGAGTTGGAATCCTAGCGTGACATCCGATGTCGAAATGAGTCCTGAGTGGCGATCACAGACTCTTCATTTTTCAAAAATGTCTCTACGATGAAAGCACGTTGTACACCAGACCAACACCATATTCTCAACTGAAACTGCATTCTATGGCTGACCCAACAGTCGTGGTCCCCCTCACTATATCTCTCTCCTCGTTGCGTATCGATAGTTTGAAATCCATCCGTTCTTTCTGACGCACCCTTTACAATCAATCATTTTGAATTCAGTGGTATAAAAGACAACTAATTTGTTTCGTATCCAAGTGCAAAAGAAAGGTCCTAACTGATAACCTGTTTTCCCACGTTGCTAAGTGTACCTGGTTTTTCAGGTGCACATTACTTGCTACTATCTTCTCTCACATGCCTTGTACTTTTTTTAATTATCTAGTAATGTGTATTGTAAATTCTAAAGCAAAATTTAGTTAAATAGTTCACCCCTAATGAAACAGAAAATAATAATGAACTTTGCTTAACATTTTTTTACAATTTTGTTCAATCTATATACATTTTTTCTCGTGTTATGTGTGTGATATTCTTAAATCCGTAGGTCTACTATGTAGAACACAGGCTGCATATAAGACTGTAAAAGTTTCATGTAAATTGATTCAGTAATTTCAGAGAAAAATGCACTTAAGTTTGAAAAATGTAAACTTATGGAAAACTGCATTTAAAAAAAAAAGAATATATGAATTACATGCACCGCCTAATTTAAAGAGATCATTTAAAAGGCTTAAGTTATATGCAGAAATACCCCCATAATATTTGTATTGTTTTAAAGAACAGTTTTGTACTTTATTTTAAAATACAAAATTAAAAATAGGATTTTTGACCTCTAATCACTACCTGGTTCCCTCAAGCAGAAGTTCGTACACCTGCATAATGGGGTAAATTCGTGTAGGGTTCGTTAGCCGACAGGTTTAAGGCGCACAAGATATATTCGCCCAGCATATTGTGCCTAACCTAAGATTGCAGGTTCGCGTCCCGGCCACTGCAGTCAATTGAGCCTGTAAAGGATGGGGAGGGCC
The DNA here is from genome assembly GCA_025594305.2 of Periplaneta americana. Classification (NCBI taxonomy): domain Eukaryota; kingdom Metazoa; phylum Arthropoda; class Insecta; order Blattodea; family Blattidae; genus Periplaneta; species Periplaneta americana. The sequence continues at coordinate 20,357,055 of JAJSOF020000037.1, read as the reverse complement.
CATGTAAAGCAATCGGTGTAATGGTACGGGTATTCAGTTGACTGCAGTTGAAATTATTTTTCTCCTTTTTTAAGAAGAAACAAAAAAGTTACTAAAAATTGTATTGTTTTAATCAAGTGCAATGTCCTTAAAGTTATATAAAATCAAAGAATATCAACATATTTTATATATAATATACATATTGTATCACGTCATGACCATAATACTAGCTACACCACGATAATGGTACCTCAGCTCTTAAAGGTTAATGACCATGGCGTCTGTATTGAAAGTTATTACAACGTTCAAGTTTCATTTCGCTCTTCCCTATGCACATGCAGATTTTATAATTCAGAGAAAATGCAAGAGCTATAACTGTGAATTATTAAAAACCGCTATTAAGCAATGGACATAGCTCTCCCTCTAATTATGTTGTAAATGGAGAACACGTACGCTTACATTCAATTCCTCTTTGCTGAAATATCTAAACTTCGTGAAACGTATATCAAAGTGAATAATTTATACTTGGAAACAGCAGAGATAATGGTATTTTGAATGTAGAGTCCGTGTTTGAAACAGGAGGTGTCGGCAAAGCAATATGCATTCTTAAATTGATGATGCCATTATTCAAAATGGGAATTTCTTGTGTGAAATACGTTCCAATTTGTATTACGGAAAGCCTGGAATAATTTAGTGATGAAGCCTAAGGCCATATGAAAGTTGTATATTATTTCGTCTTATACAAAATATAAATGCAGCCGAAGACTCAGTTAATAAAACAACTGTCTACGACAGTGATGTCAAAGCAAGCGCATTTTTCTGACCTTGACGTCGTGCGCGGGCATTAAGCGCTAGGTATGCTAGGAGGAATAAGCAGCGTGTTGGATTAAGAAAACGGTGGTGCACAAACTTCAATCGGAACGTGAAATTTTATGTCGTTATTTTTATATGGCTTCTTTCTGTTTGTTATTTTCTATATTGTCTGTAAAACAAAAGTACTAACACCTATTTCTTAGCCTAATATTGTAGTTGTGTTTTAAACTTTAATAACATAATAAAGAATAAAGAAGGAATATTCACACAAATTCCATAATAACTACAACTATACTGTACTAAGTGAATTAAACATATCATTCATAAAGAAAGTGTTATCCCACAGAAAGACACTGAATATGACATGATAAGTTGAAATTGATATTGATGGTACCTTTAGCCTTATAAAAGTAATGAAAACAATATTATAGTGCAAAGCAATGTTGCCCAGGTATATGTTTTAACTGTAACTAATATTACATAATAAAACTCTTATCGCATTATGCTTTTATGTGATATTGGTGCGCAACTTTATGTTATCAGAATATTAAATTATCTCGAAATCTACTGAAGCTATAGATCTGACGTTTTACCAACATATAGGCACATATCATTTGTTTGTGATGTAACAGTAGTTGCTTTGTTAATTCATTTCCTTACAAACATTTTCCATGCGAATATTTTCAAACATTTTAAGACACTATCTTCAGTAATACGTATTTACGATATATTAGATTTACGAAAACATTGTTTTAGTACCTGTAAGGCTACTAAACAAACATATCTGAAAATTTCACTTTTCTGTAAAAAAGTTGAGAAAATATTCCTTTTGAATAAAGAAGCAAACTTGTTAAAAATGAGAATTAAAATTAAAACTTACATTCTTATAATGCACTTATACTTCTCAGACAAATCTAAAAATTAACACGGATACAGTTTTAATAAGTTCTCTTCCCTTTATCTACTGAATCAGTGCTGTCCATCCCTGCATATAGCTCGATCAAGCGGCATATACCACCTCTTTCGTCTGTCTCTTTCCTTCCCGCTGTAAGGCGCTCAGGCTCTCCTGGACTCTAAAGCGCGCGCTTGCTCCTGTGGGCATCAGTTGACATCACTGGTCTACGAAACTGCGAAGTACCACGTTCAAACCCAGACGGTGAAGTTGTTCACTCAAACTCCTGTCAAATTGTGCACTCTCCCTGGAGTGAAAAGGCGTTAGGACCGTGATTCATTCTAGTGAAGAGATAATGTAGTCTTCATGGCGTCTAAAGGGAATATATATATGGATGTTGAGATTTAAGGAATAGCTTTCTCAATCTATAATACCGATAAAGTAATTTTTGACATGTCTGCCCAAAATGCATTAATTTGTCATAAACTCGTAAGCAATTAGACGAAGTTTGTTTATATGGTATAACATTATCCGAGAATGATACAAGTAGGAATACAGTTCTAATAAGCACATTGGGGGTAACTGCAGATTTTATAAAGGAGGAGTTAATGACGTACGGGAGAAGGGGCAGATTGTCTCAAATTTTACGATTCTTTTTTACTATAATTTGCATAGGATTTTGTGAAATCCTCAAAGATAGACATTCTAGGCAGTTTATGGGTAAGTGGAGAGCTATTTGGATTTAGATTTCTCCACGATTTATATTTGAAATTTTATATTATTTTGAAACATGCAGATCGAGTCAACTGATCCCGCCCTGGACGCAGGTTGGCACATGGTGTGGGGTAATGTTAAATAAGACAAGCTGCATATAAAATTCGATATTTTTAAAGATTAAAATTATTTATTTCTTTACACTGGAAAATGAATCAACATTATTTAGGCTACAGTTGTGGCAAAAATCCGGACCGACCCTTGTAGCTGATTTCAGAGCCTTGTTCATTCCAGAGCACGATAAACTGGTAACTAAGACTTTCGAATCCTGCCTGGGAAGGAAACTTTTTTTTTTTTTTTTTTTTTGTTCCTTATTCAAATTCATTCCCAATACTTTTCGGTTGCTAGTAAAATTCAAGTTCTGGGAATAATAAATTAATTAAGTAGTAAAAAGCCGCTGTAATCGAAAAGTATTGGGAATAAATTTGAATAAGGAACAAAAAAATGTTTCCTTCCCAGGCAGGATTCGAACCACGAAAGTCTTGGTTACCAGTCTATCGTGCTCTGGAGTGAACAAGGCTCTGAAATCAGCTACAAGGGTCGGTCCGGTTTTTTTGTCACTACTGTACATACATAAATATATAATCATTGAATTAAACATTAACATAAAAGGAGAACTGAATCCTAGAAAAACAAGGTAGAAAAATTATTTGAAATTTGTAAATAACTATATATCATATTTTCTTCTTACACTATCTGTCTAATCACTGTCCATGTCTTTCTGTTATATTAATATCATACCATACGAAAAGTTATGTTGCTTTCTTCTTTTAATTTACAACTATTTTTGCTTGCTTTTCTGTTTCTTTCTTCTCCTCGTCTCATTATTTTATCCTTCTTTACGAGTATCACTTCCTTTCTATTTTTTCCTTTCACTAGAAGAGATCACTACCTTGAAAAATATAATTAACTTTCATCTTTGCATGCAGGGATTACATGTAGCTTACATGAACCTTAGCTTCTAAAACTAGGGCATGTCTTTTCACCTGGTTCCTTATTTTCAGCGCTTTCAGGCAAGGTGATCCCACTGGATTACCTTCTGATTCGTTATGACATACAAATCCCCTCACATGACAAAATGCCTCCCATGGAGTGAACGTGTCTTTAAGAAATTGTACCTTATCATTAGTATATGCTATAAAGTAATAGCAGTGTAGTATAATGAACAATTACTATGCTTCGGAATATGTATGATAAAACTTTCTTGTGTTAAATTCTAACGTACCTTGCTTAGATGTTTCGAGCTATTTATGGGTCATCCTCAGAACTGATCGTTGTTGGTCTTGGCGCCTCTTGTTCTGTTTCCTGTGAGGGTGTGTTCGTGTGGCATAGTGTAGAGTCAAAGAGTGTGTGTGTTTTGAAATTGAGTTGTGTGTTGAGAATTTCGTTGGGTGTGTTTTCGTGTGTCTGTATATTTTATATTGTTCTAGTGTGTTTAGTTTCTGGCTTTTTGGTTGGATGTGTAGTATTTCCATGTCTGTGTTGATGTCTTTGTAGATGTGGTTAGCATTTGTGACGTGTTCTCCATATGTGGAGGTGTTTTGTGATTTTGTTATGGCTGTGATGTGTTCTTTGTAACATGTTTGAAATAATCTGCCTGACTGTCCTATGTAGAAGTACACAGGCTACTCAACATACCAATGAACCAACAGGATTACAACGAAGAGCTAAACACAATTAAATACATAGCGCAAGAAAACGGATATAACCCTAACATAATAGACAACATAATACGTAAGACAAAACATAATCACAAAAGTACATAACAATACAACACACACACACAAGAGCACAAAAAATACATCACACTAACATACGAAAACAAAAACACACACAAAATTGCAACCTCATTCAAGAAATTAAATTACAACATCGCATACAGAACAAATAACACTCTACAAAAACATCTCAACACACAAACAACACAAACAAACAAATACAACCACACAGGCGTATACAAACTCAAATGTAACATCTGCAACAACTTCTACATAGGACAGACAGGCAGATCATTTCAAACACGTTACAAAGGACAAATCACAGCCATAACAAAATTACAAAATACCTCCACATATGCAAAACACATTACAAATGCTAACCACACCCACAGAGACATCAACACAGACATGGAAATACTACACATCCAACCAAAAAGCCAGATACCAAACACAATAGAATAATATGAAATATACAGACACACGAAAACACACCCCTACGAAATTCTCAACACACAACTCAATTTCAAAACACACACACTCTTTGACTCTACACTATACAACACGAACGCACTCTCACAGGAAACAGAACAAGAGGCGCCAAGACCAACAACGACCAGTTCTGAGGATGACCCATAAATAGGTCGAAACATCTGAACAAGATACGTTAGAATTTAACACGAGAAAGTCTTTTCATACATACATATTTCGAAGTGATACAGTGTTAAAAGTTGTGTAATCAAGATGTATAATTACCTTGCATCAATGAAGTAGCAATTGTTAGCCTATTGATAAGTAGGACCTAGTCAGAAAGTATCGACTTTTAGCTTTCAACAAATGGATGGCCGTTAGTATTCTTTGCTTTCATTTATCTACTCAGTGGGAGCAAATGAAAGGGAGAGTGATAATTAGAGCAAAATGGGTGGAATTTTTCATGGGCAGCAAATTTGACCTTCGCTATTGACCGCTTCTCTCCCTATAATATGTTAACCAGACACAGCAGTGTTGTTCGGTGTAACAAGCACTGTATATGTCACATCATGAAGGATGTGATGAAGCACTGTATGAATAGGGATGATGATTTGATCACGCTACTCACAAACCTGAGACCGTTTTGTTTATGAGTAGAAATAACAACAAATTCCACAATTGGGACAGCTGGCCGACATCTACGGCTGACCACTAGGATCTAGAATACAATGCAGAGATTAATTAAAAATAAAATGCAGTATGATTTGCGAAGAGAATAATGATAAATTTAGAAATAAAGTACAGTTTGATTTCGGAGAAATATGAGATGAAAGCACAATGAAGAGTAATGAAATCAAGTAAAAAAAAATATTACGTAATGTTATACAAATTATTGTGTAAAATGGATAATAAATCTCTCAATACTATTAGACAAATTTAGTTAATGTCCTCATTAGAAAATTTAAGAGAAAGGAGAATGGTTTTGGTTAACATAAATGAAGTTCCCCTAGCGCCAAAAAGAAGTCCTTTCACTTCCCATGTATTAATATTCATTTTGTATCTCTCACTGAAGCGAGGATTGTAAATAGACTTCTTTTCATCGTTAACATTATTGGCTTATTGATCATCCGGCGATCGATGGCTATAATGTCTGTCTTCTGGTTGACCCATTCTCAGCCAAGCAGTGCACTTCTTCGTAAACCTCTCACTTTGCCTTTCGAAGAGTGGTTACGATGGGGCTTCTCACTTTATGGTGGCGATTGTTCCTCAGTTGTTATCCTTTAGGGGAATAGCCCAAAACTTGTCCAAGAGTTTCTACTTTGCTGCATCCTGGATGGCGACATCCACATCCATAGTAATGGAGTAACGGTTAGCATGTGTGACCCGAGTTCAAATATTAGTTGCGACAAGTTTCCCCTCAACCCTTTAAGAACAAATGCTGGGTCACTTTTGGGCGGTGTTGGCTGTTGGCAGTAGCACCTTTATTTCACTTATACACTAGATCGCTGAGTTGGTACTTGGTTGCGTTATAGGGCCTTTGACCCACTACGTTTTGTCCACTTCTTTTGGTCCACTGACACATTTGTCCATTTCATGATTCGTCCATTAAGGTTTGTCTATTTTCATGCTTTGTACATTATGTTTTCGTCCACTTACTATTTCGTCCTATATGGCAAAAACAATACAGGGCTTGAAACATATTTAATTGGGTGAAAATTTAATTTATTTAAATTCATATCTGTTGTTGAATGTACTTACTGCTTGCATTATAAACATGATTAGTCATCAATTCATCATTTTCTTCTTCCGGAAGAACTTCAGAAGGGTTAAGGTCATTCATAACTTTCCTAACTTCGCTCTGCACACCTACATTATGTTGATGTTTTGCAGTGCCATTTTTACATAATAGCGATATCATCTAAGTCAGTCCCAGTTCTGCATCTTGCATTAGAATTCTGTCGATCCTCACATCTTTAATATCTTCTTCTTCCATCTTCGCTTAGTGGAAGTGGTAGCAGTACCCATTATAATGAAATATGTGTTGCCTCCGACGTGTATATACAACCTCTGCCATAATTCTTAATATTCAAAATGGAAAACATATACTATATTCATACTTTCTAATATCCCAAGGAAACTTAAACGCATCTAAGAAACAGACGACAATGATGACAATATTGTAATTGTAGGTATAATATATTCTAAGATGGATCAAAGATTACGGACACAAAATGTATCGATGGACGCAAATTGTATGGACCAATCAGTTATGGACAAGAGAACGTGGACGAAAGGTAATGGACGAAACAAATTGTGGACAATAGATTGTGGACGAAAGGCCCACTAACCCTTGGTTGTAATGCTGGACAAACATGCAGACCTTGCTCCGGTAGTACTGTGTGACCTCATGAACAACGAAGTTAGTGGACGAAAGGTAATGGACGAAACAAAATCTGGACAAAAGGTAGTGGACGAAAGGCATGCAAACCCTTGGTTGTGGTACTGGACAGACATATCCAGGCCTTGCTCCTGTAGTACTGTGTGACCTCATGAACAACGAAGTTAGTGAATGAAAGGTAATGGACAAAACAAATTGTGGACAAAAGGTAGTGGACGAAAGGCACGCAAACCCTTGGTTGTGGTACTGGACAGACATATCCAGGCCTTGCTCCGGTAGTACTGTGTGACCTCATGAACAAAGAAGATTGTGCCGAGAGTTCAATCACGTATCGGGTACTATATATAAACGTTGCCGATCTCATGTATTAATGGGATAAAGAGCCGGGATTGTCCTAATGTTTTCACCCGAGTTGTGAGAAACTGAAGAATATTCAATTCCTAGTTGATAACCTCGTTAAGTGTTGTGCAATTGACAATGATTTTGGAACACTGATATTGCCTTGTGTGACGCTTTGTCTGGGTTATCAAACAATTATAATAAAGTTTGTTAGAATTGTTAAATATACAGGGTGGAAGTTAAATAATCCGGCAGCTCGAAAGGGACGACAGGGTACAGTTAAATATTACCTATATTACGGAGAAAACCTCTGTTGTATCTGAACCACGGGGTTGCCCAACACAAGTGGCATAAATCGGTGGGTTGGCGGGGATCGAACCCGTGTCCACAGGATTATAATTCCAGCGCTCTAGCCACCAGACACCGTGGCGGTAAATATAATCAATAGTTGACAGATTGATAAGTTATGTGCTCCGATGTTCAAGAAACATGACTAAGACTTAATAAATCGACAATTTTAACATATATATAGTAATCGGGCATTAAACAGCTTAGCAGGGCAAATGTTATTTTATATTGACTGTTACACTTTTACTATGTCATATTACTTTTGACCAATAAAACCGAACGAGAAGACGTCTTTCAACCAATCATGGCTGCTTATCGCACAATTTTATCGCTTCCCTAGCGTTTGTTTAATTTTATCATGTCCCTAGCATTTGTTTATTATTATCACTACCGTAGCATTTGTTTCTTTGTTTACCAACATTTCAAACTGCACTGGTCTGGACGTCAAAAAAGCAGAACATTACAAACCACTCCAGTCGATGCACACCACTTTCAAATATGACTCGCATTGGCATTCAAGAACATAAATTAATAAAGATCACTGGTCATAGCTAAACATCTTTCCTGAAACCCTATTTACAAATAAATGAAGAGCACCATTCGGAAATCCTGAGTAAGTTGAGGGATACACCATGTACATCAACGAGTTCCACTTCTTTTTTACGCACACGTCCAATATAACATCAACTAAACCATCAACCACTAAAACATTCAAATTTGAAAATTGTACTTTCAATAACTGTTCCTTTTAAAATTATTAATATTTATTTTTTATTTCAACATCGTTAATTAAAACTTTTCTTGTTTATTTCATCATCCCTTACTAAAACTTTTGTAATACTTATTTATATTATTTAGGTTATGTTTGTTATAGCTTCTGCTACATGATGTTATGAATAGTCACGTATCAGAGATTGTTTAATACTAAGATTTATTGAAAATCATCTGTCAAGTGACGTTGATTACTGGGATCCGGATAATTGAAGTGGAATGCAACTTTTTAATAAAAATGAAACTGAATCAACAAAGCCTTCTTGACTAGTAACCGTCCACAGGGTTCAATGAAGATTCCATAGTTGGCACAACTGATAACAAGAAAACAGCTAATCATAACACACTACTGCCATCTAGCGTAATGTTGAGATGGTACAATAATACATTTGAAGACAGTTGTATTTTCGTAAGCGAATTAATATTTTATTGCATTGGAGTACTTTTTTACTTCTAATCTTTATATACTTTCTTCTAATCGTGTAATAGTCAATTAAATCCCACTCGAGTTTTGATTTTCTTTAGATAAATCTGCTCGTGTTCCACTCGCAGATTTATCGATAACATCAAAACTTCTAGTGAGATTACTGTTGAAAATAAATTATTAATTTCGCTATAAAAGTTGATAAATAATTTAATGAACGTATTACAACTTAAAAGAAAATCTGATTTTTTTTTTCCATCCTTTTATAAAATTACAACTGATACAACTTTACCAATTCCATAACAGCATTGTGTCGCCGTATACCATTATACTAGCGAACATTCGATAGGATGCGACGGCGACGTATGGAAACCCAGCTAAGGCGCCACCTGAGTCGTAAAATGGCAGTAGTGATGCAATATATTTCGATACAACACGTTACACCTCTCATTCCCAGCTGTATATTGCAGCGTCATCTTCCCTCCAAGAGCTAGTGCATTTTAACGCTTGCATAACTAGTCTGAAAGCGACTCTTCCTGGCTCCTCTCTAGCGTGGAGACATTCTCAAAAGTGGAATATGTACAGATTCTTCTGCTCATAAATCTTAAATTAATAAAAATTCCAAGAATTATTATTGTATGCCTTTAAGGGGACGCTTATGTAATTTTTAAAACTTCTAAAATTTTCATCAAAAAATGTATTAATTTTAAACTACAGTTAATTAATTTGTTGGTCTGACCCAATATTTTGGTTTGCCCTGCGACACAGAATAGCTTACAATAAAATTTAAAATGACTATTACACTTTTACACTTGACCAATAAAACGGTACGAAAGGACGTCTTTCAACCAATTATTTCTGCTTATCGCACATTTATCGCGTCCCTAGCATTTGTTTAATTTTATCGCGTCCCTAGCAGTTGTTTAATTTCATCGCGTCCCTAGCATTTGTTTCTTTGTTTGCCAACATTTCAAACTGCACTGTTCTGGACGTCAAAAAAGCAGAAAATTACAAACCACTCCAGTCGATGCACAGCACTTTCAAATATGACTCGCATTGGCATTCAAGAACAAGAATTAATAAGGATCACTGGTCATAGCTATGCATCTTCCCTGAAACCCCATTTACAAATAAATGAAGAGCACCATTCGGAAATCCTGAATAAGTTGAGGAATACACCATGTAGGCCTAAATCAACGAATTCCACTTCTTTTACGCTCACGTCCAATATAACATCAACTGAACCACCAACCACTAAAACACTCAAATTTGAAAATTGTGCTTTCAATAACTGTTTCTTTTAAAATTATTCATGTTTATTTTTTATTTCATCATCGTTAATTAAAACTTTTCTTGTTTATTCCATCATCCCTAATTACAACTTTTCTAGCACTTTTTTATATTATTTAGGTTATGTTATAGCTTATGCTATATGATATTATGGATAGTCACGTACCAAAGATTATTTAATACTAAGATTTATTGAAAATCGTCTGTCAAGTGACGTTCATCACTGGGATTCGGATGATCGAAGTGGAATCCAAATGTTTTAATAAAAACGAAACTGAATCAACAAAGCCTTCTTGACTAGTAACCGTCTACAGAGTTCAATGAAGATTCCATAGTTGGCACACCTGCCATCTAGCGTAATGGTGCAATAATACATTTGAAGACAGTTTTGTATTTTCGTAAGTCAATTAATATTTTATTGTATTTGAGTACTTTGTTACTTCTAATCTTTATATAATTTCTTCTAATCGTGTAATAGTCAATTGAATCCCACTCGAGTTTTGATTTTCTTTAGATAAATCCGCTCGTGTTCCACTCGTTGATTTATCGTTAAAATCAAAACCTCTAGTGAGATTACTGTTGAAAAATTATATAAACAGGTTTCAGACAAAATTGATTAAGACATAAGAAAGAAAATAGAACCAAGTATAATTTAAATTGAATGTACACCATAAAGATGCTGACGAAATATCGCTACAGAAAATTTTATAATGGTGGTGACGATGGCATCTTGAAGATCTCTCGTCAGCTTGTATTTTTCCCTCCACTTTACAAAGGCAGTGCCTACAGTGGGTTGTGCCTTTAGAGCGACCAGGGAGAGAACGTACTGGTGCCACCATCGCAATCATTCGTAGCATTTCTCTCCATTCAGAACTTGATAATCCTTCATGCTTGATGATCCACGAGTTGGCTGCAGGTACTTCTTCAAATAATACAACTCCTTTTCCCTTCTGGGGGTATGCACACCAGATTTTAAATTCACGGTACCGAAGATGTTGCCTTAATTGCTTCACGGATCCTGTAGCCTCATCTCTGCTCACTTGCAATTCAGACAAGCAACGGGTTCTTACAGTTTCGTAGTCTCGTACAGCATTAACGTGCTGGTCATTTAGGTTTTCTAGCTTGGTATTGATGTTGAGTTGCAGCAGATCGGCTTCCCATGTAGCGCGCATCACTGACAATCCTTTGTATTTGTTACTTGTATGTATCATGCTATTAGGAGTGTCACCTGGTAATTGTAATGTTTCCTTTACTGCGCTTTTAATCATATTGTCAGCTTTAATGAAGAATTTTTTGGGGATCAGATCTACAGATGCAGTTTGAAATGGATATATTAAAGTTGGGCCGATGCCTACGATGATATAACCTGTACAAAATTTGGTGTAATTGGTGATAATAATTTTGTAACTATATTTTTTTAAATATATTTTATATTGCCGTCACTAAAAAGATCCCTTTCGACAGTTTCCAAAATTATTAGTTCAAGTTTGCTCATAAGCTTGAAATAGTCATAAGGAATGAATGAGTTCAGTCTAAATAGAATCACAATAAATTTTTCAGTTTCATGAATTAACTACATTGACAAAAAACTTTTTTCTTACATTTTTATTGTACCTTGTTTTTTTTACTATACCATGCAGGCTTTGCTTAATGGTAAGTTTTAGTTTCCATGGTAATATCTTACACTGCATAGATACAATTAGGATATAGTTAAAAATGCAAGACAAAAGTTTTGATGTCATTTTATTTTCTGTAGCATATTTTAATATAAGTGAAGTATGAATATGCCCTTAAGGAACTTAGGCTGATATTAATATTTCATAGAAATTCTCATTCAGTTTTATTTATCAACATTTATTTGACCTCTGTGAGAAGCTTCAGATCAATCTGACAATAAGATTAGATTAGATTAGATTTATTTATTTAACCTGGTAGAGATAAGGCCGTCAGGCCTTCTCTGCCCCTCTACCAGGGGATTACAACTATAACATGAACAATAAGATTACAATTAATATTAAATTTACAATTACAATTACAATAAAAATTAAAGTACGACAAGAATACCTGATTAATGAAAGCTAGACATTTTATCATAGAAGTTAAGAACAAAGAATATTTTTGTATTTACTAAATTACAAATTAAACCTACAATAACAAAATTCTATAGTGATGAAATTACCGGATATTGAGATATTTTGTGGTAGATTAAAAGAACTATTTACAAGAAACCATGTCTGAACGAGTCTCAATTACTGACCAAGTGCCTAGTAAGTTTGCGTTTGAATTGAATTTTATTTCGACAGTCCCTGATGCTAGCAGGTAGCGAGTTCCAGAGTCTTGGCAGGGCTATTGTGAAAGAGGATGAGTATGAAGAGGTGCGATGGGATGGTATTGTTAGTATTGTTTCATGGCGAGAGCGTGTGTTCAGATTGTGGTGGGAAGAAAGGTAAGTGAAGCGAGACGACAGGTACGAAGGAATAGAAGAGTTCAAGATTTCGAAGAGAAAGAGAAGTGAATGTAAATTTCTTTTCTTATCTAGTTTAAGCCAACCTATTGCTTCCAGGGATGGGGTAATATGATCATATTTACGAACATTGCTTACAAAACGTACACACAAATTATGAGCACGTTGAAGTTTCATTTTGTTGTCGCTGGAAAGGTCAGTCAGTAAAATGTCAGCATAGTCAAAATAGGGAAATACAAGGGTCTGCACAAGGGACTTTTTTAAGCAAGAAGGAAGATGAACATTTATCCTTTTTAGCACATGAATAATAGAATATACTTTTCTGCAGGTTTCTGTGATTTGCATGTCCCAGTTGAGATTATTATCCATGTGAATGCCAAGAACTGTTGCGCAAGGAGCTTTTTCGTTCAAGAAACTGCTTAAAACTTTAAAGGTGAGAAAACAGCATTAAAAACATTTCTTTCAACTCATGCAACGTACGTTTCGCCACATTTAATTATTTGTAATGGTACCTTAGAACGGTGAATATTTTTGATTAGTGCGGAGATCGTCTGTATAACTGCAGGGAGCATTTTGTAATTCTTTTCAATTTACTTTTTCTTTATTACAATAATATATAGTATATTTCACTGGAGCTGAGGTACGAAGGACCTCTCTGTATAAGAATATTTTGCTCGATGTCATTGCACTTAAAGGAAATACAACAGGAGAAGAGTTACTCCAAAAATCAAAAAAGATATATAGAAGAAGAAATGAAGATACAATTTATCTGTAGTAATGTCACGAGAGGTCTGAGATTTATCTGGGAAATCTGAGACCTCGAGTGGCATTTATTAGGACTACTTAGTGAATAAAATAAAAATGTAAATAATATGTCCCTAAAATTCGATCACAAAATGTTAATAATTGTTTATTAACGAATACTTAACCTATTTAGACATTGTGACGTTGAAATACTCGTAGATGAATATCGATTACTGCAATAAAGAAATTCGATGTTATTATTCAGTAATGCCAATTGCGAAATACAGGTTTAACAATGTTAATTACATGTACTGCACTTTTCTCTTATTATTATGACATAAATACATTTTCATTATCTGCTGAAATCATAATTTAATTTCACAGTAACAGTGGGGACAGCTTATGCTTATGTATTCACAGCGAGACATGTGTGCGAGAGAGAGAGAGAGAGAGAGAGAGAGAGTGTGTGTGTGTGCGTGTGTGCGTGTGCGTGAGCGTGTGTGTGTGTGTGTTTTTTTTTCCCCCTTATGTAACTTATTTTGATTATGTGTAATTTTCTACTTTATTTTACAGTATATATTATGTAACTGATCTTGACTATTGTAATTTTCTACTATATTTTATGTAATTTCTAAGGTATTTTCTTTTGTGTTGTTTTGTAATCTAATTTTGTATTTCATGTATATTATTGAAACCTGGTTGAGTGGAAGAGAAGGCCTAATGGCCTTAACTCTGCCAGGCAAAATAAACCTATGTATAGATAGGCCTAATTAAACACGAATTTTATTACGCCATACGGAAGGCAGTTTTGATCAAAGACCTTATTATTACTATGCAAGGTCTTTGGGTTTGATATGCGATGATGTTACATAAATTTTAACATCTGACTTTCAATTATTTGTTTCATTTTTTCTTTCACAAAATACAAATTTTATAGGCTACTTATAGGTTATGTTACCTGTGGGAGCAGGACCATTGTCAGCTGTGTCTTATTTCGACCGTTACAATCAGTGCTACACGAAAGCATTTTTTATAGCTCGACATACGCATTCTGCTGTAGTGTGTAACGGAACTAAAGCTGGATCTACACAGTTCAATATTCCAATCGCGTATGCGTGCAATCTGAGAAGAATATTGAAAGAATCAAGTTTGAAAGGTACGTTCAATTAAGATACATGAAGATTTTGTGTCTAATGGTGCGCCGTTTTGAACGTGGTCTTCACTGCGTAAATATATTAATTAATATTACATATCAATCTTGCATTCATGGCTTTAAAGTTCAAAGAAAAGTTTAACCGTGTAGTTGCATCTTAATGTATTCATGATCATCAATTCACGGGGAAACAGTTGGCGACAACGACTAAACAAAGGAATGACCATGCGATAAATTAATAGCGATAAATCTAGCTGCAAAAATTATGGCAAAGTGTGACTGTGATTGGTTGGAATTCAAAATTTCATTACACTTCATTGGTCGAAAATGGAATGACGTCATATAAACGAAATAGTCTCTGAAATACCATATTTTAAAAAAAAATGAGATACCGAGAACATCTAACCTGACTGAGCAAAATGAGTTATTTTTCTGAATTCACCATGCACTAAATATAAAAAAACAGATATGAAAATGTTGACCTCAAAAATGACACTGACCAGTTATGATAATAGACAAATTTATATCACTTAACAAGTTATTTAATTGATTCAGTTTTGCAAACGTAATGAGTATTTAACAACAAAAATAGGCCTGACAATAATTAATAAAATTACTAACTAGTTTGACTCTGTGGATTTCTTCTGTCAGTCTTTTCAGTGTTCTGCCAAATCTTTACGTCTGGCTTAATATTAGGTATGTCTTCGGCCATCCTTGAGATATGTCGTATCCATTTTTTTTTACGTTTTCTAAAATTAAAGTAAATTCTAATTAATGTACTAAATTCTATTTGCTTTAATGGTTAATTCATTTAT
>JAJSOF020000037.1:20312061-20341565 GCA_025594305.2 Periplaneta americana | reverse complement strand
AGCCCCCTGTTTCCCTTAAGAATATTATTCCTGAGTTGGTTAATCTGTTTTTATCCTGTTCTTTTATATTTAATACACATGCAAGTTCATATTACTTCTGTATTTCATTTCATTTATTATATTGCATAGATCTTACATTAACAGTGAAGCTTTAAGATGTGGAACAAGTAATAGTAATATGCGTTACAAGATCAGTATGTTGCAGTTTCCATGTTCGACGAAAAGTTTGAAAAAGCGAAACGTAGTTGAGCTTTTTCACTTTCCGAGAATTGAAAGAAAACATACCGCTCGTGTATCGTACATTATTTTGTGCGAAGATCGTTTATTACATATACCTGAAAGAGGAATTTCTAATTAGTTGCAATGAAATCTCCATCTTGGTTTCTGTTCAATGACTTCAAATTTGCAAAACAAAAATATTTATCTTCAACATTGCTGCTTTAAAATGTTTTCTGTGTGTACTATACTCCAGCAGGCCGCGATATACGTCTGTCTTTTTTTTTTTCCTCCCAGTCTATGATGCGTCTGGAATCTTGTTGATTTTTTCACGGCTTCCTTAATGTTACTTGCATCACGAATGCAGTAACTTTAGTGGAGTTGTAGAGTTTATTTAATTTTTGCAAATATTTAAAAACAATAATTGACAGTGCAATTTAGGTGAAATTGCAGTGGTAAGTTTCCAATTTATAATTATTACTATATTGAACGTCTCTAAAAATAATATGTTAAAAGCCTAAAGCAGTAAAATCAATATGTCACTTAAGCGGTAAGAAGAGGGAAATTGTTATGTGTGTTAGGTTGGGAATAGTGAATGTGGAATTTTAGACTTTCCTCGGATTGGTTTTGTGCGGAAACCAAGCAAATACGCACGATCTCGCACAAAAATATTTACAAGATTACAATTACAATTTTTACAATTTTGCAACTTTCTACAATTTTTTTACATTCTTTTGCGAGATGTAGTGAGATGAGATGAGGCCCGAGAAATAGCCAAAAGATTACCTGGCATTTGCCTTATGGTTGGGTAAAACCTAGGAAAAACCCAACCAGGTAATCAGACCAAACGGGGGTGAAATTAAGTGAGGCTGAGGACTCGCTATAGAACATCCGGCATCAATACCACGGCTGGGGGAAACCTCGGAAGAAACTTATCAATCAGACAAATTGGGGGATCAAACCCAAGCCCGAGCACAGCTCCGAATCAGCAGGCCAGCTAGTCTGCCGACTGAGCTACATCGATGGCTCTACTAAAATATACAATACATAGCCAATCAGATTATTAAATTTACAAAACAAAACTATTATTCATCAGTTGAGCTAAAACATTTATAATACAAAACAAGTTAATACAATTTAAGGCATAAACAATTCAATCACTTGAGATATACAGTAATTGATAACACATATCGTGCAAATTACTTCAAATTACAAACATAAACAATTCATCAATAGAGCTATACAGATTACTATTCAATTTAAAGCATATACAATTCATCAGCCAAACTATACAAACATATACAACACAAAATAAGCAGATAAACTCAATTTACAGGCATACGTTTGTTAAGCTATACAAATTTGTACAATTTATATAAAGTAGATTAATTCAATTTATAATCATAAACAATTCATCAGTTGAGTTATACAAACTGCTATTCAATTTACAGCATAAACAATTCATTAGTAGAGCTAGGATGCTATTCGTAGACTATTCGCTAGCCTGCGCTACGAGCGTGCTAAACTAGCCTCGGCTATCGAGTGATTACTTGTACAGGATTCATATCATAATATCATATCGCTAACATTGGTTTATGAATACGAAAAACGTTAGTTTGCTTACCATCCACCGGAAGCCCGCGCTAAGAATATCTATGAATACGGCCCATACAGACTACTATTCATTTTAAAAGCATATACAATTCATTAGCCAAACAACACAAACGTATATAATACATATTCGGATAATGTATTACGTGTCTTTCACGTGTTAAATTTTATATTATCTTGTTAACATATTTAGGCCTGCTATTGATCATCATCAGAACTGGTTGTTGCAGGTCTTGGCGCCTTTTGTTTTGTTTCCCGTGGGGGTGTGTTCGTGTAGTGTAATGTGGAGTCAAAGAGAGAGAGAGTGTGTGTGTGTTCTGAAATTGAGTTGTGTGTTGAGATGAAAGTTCTACACATCCAACCAAAAAGCCAGAAACTAAACACACTAGAACAATACGAAATATACAAACACAAAAACACATCCAATTGAAATTCTCAACACATAACTCAATTTCAGAACACACACACTTTGACTCCACATTACACTACACAAACACACTCCCACAGGTAAAAAAAAAAAGACGCCAAGACCAGCAACAACCAGTTCTGAAGATGGCCAATAGCAGGCCGAAACATGTTAACTAGATAATATAAAATTTAACACGTGAAAGACACATAGTACGTTTTCCTAAGTGATATAGTGTTAAAACCTGTGTACTCAAGATGGTCCACACCTGTGGAGTAACGGCTAGCGCGTCTGGCCGCGAAACCAGGTGGCCCAGGTTCGATTCCCGGTCGGGGCAAGTTACCTGGTTGAGGTTTTTTCCGGGGTTTTCCCTCAATCCAGTATGACCAAATGCTGGGTAACTTTCGGTGCTGGACCCCGAACTCATTTCACCGTCAATATCATCTTCATATCATTCAAACGCTAAATAACCCAGATTTTGATACAGCGTCGTAAAACAATAATCTACTACTACTAATCAAGATGTACAGTACATAGTAAACAAATAAACATATTTTCGTTAAACTTAACAAAATTGTAAAATTCATATCAAATAGATTAATTCAATTTATAAGTTGAGCTGTATACACTACCATTCAATTTACAGCATATACAATTCATCAGTTAAACTAAACAAATACAATGCATAGTATCTTTACCTCAATAATAAAATTGTTTCTTTATTGATTTTTTATTTTCTTTTGTATTTCTTTTTCTTTTATTGTATCTCCCGTCTTCCTAAATATTTTATTTTAATTTTTACTGGTTATATCAACATTCCATATTTCACTTTCACGCAATAGACTGGGAAGATGTAAATCTTAAAGAGGAAACATTGAGAACTCCCGTTTCTGATGCCGAGTTGGACGTGAACATTACTTGTGATATAAATGAATCTTGATCGTTGCTTAGGAAACTGAGGCGTCTATATTAAAGTGATACAGCTGTCAATTATCAACCCGTGCTTCACGCTGTGTTCACAATCCTGTCGAGAGTTGACACAGTTGTATATCGCTTGAACAAACCCGTGCCTCTTCCTTCCAAATCAATTATTTAATCCCAGAGTTTCAAGCCCCATGACCTATCGATTGCCTTATATCGCTACTCCATTCGAAATCTGAAAGAATAAACGCGAGACAGAAAAAACAGCGATCCGGTGAAATGAAAGATAAATATCCGAATATCTGCGACAAGGGGACTAAAAATTTTGACTACACATAAGAAGTGATATCAAATCAAAAGCGTTCGAATGGACTTGTACATTTATATATTAAGGGACATAAAAATATGATAGATATAGAATAGTAATATGCGTTACAATAGTTGTATGTTGAAGTTTTCATGTTCGAGGATTGAAAGAAAACATACCGCTCGTGTATCGTACATTATTTTGTGCGAAGATCGTTTATTACATATACCTGAAAGAGGAATTTCTAATTAGTTGCAATGAAATCTCCATCTTGATTTCTGTTCAATGACGGCAAATTTCCAAAACAAAAATATCTATCTTCAACATTGTTGCTTTAAAATGTTTTCTGTGTTTACTATACTCCATGATAGATATACTCCATATAGGCCGTGATATACGTCTGTCTTTTTTTTTCCCCAGTCTATGATGAGTCTGGAATCTTGTTGATTTTTTCACGGCTTCCTTAATGTTACTTGCATCACGAATGCAGTAACTTTAGTGGAGTTGTAGAGTTTACTTAATTTTTGCAAATATTTAAAAACAATAATTAACAGTGCAATTTAGGTGAAATTGCAATGGTAAGTTTCCAATTTATAATTATTACTATATTGAACGTCTCTAAAAATAATATGTTAAAAGCCTAAAGCAGTAAAATCAATATGTCACTTAAGCGGTAAGAAGAGGGAAATTGTTATGTGTGTTAGGTTGGGAATACTGAATGTGGAATTTTAGACTTTCCGCGGATTGGTTTTGTGCGGAAACAAAGCAAATACGCACGATCTCGCACAAATATTTATTTATCATTTTAAATTTATTTTTCAGAACGAAAAGTTACATTTGTTCGGATCAAATTTCTGCATATTTAAAGGACAAAACTAAAATTATTTCAATCGTTTGAGAGAAGGATTTGTACGTCTTGATTACACAATTTTTAACACTATATCACTTCGGAATATGTATTATATGTCCAACCGAAAAGCCAGAAAGTAAACATACTAGAACAATATGAAATATACAGACACACAAAAACACATCCAAATGAAATTCTCAACACACAACTCAATTTCAGAACACACACACTCTTTGACTCCACATTACACTACACAAGCACACCCCCACAGGAAACAAAAGGCGCCAAGACCAGCAACAACCAGTTCTGAAGTAAGCCAACAACAGGCTGAAACATGTTAACCAGGTACGATAGAATTTAACAAGAGAAAGACATTAATGCATATTCAGAAGGATTTGATTAAATCATCAGCCCTCCACTGACCAAAAGAATCCTGAATGCAGAGCAGTTATGTTTTTTAAGGCGTTAGTTAATTAAAAAAACTACTAAATTTTGAGTTTGGGATTCGCTTGATGCCAAAATGTCGTATTGACAAAATGATCTTTCTTGAAAATATAAATTATATTAGGTGATAAGTAAAGATTCCCTAAGAATTTGTAATAGGATGTTTTGTATTTGAAAGACTTTGAATTTTAATTTCACTAATGTTGGTAGGTAGGCTGTGGAAGGGAATCTCTCACTCCAAACAACATACCTCTGACGACCCACTGATTAATATATATTTTTTATTTTAGTACGTTATTTTACGACGCTTTATCAACAACTTAGGTTATTTAGCGTCTGACTGAGATGAAGGTGATAAGGCCGGTGAAATGAGTCCGGGGTCCTGCACCAAGTTACCCAGCATTTACTTATATTGGGTTGAGAGAAAACACCGGAGAAAACCTCAACCATGTAACCATGGAATCGAACCCGGGCCACCTGGTTTCGTGGCCAGACGCGCTAACCGTTACTCCACAGGTGTGGAGCACTGTTATATTTAGAACAGAGAAAGGTAGGCATGGTTTATATATTTCTTGTTTTTCTTTGTTGACCTGGTCCGCTTATGAGAGGTTTCTCTCAAAGCGTATGGTTGGATCTAATACAATAGCCTTATTCTTAACCCTGACGATGGCTATAATGTCCGTGCGCCTTTTGGAATCTGCGGCCTAAATGCATTGAACCTCTTCATGAACCTCCGAACCAAGATGTTTCAATGTTTCTGCAATACTTGTCCTCACTCTTTGGTGTCTGTTGTTCCGCTGCTTTCTTAAATTTATTGAACATATTGGAAATTAAATCAATATTGCTTTCTCAAAACACGCTATGATATTATACCATTAAGTACGAGAAAAATTCGTACCGGCACCGGGAATCGAACCCAGGACCTCTCAGCTGTGCGCGCTGAGTGCTCTCTAACTAACTGAGCTATGCCGGGACCCGATTCATGACGCCGGCCGAACTCCTCTCGTAGTATCGTGTTACGACCTTACTGCCTGCACTTGAGACGATACACGTCATGTATATACAGGAGCGCATATTAAATGACTTTACTTATGGGTTTCTTTCTGTAAGCTGTGAAAATGCAGTTCGTAGAGACTCGCGTACTCGTAGAGTTAGTTATGAAAATGTAGGGTCTACTTCTTTCATCTTGTTACATGGCGAGAGTGCGAGAGAGAGAGAATGTTCATTACTCAGGCGCAAACAAGTCCAACATCTTGGGAGCATATTCCGTCACTAGATGTATGTCTCCGAAGATGGCATCTATACCTATAAGTAGGGTATATTGAAAAATTCAGAGATTCTGCACTGCACTGATTTTGATTATGTATGTAATTTTCTATTTTATTTTTTAGTAGGTTATTTTACGACGCTTTATCAACAGCTTAGGTTATTTAGCGTCTGAATGAGATGAAGGTGATAATGCCGGTGAAATGAGTCCGGGTTCCAACACCGAAAGTTACCCAGTATTTGCTCATATTGGGTTGAGGGAAAACCCCGGAAAAAAACTCAACCAGGTAACTTGCCAGGGTGTTTCCAAGCTAGTGTTACAAACTTTCAGGGATGATGGGGAAGGGCACATGTATCAATTTGAGATAAGGAACCCTGGTCCGGAAATGACTGAGTCGAAAGTTATAAGCAAAAATAGTTGTGTGGAAATAAAATGATTTTATTCCTCTGTACACCTTATTTATGTGTATTTATCTGTACATCTTACACATACTGTATTCATCTGACGTTGTTTACGTTGTCTACTTAAATATTCCATTCAGTGTGCTGTCTGAGAGGTGGAGACAGGAAACTACACTAAAGCAATGCAGATGGCGTAATGTGTAACGGACATTGTCAGTCCTGATATGCACGTATGTAGACAGCAGTGTATGTGCACAAGTTGCAGTGTCCAGTCGGTCAGTCCTAGTGAAATGGAGGAGTACACGAGAGCGAATACGAATGAGCCAATGGAAACAGTAGACAAGCTCACTGATTGTAAACAAGTACCCACGTAGGAGACATCCGATACATACCATATTTCCACTACTATTCCTAAGGCACTTGGTGCCAAATTACAATTCCATTTCCACACAACTATTTTTGCTTATAACTTTCGACTCAGTCATTTCCGGACCAGGGTTCCTTATCTCAAATTGATACATGTGCCCTTCCCCATCATCCCTGAAAGTTTGTAACACTAGCCCGGAAACATCCTGTATAACTGATATTGACTATTTGTAATTTTCTATTATATTTTATGTAATTTCTAAGGTATATTATTTTGTGTTGTTTTGTATTCTATTACATAATTATGTATTTCATGTATATTATTCAAACCTGGTAGAGTGGAAGAGAAGGCCTCATGGTCTTAACTCTGCCAGGCAAAATAAAACTACTACTACTACTACTACTACTACTACTACTACTACTACTACTACTACTACTATTACTACTACTACTACTACTACTACTACTACTACTACTACTACTACTACTACTACTGGCTTGGGCGGCCAATTCGGACTCGCACTTAATCCAAGTAAGACTCAAGCCATAATTATTGGACATAAGCGTTTAGTTAACTCCCTTAATAACAGTAATCTTTCAGTTGTTACCCTTAACAACACGCTAATCCCTTATTCATCTGTCGTAAAAAAATCTTGGCTTCTTTTTTGATAATAATCTAAGTTGGAATTTTCAAGTTAAAGAAACGATAAAAAAAATCTGTTCCTCCATTCACTGTTTGAGTCGCTTGAAAAACTTCTTGCCCCAGCAACTAAAACTTACCCTAGTACAAACCCTAGTAATGCCGGACTTCGATTATTGTGACGTTTTGTTAAGTGACCTAAGATCTGAACTGTCAGTCAAGTTACAGCGAGCTCAGAATATGTGCGTCAGATACGTGTGCAACATCCGACGATACGATCACATATCACCGTCTTTCGCAAGTCTTTCGTGGCTCCGACTTAAAGAACGTAGAACTTTACACTCTTTGTCTTTACTCTTTCGAATTCTGCACACCTTAACACCAAATTACCTTTCGTCTCGTTTCTCTTATCTATAATCTAACCACGACGTAAATACCAGATTCACTTATCTGTTGCACGCTCAGTATACTTCTTCATAGAACATTTTGTTATTCATCATCTTTTACAGTATCCACCTCGCGTCAATGGAATTCCTTGTCACAAAGTATTAGGGGCTGCAAGACAATAAACACCTTTAAAAACAGCTTAAAAGATAACCTTATTAGCATTTCACTCCAATCATACTGATTTAAACTATCACTGACTACATTGTTACTTCATTCTTTAGACATCATCCTGTTAGTGCTGTATTTTCAAAATTGTCCCATAATAATCTCTTTCTATTATCTAATATTATTTTAAATATATTAACATTCTATGTATTCTAGCTTAATTCTGCTACACAGTTTATTTCAGTGTTTAATTAATAGTTCATAGTATTTTGTTGTTTAATTCGTAAATAACTCTTGTATACATGTAACTCTCATCTAAATCAAATTGTTGAATCCCTTGTAAGTTCATGCATATGTATCTATACTTTTTGCTGGTTGAGTGGAAAAGAAGGCCTTACGGCCTTAACTTTGCCAGGTAAAATAAATCATTTTTATTAGTATTACTCTGCTGCTGCTGCTACTACTACTACTACTACTACTACTACTACTACTACTACTACTAAAATAAATCCGAAATTTTGAGTTTTTGAAAATAATAATATTCAACAATTATCTAGGTAAGTGCGTTTTCTCACAGGGATTGCCCACGTTCCTTGTTTTTGCCCTGTGTTTTTCATTATGATAAGCATATGACAAGCCTTTTTTCTAGCGAGCACCTAATATTGGTACATAATTGTCATAATAATGAGAACGTAATGGGGCAAATGAACCAGTCCTTGTAGATAGATGACTACATAATGGTGTTCAGTAATGCTAGTGTATTGATTTGAATATTGATGAATTCAATTCCATATATCCAATATATCGTCATCAGTCCATACATCCGTAAATTTATGCTGTATAGCATGGACGTTGTTGGTTTCAGATGCTTTGGAATGTGATCGACAGCAACCTTCTTGAACTCTATCGGTCTAGCAGTGATGAGATTTATATATCAGAGACTGAGGAAGCTGTAAGTCGGAGTTCATTTCCCATAGCTCACTACAACAGCAAGGGTTAAAGTCTTGGTTCCTAACAACCTCGCAATGACGCCTGCGTGAACGTGGTGTGGTATAATGTGAAACCGAAAGATTGGCATGTGCTTGGCGCGCACTGTAGTGGTTTTTAACAGGCATCTAGTTGGGAATATAATGAAATTAGTCCGTTGCGTGTTGACGTGGACCCACTTGTGGTTACCTTGTTCTTGTTGGCTGTTATTTTAAGGCAGGCCTGCACATGGCTTGCGCTCTCCGAGCCGCCTCACAGCTCGAGAGCGGAATGCAGATATTGGCTGCGCTCTGTATAAGGGTGGAGTGGAAGAAGGGGTGATCTCGTACAAAATGTACACAAAAGTACTAGTACGAGTGTTCATGAAATGAATTCCCGTTCAGTGTTTACAAAACTATCTTGGACTATTATTAATGGATAAAAAAAAATATTTATTTTACAGAAATACGAGTACTAGAAACTGTAACTACTGAAATATAGGATATAATTTTGTTATATTTTTATTTATCACTACATAAAAAAGAGGTTTTATGCTGTTGGCAGCTGAAAGGAACAGTAGCCTACTGATCGTATTGAAAAATCAGTTAGACAGGTTCGATGTGTGCTTTTATTAAAGTTGATAATAGAAAACAGTTGCTCACAAATATAAATGTTGAGTCATGGCAATCATTTTCACAGCTAGCTTGTGTAGTCGTGGATATTATTGCTGAGGTTTAGTCTTGTGAAACTCAACCAGACTAGTAGTATTATTCGAACGGTCTTTAGCCCTTTGGCCACATTGAAGATCAATAAGTTCTAGCTGTAAATCGTATGACACTGTTTCAACTGATGTTGAAGGAATTTATTATGATAACTTTAAACGTCTTTCCAATAAAGACAAGATCTTGGAATTTAGAATTAAATTCATTTTGAATTTCAATTAATATTTGCACATAATTTTTAACGTTCCTTCATCACGAGCAGTTTCTATCGTTGGAAAGTGAGCAGTATTACCTTCCCGAAACTGACTTACGAAAAGTGTAAGTTTACGACTGAAATCCCGTAATTTATTCAACATATCAACAATGAGCTGGCCTTTACCCTGAAGAGAGATATTTAAATTGTTGAAGATTAATAAATTCTAACGTACCCTACCTCATGTAATAATGCAACTTTCAAATCTTGAACCTTTTTACTGCGATCTTAACCAACAAAACCATCGTATCTCTATGTGTGGACTAGTAATGACGCATTATATTATGTTTTCCTCTTTCTTTCAAACGTTTGTGGCAGAAAAGTATTGACTCCAGCTGCAGTGAAAAAATTAGGCATTTTTCCATGCAATATTGAAAGAATTTGCTTGATGATCAATTTCCGTCTTTTAGATTCCTTCATTATGTAGCCGTAGAGAGGCGAATTGAAATAGCTACTGATAATGCACACTACACCAGATAGCTGCGTGGTCTATCCTCTACCTATATCAGGCCTACGTTATTCCGACGTATCTTTCCGACGAGGTGTTAGAAATGGCCGTGCTCAATGAGCGCCGTTTGTGCATGCCTACTTTAAGGGAAGGAGAATGATGTTAACGATTTAAGATTAGGTCTACTGATTTACTGTGCAATTGAGGATGCCTAAAATATTTTCAGTAGAAGGATACATTTCCAGGCATTTTTTCTTGGAAATCCTGTCTTTGTACGACGTTTGCTAACGCCATAAGTAACAGAAAAGCTGTGCACGCAATCTATTAATTTCTCTTCAAACTCTTCTTTGGAACTCATGATATAAAGACGAATAATGTAGGCCTACAATACAAAAACAATACTTATTACGAGTGACTAAGTGGAGTGCACCTCTGCACATTAGTGTGTCGAATTTGTGCCACTGTCACACATCTGTGACACAGAGCATGAGGATTGGCCACTAAAGGGAAAAACTGAGAGGTGGAACTTAAACTGAGAGGATTCAATCCGGCATCGGAACTGGAATCCTGTGTGGCTTAGTGGATAAAGCGTCAGCACGTAGAGTTGAAAATCCGGGTTCGGATCCCGTTACCGGAGAAAATTTTTCTCCGCTCCACCCATCCATCATATGCTATGGTAATGCAGAACTCCTGCACGGAAATATAATATGTACTTCGGTACATCACAATAATGTATATTTACAAGAGTAAAACTAGAATTGCGAAACATTTAAAATACTGGCTTCGATGAAGGATGAGTGGAAAGGAGAAAAATTCTCTGGCACCGGAATTTGAACCCGGGTTTTCAGCTCTAAGTGCTGACGCTCTATCCACTAAGTCACCGGATTCCCATTCCGATGCCGGATTGAATCCTCTCAGTTTTAGTTCCACACAATCTGTTAATTTCTCTTCTTCTTCTGGGGAAATTCCACAGATAGTAACAATATATTTCTATTACAAAAAAGAGTAATTAGAATAATAGTAGATGCCAAATCTAGGAAATCATGTAGGACTATTTTCAAAAAACTTCAAATAATGCCCATGGCTTGTCAGTATATCCTTTCATTAATAATCTTCCTCGTATGTAATCGTGAAAACTTTGAAACTTTGTAACTAATTCAGCAGTTCATAGCATAAATACACGTCAAAAATGACTTTCATACTCCATCGGCAAGTCTATCGTGCTATCAAAAAGGAGTGCGTTATATGGCAGTACAAATTTTTAATAGCCTCCCTATCGATATAAAAAATGAAACTCAAAACATGAAATTATTTAAGGCCAAATTAAAGAAGTACCTAATTTCTCACGCCTTCTATTCTGTAGGTGAATTCATGACATTCAATAACACTTCATGAAATTGATACTAAAACTTTGTTTTGTACTAGTAGACTATATTGTAAATCTCGTCTGTATATATTTCATCTAGACTGTGACTATAAATTAAGATTTTATAATAGTATTAAGTTTTTTTACTTGTTCCATATGCTAGCTGTAAGCATGTATGAATACCATGGAATGTTAATAAATACAATACAATACAATACTTCATAGGTTCCTTCTAGTGGCCAACCCTCATGCACTGCTTCACAGATGTATGACAGTGGCACAATGTCCAACACATTAATGTGTAGAGGTGCACTCATTACGAGTGACTAAGCGGCCGGGATCCGACGGAATAAGCGCCGTCTTAAATCACTAAGTAATTATTTTCGCATGTCATGTATTACGATGTACCGAAGTACATATGATATTTCAGTGCAGAAATTCTGCGTCATCATATCATGAAGGATGGGTGGAAAGGAGAAAATTTTCTTAGTAGATAGATCGTCAGCACGTAGAGCTGAAAACCCGGGTGCAAATTCCGTTGCCGAAGAGAATTTTTCTCCGTTCCACTCATCCTTCATCATATGATGACGCAGAATTTCTGCATGGAAATATCATATGTACTTCGATACGTCGTAATATACTGGTTTCGGTTTCATTGGATGGGTGAAAGAAAAGAAGGTAATTGGACGGAAATATTAAAGAAAAGGTAAGAAGGGGAAAGGTATAAATGATGTATCAAAATTTAATTTATCTGCGTAATAAATCTCATTTCAAGTATAAATAATAGTAGTTTTGGTACGAAATTTTTACCAACAAATGGGCCTATTACCAAACATTTCCACCATTTTTTTTATTCACGGCGGGTACTTAACTGTTTGTCATTCACTCATTTGAAACCAGTAGTTATATAACTCAAATTTATTGATAGAGTCGTTGTCCTAGGTGCGCCATTGTAGACTGGTCTACGCTACATCCGTGATGAGATGAGATGATGATGGAGTTTGTTAGGATGTCACAGGCGAATCGGAGGTCCCCGAGAAAACCCATGTGTTGTCTGGACCACGGACTTTCCTAACTCAAGTTATACAGGGTGTTTAAAAAATACGGGGCATAATTTCAGGTATGTATTTCCCACATGTAGACTATCAAAATAGTTCATTACAACATGTGTCCGGAAATGCTTCATTTCCGAGTTATGGCCTTCACAACATTGAAATTCACCGGAACGTTTTTCTTTCCGCAGGTCGTTGTCATCACAGAAGATGTTCAAAATGTCCACCTCCTGCTTGAATACAGACTTCACATCGATGTCTCATTGACCTGCGAACACGATCCCAAACTCCAGGAATATTGCGTATGTCCTCAGAACATGCCACAATTCGATTCCGAAGGGATTCCAAATCAGGCACCGGAGACGAATAAACCTACCCTTCGTGTGCTGATAGAAGGAGTCATGTTCACAGCCTCCAGAATCTCCTCCTGTACTTCTGGAGTTGTAGATCTTGGTCGTCCCCTTCCCAAACTAGGAGAGTTAAATTTTCCATACTCGCACAGACGGCAATGGAGACGTACAAATGTCTTCCGATCTGGACATTGTCGCTGTGGGTACCTCTCCTGGTACAAACGACGAGCCAGCGCAGCATTGCCGTCCGCCTTACCGTACATGAAGTGTATCTCTGCCAGCTCTTGATTTGAATACATGTCGCACAGTCTAACGCCTACACAACACTGAATGTATCCTTCGCCTCGGAATGAACTGTCAGAGTGCCCTCTTAATGTCTCCTTTGACGGCAACGACCTGCGGAAAGAAAAACGTTCCGGTGAATTTCAATGTTGTGAAGGCCATAACTCGGAAATGAAGCATTTCCGGACACATGTTGTAATGAACTATTTTGATAGTCTACATGTGGGAAATACATACCTGAAATTATGCCCCGTATTTTTTAAACACCCTGTATATAGCGGTTCGCCGGGCATCGAACCAGGTTCCACAGGATTGTAAGTCCAGCGCTCGCATCTAGACCACCGTGACGGCTTTTCCTCTGTCCGAAACTACTTCAATGGACGTTAAGGGGAGAGGATGGTATTGTTTTAAACTTTTTTCCTATTTGGTATAAAATATTAATTTTTTGTATGTAGAGAGCTCATAGCTGTGGCAACTCAACCAGATAAAAATATTTTGAAAAAAAAATTATTTGGGGGCCCAAATTTGAAAAAAAATATCCAATGCAGGATTGTACTAAAACCGATATATCTAAACCGTTTTTAAAGATAGATTCAAACAGTTTTTGCTATGTATTTGCAAAAGCATGTTGTAGAAACTGTCTGTAACAGAATTTTGATATTAGTGCCTACGTTTGTAAAATAAACAATTAAAATTTAATAACAATTTTCTGATTTTCTTTCTTACAAACAAACGGACGTATTTTTAAAATGAAACCAATTACCAAATTCTGTTACAGAGAAAAGTTTTCTAATAGTCTAAAGAATGTGTGTTATAAATTTTATGCATGTATCTTCAATTG
This sequence comes from Periplaneta americana, assembly GCA_025594305.2. NCBI lineage: Eukaryota > Metazoa > Arthropoda > Insecta > Blattodea > Blattidae > Periplaneta > Periplaneta americana. Next base: position 20,327,304 of record JAJSOF020000037.1, on the reverse strand, counting down.
TTCAGAAATTATATCCATTTTTGTCTGGCAATTTCCATTCTTGCAAACAGACGGACGTATTTTTAAAACGAAATCAATTAATAAAATTCTGTTACAGAGAAAAGTTTCCTAATAGTCTAAAGAATGTATGTTCTAAATTTCACGCAGGTATCTTTAATAGTTCAGAAATTATATCCATTTTTGTCTGGCAATGTAGCAAAAAAACGAAGTTATTGAAAACACATAAAAGCGGCCGTGTGATTTAAAAATCCATAGTGCAGGAAGTTTAAAAATGGCGTCTCAACATCCGATAAGAGCACAAATACACACAAAATGTTATGCAATATATTCCACACATATCAAAGGGTATTTTAAAGAATTTTTTTTTTAATTTAATTTACCGGAAACAACAATAAAAGTGGGCGAGTGATTTAAAAATTCATAACGCAGGAAGTTTAAAAATGGCGACTCAACATCCGATAAGGGCACAAATACCCACAAAATATTATGCTATGCATTCAACACATATCACAGAGTATTTTAAGAATTTTTTTTTAATTTACTCATTTTTAACCAAAAAATATCATCCTCTCTCCTTAAGGGTGCTATGCATAGACATTTCGCTAGCCCGCGCTACGAGCGTGCTAAACTAGTCCCGGCTATCGACTGGTTATAAGGATTCATATCACATCATATCATATCGCTGACACTGGTTTATGAATACGAAAAACGTTAGTTCGCTGATTATCCACCGGAAGCCCGAGCTAAGACTGCCTATGAATGGCCCTAAATGTTTAATATTGTTCATGTGTTAAAATGAGAGCAATGATTAAATTACTCTTAAACACATAATCGCCTTTGGCTCATGTGATATTTTAATATAATTTCGTGAATTCACAGTACACAGAAATGTCATTGTAGGAATGAAATATTAATGAACTTTGAAGATTAAATTCCACGGAACTTGGGGAATGTATACGAGTATAATGTTTCATTGTGGCGTTTATCCTACTAAATGATCCTTTGAAATCCATTACTAGCACATTTCTGCTCCAGGAAATTAATTCTCGAATTCTGTTGTGTTAAATCCACGAGATTCGCGTGGTAACAGCATACAAATCTTGACAATCAAAACTGAGTTAAAATACTATACGTGTTTTGATAATTACATCAGCAAACTCCACTCTCCCGAACGCCTCTATTTCCACCACAAACACATTCAAGATTCAACACAATAATTGTCTTATCAAGAAAATTCATGGCTCATCTCACGTAGTGTATTGTTTCGTGCAATGCTTTGGAATTTCCTTTCAAATCAACTAAAGACAAAATTGAACAATAAGAATAACATTAATTTCCTATTTCTTTGAATCTTGTATCGTCAATACTGTTAAGCACTTAAATATGGAAATTACAGAGAAGATATTACGATATTGTAATCTTTACATTGTTATGTTCTAACGCGGGAGATCTGGGTTCGAAATCTTGTAAGGACAAACGAAATAGGAGTCGATAAGAATATTGTATAAAATTTTCGCAATTATTCAAATTGCCTATATATCATTTCACTCTATTATTATTATTATTATTATTATTACTATTACTGTCATTATTATTAATATTACTGTTATTATCATTGCTACACTCCGGTAAATATGAAGTACATCGTTTATTTCTGTGATATCATTTTCTCTCATTTGGCCTGCAATAATATTTACCCTTTTTATATCTATTCTCATGACTTTGCAACAAAATTTTTATGTTCGATAATAAATAATACTAAACTGCCCCACATTAAGGGTAGCCCTTACGGACTCAGTATATCCTCAAAAAATTATTATACATATGTAAACATAGATATTAAATTTTAAAGAAGGGAAACAAAGAAAAGGGCGTGAAACATTACTATTGCTATTAATGTGGCACCATGTGATTAATTAGGATTTGACAGGATTTTTTAACACAATTATCACAATGGCATCCCTCAAAGATGTTGGCAGAACAAATTTCCGTCGAAATTCTTCGAAAAAAAGCTGGTATAGTCCCTCGAGCACCTATGAGCAAGCCGAATACCTCAACATGAATTAAGGCATATTTCACACTTTAAATAGTTGACTGTAGGCTCATAGATCGACTTCTTCTCAAGGTGGATCTCGGCTGACTGATGACATTCTGCTTCAAAACGTATCGTGGGGTCCACAATGATGCCCTGTTTAGTGTCAGCATTGTACGCTAAAATATCTACTCGTCTCGTTGACCCATTTTCAGCTAGACAGGAGATTTCTTCTTATACTATCCAGCCCTTAGTTCTTAATGCGGCAGCAATTTTGGATCTTACAAGATGATGTCTAGAGTTCCTCAAGAGAAATCCCTGTTCACGGAATTCCAAGACGTGTGCTAAAGTTTCAATCTCCGGGCAGCCATGTCTGCACCGGGTACTGTAGACTTCTTGGATATATTTCTAAAATTAGTAATTTTTATTCTCTCTCTCTCTCTCTCTCTCTCTATATATATATATATATATATATATATATATATATATATTTTTTTCCTGTGACTTTTTATACCGGTACAGTTATAAACCATCCTTGCGTGAAGCCGACAGTATCGCAGAAAATCTCATTGATTGTTTATATATATATAGTTTTTTTCCTGTGACTTTTTTATACCGGTACAGTTATAAACCATCCTTGCGTGAAGCCGACAGTATCGCAGATAATCTCATTGATTGTTTATATATATATATATATATATATATATATATATATATATATATACATATATATATACTGTATTATACTGTATAACATTACGATCAATTGGTTACAGTATATACGAACTCAAAATGGAAAATCCCAAGGTTAGAACGGATTCAGCATTGAACTCTTTAAATATAGTGATATAATGGTGAGCAATTTACATATAGGCCTAGTAGTAGTAATACATTTATTTCTACTGGCAGAGTTAAGGCCTTAAAGCCTTCTCTTCCACTCAACCAGTATATATATATATATATATATATATATATATATAGTTTTTTCCTGTGACTTTTTATACCGGTACAGTTATAAACCATCCTTGCGTGAAGCCGACAGTATCGCAGAAAATCTCATTGATTGTTTATATATATATAGTTTTTTTCCTGTGACTTTTTTATACCGGTACAGTTATAAACCATCCTTGCGTGAAGCCGACAGTATCGCAGAAAATCTCATTGATTGTTATATATATATATATATATATATATATATATATATATATATACATATATATACTGTATTATACTGTATAACATTACGATCAATTGGTTACAGTATATAAGAACTCAAAAATGGAAAATCCCAAGGTTAGAACGGATTCAGCATTGAACTCTTTAAATATAGTGATATAATGGTGAGCAATTTACATATAGGCCTAGTAGTAGTAATACATTTATTTCTACTGGCAGAGTTAAGGCCATAAAGCCTTCTCTTCCACTCAACCAGTATATATATATATATATATATATATATATATATATATATATATATATACAGGGGCGGCCCGTCCTTATGTGCTACAGTGCTAAAGCACAATGATAATTTTTGCTCAAATAAAGTGTTTGCAATACCATAGCATTTGATCTGCCATTTGACAATTTCCCGTGGTTATGTTCATGAAGCGTTATAGAGTGTTTAGTCTTCGCTCTTCGCTCTTTGGTGCCTCAGGGAGTTCGTTGTGCTACTCAAAACTTACATGAGAATGTAGACAGTTAATGCGCATGTGCGAAGCTGAAATCACTGCTCTGATTGGCTATTTTTACGCGGGGAAGTGCTGTAGTCAGCTTCAGCACAACACAGCTTGGAGATTGCAAAAGTAAAGCGTAAGGAAAGAATGCTTGTTTGTGGAGGAACTCGGAACTATGTAGGCCTACAATGTATTTGGTAATTCAAATGTTCGACTGCTGCTGCCAACTACCAGTTTTTTGAGGTTCCTCCTGAATCAATCAGCACGCGACGGAAAATTGAATCCCAGAAAATTGATGCCAAGGAGGTATGTAACCGTATAATTCAGGAAACTACTCATCGTTTCTAAACTTTAAGCTACTTAGACGCAACAAAATTGTTAAACAGCGAATTTTTTGACAATTTTTTGCATAATTTTCCTGAACGCGAACTTGAAGTTGCTGTCAACAGCTATACTGTACTGAACAAAAGAATGTTAAAGACACAACTTGGAGTTCTATACTGAAGATCCGACTTCCGAAATATAGATGGCTGTTCAATTGTTACAAAGCATAGTCTCCAACAATTCACGGGATCCAGTCTGTGAAGTAACGAAGTTGTTAAATATTTTGGTTTCAACACCAATGACCACTGCTGAGCCAGAAAGATGTTTTTCTTGCTTGAAACGCATAAAAACGTTTTTAAGGAACACTATGTCCCAGGATCGCCTCACTGCTCTTGCAATACTGTCAATAGAAAAGAGTATGATGTCCAGGATGGAGGGATTTAACGTTTAACACCAGGGTAATTGACAAGTTCTGCAGTAGGAAGGAACTCCATATTTCGTCACTAGGCGAGTCTCAAATTAAGATAAATGCATATAAGTGTATACAGTAGGCCGATATAGAGATTGTAGCACACTTATTATTTTGACCACCAGCCGCTACTGTATATATATATATATATATATATATATATATAGCTATTGTAATACTTTTTACTAGAAGGGGGGTAAAAGGAAATGTGAGAATTACAGAGGAATTAGCCTACTCAACTGAGGTTACAAAATTTATGCAAGCATGTTAAAATCTAAGTTACCAAAATTTTATGAAGAGAAAATCACTGAAGAACAAAATGGGTTTAGAAAAAGTCTCTCGTGTTGCTATGGTTATTTTACTATGAAAATGTTAATAAAAATAAACGAAACTCATTTAGCCTTCATAGATTTTGAAAAAGCATTCAATGAGATAAAAACATACTTTTGCAGATTCTAGCCCATGACGATAAACCCAACAAAATTTTCTCTTCAGTTTACAATTCATATAACCATAATGAAATTGATATATGAAGATTAATCATTTGATTTTTCTAAAAATGTTAACATCGTCAACGAATAATAGATAATCACAAATTATTTTTTTGCAAATGTCGTCAAAGAAGATTAAAAAATAGGAGAGTTCCTAAAGTTGAGCCATGGGGCACACCACAAATAATATTAAATTGATTAGAGAAAGTATTCGAAAGTCGTGCATTTGATTGTCTATCGTGTAAATAATTTTCAAACCAGGTTACATAGCTTACCGATAGTCCTATATTATCTAATTTAAACAACAGAATATAGTGTGGAACTACATCAAGCACCTTACTGAAATCAAATTACATTATATCTGTTTGACCCTGGGATTCAACGAAATAATAATAATAATAATAATAATAATAATAATAATAATAATAATAATAATGTCATTATCATCATCCTAAATGGATAGATTTCCAGTTCTGCATTTTCATTTATTGTATTTTGATTAAATGTTCTGCAGTTGACAGGGAGGTTTAGGTAATCAATGTACACGTATATCTGTGGTACGTACGTATGAACGTTTAAACAATTCAGCCCGAATGTCATGGGGAGCATGGTGCAGAAAGTTTTATGTTCTGGTCAGGAGTTTCTATCCGAACACGTGTGATGCACGGTGACCACCAGAGCATGACCACATATAAACCAAGGCCCAGGTCTGCGGGTTTTGTGGTCAGCTATGGGAGATCAACCCAATTGTTATTCTTCTGTTTCACATAGACCCCACTTCACTCGCACATAGTTACCTCACCAGTCAATGTCATCGATGTCCCATAGTCCACGAACAACCTGATTAACATAACTATAATTCCAGAACTTTTATGTACGTATATATATATACATATATATATATATACATATATATATATGTATGTATATATATTTAATATACAGGGTTATATTTAAAAATTTCCCAGTCTAAGTAACTAATTATTTAAATTTAATTCAATTTAAACAATAAAACACGTCAATTTAGATATTGAGCGATAAGTCTGAAACCAAGCTTAATTGCATTTTAGAATTCAGCCCCATCCACGTGGCATCCAGACACTCCTATATATTTTATATATTTACATATGAAAGAGCATTAAATTGTTTATACACTTCATTCATTTATTTTCGCATCTTTTGTTTTCTATCGTCGCCAGGCAACCTGGAGTTTTGTTGTTTTTTATTAGAGCTGAAGAGAATAAAGCTGCAAAAACTTATTGAGCATTTCATATACCAGTTGTGTTTGTGTATTAAATTATTTTAAAATGGTATATACACTTCAAAAGAGAACATAAATTATTCTTATTGATTAAATTAAGGAAATTACACAAAATAAGCTGTTTTTTTCATCCTATAATCAACTGATGATAACAAAAATACACGGTGCCGGGCGACGATAGAAAACAAAAGGTGCCAAAATAAATGAATGAGGTGTATAAACAATTTAATTCTCTTTCATATTTAAGTATAAAAATACAGAGGTGCCATTTGAAATTTCAAAGTGGCTGAGGGGTGGGGGTGAAATCTAAAATGCAATTAAGCCTGGGTTCAGACTTCCCCCTCAATATCTAAAATTGAATTGAGTTCGATTTAAATAATTAGTTATTTAGACTGGGAAGATTTAAAATGATAGCCCTGTATATGTAAACAATGCAATTAATTGTAGCTATTTATTAGAACAGTGGTTTTCAACCACGGGTAGATTATTAATTTTTTCATCGGTATGGACAAAATTTACGACCCTTCTCGTAATAGTTGCGGAATAGAGGGTGCTAAATATTATAAAAAAAAATTTTCTGAGAAAACTTAAACTTCTCACCAATATGATATTACACTATTATTTTACATACAACATGAACCATTCGCTCTTAAAATGTACAGGGTTATTTTACTTTCACATTATATATGTATGATTTTAATGCAGTAAGATGTGTCCCAGTAATAATAATAATAATAATAATAATAATAATAATAATAATAATAATAATAATAATGGTTTATTTTAACTGGCAGAGTTAAGGCCATTCGGCCTTCTCTTCCACTCAACCAGTATGATAGAGAATTATTACAATGCTATGAATATAACATAATTAATACAATACAATACAATACAATACAATACAATACAATTCAAAGCAATACAATAGGCCTACTACAATACAAGACAATATGATACATCATTAATATAATACAATGACAATTCTTCTCATCTTCACAACACCAATAAAATAATAATAATAATAATAATAATAATAGTAATTATTTATTTATTTATTTTATTTTTATTTATTTATTTAATGTGCTGTACAACAGCCAGTGGCCAATTACAGTTCAGCACAAATATAACAAAAAACATAAAACAAAAATAATTATTACACATAAATATAATTACAATTAATTACAATAATGACGATGAATGGATAACTAAGAATACTATGAGACAATGTTAATTGAGTATAATGCCTAAAATAATACATAAATGATAAATCGTTGCCAAGAGCAAACTAAGTCTATACATTGAAGGGATCGAATTCGCAGCCATGCATGTTGGCATTTTTAATGCATCTGGAGACTGGTGAAAGAAATTTCAATTTCTAATATAGAAAAGTTTGTGGGCTCTCATATCTTTTGTTGGAATACGTAAGGTAATATTGTTTAAGAAAGAGTCACAGGATATATCATCTTTGAGGACTTTACAAAAGAACAGATAATCTAGCTCATGGCGTCTAGCATATAGATTTTGACAATTAAAATATTCACATTTTCTCTCATAACTATACCCGGAATTAATGGGCAGAAATCTGAATGAACATAAGGATATAAATTTTCTTTGTATATTTTCTAATTTAGCCGAGTCCGTAGTTGTAATCGAGTTCCAAACTACAGATGCATATTCGAGTTTCGATCGCACCAATGTATAGTATAGCATTAAAAGAGAATCGGGTGTGGAAAAAGAATAAGTTGTTGACCGTATTATTCCTAGCATTCTGATTGCGTGATTTTAAATGTAATCAACGTGACTATGGAAATACAATTTACTGTCAAAGAATATTCCCAAATCTTTTACGCAATCCGTTCTGTTAATTAGTACATTATTTAGATAATAATTAAATTTCAGTGAAGAAGTTTTTCTAGAAAAATAATAATAATAACAGTCATACCTAAATTAAATTAAATTATTAAACTCGATCACAATTATAACTTCAATTTGACTGCGCCCGTAAGAAATCGTTTAGCCTTTTCTTGAAAGTGGTTATTGTCTGGCAGCCCCTAATCTTCTGAGGTAGAGAATTCCATTCACGGGAGACTGAGACAGTAAAAGAGGAAGAATAGTGGGATGTTCTATGGGCAGGAATTGCTAGGATTTGGCTCTCCTGTGATCTGGTGTTTAGATTGTGATTGGAGGATAAGTAGTTAAACCAGGAACGAAGATAATTTGGAGTAGAAGTGTGGAGAACTCGAAACAGAAGAGAGAGCGAATGAAGTGTTCTACGGTTACTAAGTTGCAGCCAGGATAAAGATTTGAACGAGGGTGTAATGTGGTCAAATTTGTGAGCATTGCTGATGAATCTGACACTCATATTGTGCACACGCTGCAGCTTGTTCGAAAGGTCGGTTGTCAATTCTGTAAGTATTACGTCGCAATAGTCAAACAGTGGTAGTACGAGAGTTTGCACTAAAGTCTGTTTTAATTCTGGCGGGAGAAAGTTTCTGAATGGGTTAAGAGTAATAACATATGGAAATGGTTAATGATGAATGTGCCATTATTGTAGGAAAATACTGTGTTGCAAGATTCTTAAAAGTTTTGTTTGTAGCAATTTCCCCATTTATTCATTTATTAATTGTACATACTTTCTGGTAAAATATATTCGTGTCATTTATATTTGTTACTACAACTTAAAGATATTTCAGTATTTCCAATTTGTATATTACTATTTCGTACTATTTTCTTGTCACAAGACATAATCATATACAGTACTTCGTCTTTCCGGTATTTACTTTCAAATCGTTCAAATTAGGTAACCTGCTACTCGGTATTCTTCCAGCTTGAAGTCTCTATTTATTATTGCGTTGGTGGATTTTTTCAAGGGAATTTTTACTATAAGCTCTGATAATGTGACCCTAGTTTGTTGTATGATTTTGCCTTGTGTACTATGCTGTTCCTCTTAAATAAAAAACATGACGATATTATTTCTTGATAAACAGTACGTATCAATGACTAGATTTATGATAAAGCACAAGAGACCCGGAAGTAAAGATGTGAAATTTAGGAACAAGATATTTTTCTTTCTCTTTCTCTCCTTTGTATGATTCTTAACTTGGTTGTTTGTTCCATTTTATTCCGCACGGTGCGTTGGAACGTGACTGAACATTATTGCACGGGATTTACTTTTTCCCTAATACAATTTTTCACTTGAACTCATTTCAGAATATTGTTTGACTAACAAGAAAATGTAGTGCTCCACCTTACCTTGTCCCTTGGTAATTCTCTTTGCTTATAAGGGAAAAGTAATATGATAGTAATTTGTTTTTATTTAATAGCTGGTTTCTATTTTTCTAATTTAATACCTGCGATTTAATATAGGCGTATTTTTTCTACATTTAATTTATAAAATTTATTTAACATGTAGATTAAAGCTATGTTTATGTATGTATATATATATTTTGTATTACCTGTTCATACCTATCAAACAGAGAAGAATATATTTTATTTATTGTACCGAAGTACATATGATATTTCCATGCAGATATTCTGCGTCATCATACGATGAAAGAGTAATGGAACGGAGAAAAATTCTCTCCGGCGCCGGGATTTAAACCCGGGTTTTCAGCTCTACGTGCTGATGCTTTATCCACTATGCCACACCGGATACACCCCGGCGTCAGACAGAATCGTCTCAGTTCAAATCCCGGCGCCGGAGAGAATTTTTCTCCGTTCCATTACTCTTTCATCGTATGATGACGCAGAATATGTGCATGGAAATATCATATGTACTTCGGTACATTAAATAATATATATATATATATATATGATATGCGTAAATAACTTCTGATTTAAGACGGCGCTTATTCCGTCGGATCCCGGCCAACTAGTGACTCATAACGACTGCACCTCAGCACATGTGTGGACTTCAGTCCTTCGTTCATAGACATCTATGACGTAGTGCAGAAGGCGGCCACTAGAGGGAACCCAAGAGTTGGAACTTAAAACTGAGACGATTCTGTCCGACGCCGGGGTCGTATCCGGTGTGGCTTAGTGGATAAAGCATCAGCACGTAGAGCTGAAAACCCGGGTTCAAATCCTGGCGCCGGAGAGAATTTTTCTCCGTTCCATTGCTCTTTCATCGTAAGAGAACAATATGTTTCATTCCGACGGGTCAATTCAAAACAATTTAATGTAAACTCGGGTGTCCCACAGGGGTCTAATTTAGGTCCTCTCTTCTTACTACTCATCAATGATCTACCAAAACATATACAACATTCCAATTCCTTATTATACGCCGATGATGTTAAATTATTTAAAGAAATTACAAATGAATCTGACTCAGCTGAGCTACAACAAGATATTAATAGTATTTTTAGGTGGAGCATTGTTAACAAACTCAACTTTAATATTAAAAAATGCTCACACATTACCTTCACTCGTAATACTAACTCTCTGGATTACATGTATAGCATAAATAACACAAAATTACAAAGAGTCACTTCAGTAAATGATTTAGGAGTGGTAATCTCTCATGACCTATCCTTTTTAACACATATCAAAACAATTTCGAATAGAGCCTTCAAACTGGTAGGTTTCATCTACAGAAACTCAAAAGATTTCAGGAATGTTGAAACTGTCTTAAAAATATATAATAGTTTAATACGAAGTAAATTAGAGTACGCATCTATAGTTTGGAACCCTCACTATCACTCGCACTCGGTCATTCTAGAGAGAGTACAGAATAAAATCCTAAAACTGCTATATATGAAAAAACATTCATGTTACAACATATTCCAGTCTTACGAATCCATGCTGGTTGAATTTAATGTACCATCTTTCAGTAGTCGCAGGATAAAAGCACAACAAATGTATTTGTTCAAAACCATAAATGGCTTAATAGACAACCCTGATCTTCTACAGCTAATTAGTTTCAATATTGGTAAATCAAATTTGAGAAAGCGATCTCTCTTTTATTTACAGACAACAAAAACACTATCTCATAAAATGTCTCCACTTTTATTAATGCTTCGAACTTACAATCATCTATCAAATAAACGGGATTTAGATTTTTCGATATCGTACAACAAGAAAAAGTTATGTAAAGCATTACTTGAATCACATGTTCTGTGTTGGTGAGTTTTTTGAATAAATGAATTGAGCCTATTGGGCCTGCTATGTAGTGCTGTATATTGAATTTATTAACATGGTGTTGTATTTGCTCTGCAATTTGCCAATTATAACTACGCCTATATTTTGAATTTTTGGCTGTGATGTCTGTACTTGGCTCTTTTTGATTTGTTTTTATTTGGTGTTTTTTTCATTTATATCTGTATCTGTGTCTTTTATTTAGGTGGTATCTATTTGTTTTTTTTCTCTTTTCCATTTTTAATTTGTAATTACACTTGTATCTAATTTACCGCTTTTTTCGTGTTATATGCAATTCTACAGACGTGGACAAATTATTAACAAAATTGACGATTTTTATGATATTTTGTTTACAAAATTTGACTTTTCAATTTAGACTACAGTTGACAATTTTGGATATTTCCATCATTACAGTAGAGAGAAATATGCAAAAATGTCAACTGTAGTTCAAATTGAGGAGTCAAGTTTTGTAAAAATATATAATAAAAATCTTAAATTTTGCTAATAATTTGTAAATTAGCAAAAATGTCAACTGCATTGAAGAGTCAAATTTTGTAAAAATATAAAACAAAAATCTTCAGTTTTGCTAATAATTTGGAAATATCCAAAATGTCAGCTGTAGTCCAAGTTGAAGAATCGAATTTTGTAAAAATATACAATAAAAATCTTCAGTTTTGCTAATAATTTGTAAATATGTGAAAATATCAAATGTAGTCCAAATTGAGGAGTTAAATTTTGAAAAAAATATGCAACACAAATCTTCAATTTTGCTAATAATTTAGAAATACACAAAAATGTCAACTGTAGTCTAAATTGAAGAATCATATTTTGTAAAAATATATAATAAAAATGTTCAATTTTGCTAATAATTTGTCCACGTCTGTATGTTTTTTAACTGTACTGTCTATTGTAATTGGGGCTTTGCTCTGTTATGGACATAAATAGATAAATATATATATATATGTATATGTATGTATATACACATATTTATGCAGTAATATGTTTTAGGGTACAAATTTGAGATAAAATTATGTTTTTGGATATGCGAAAAAAATAGAGAATAAAACTGAAACCGTAGTTTTCATCATAAGTTAGCAAATATGTCTACGGTACGTTGTCAGTGATATAGTGTAGTGGTGACAGTTATAGTTAAATTTTGGCTTATAGTTTTTGATAAATTAGAACTATAAAAACTAAAGTTTTTCATGATTTAAAAAATGGTTAATTAATTACCACTCGCATGTTATAACTCTTTAATTCCGAACTGCATTTAGTGCTGTGTGACGTATGGATATTTTATTAAAAGTTTCTACATAACCAGATCACTATTCTGCGACCATTTAAATGAAACACACAACGACAGCTTTTAAGTTTTAATTAAGTGCAGGACTCTCCTTCCCAGCCGCCTCCCACACGTTCCTTCTGCTATGTTTACATGTTACAAACTGGTTTATAATTTTTCTCCCAGCGAACGTTGCATTTACAAAACCATTTCCTGTAACTGCTAAATCTACTCTTAGTTAGAAATTGAGCCGAATATGCAACGTCAAACGGGAAAGAGATGTAGGGTCGAATTCATAGTCAACACTTATCGTAAGGAAACCCTTAAGCAGTTGCTTATAATAATTTCCAATTCATAAATCCCATGTTTACATGTTAGAAACTGGTTTCTAATTTTTCTCCCAGCGAACGTTGCATTTACAAAACCATTTCCTGTAACTGCTATATCAACTCTTAGTTAGAAATTGAGCCGAATATGCAACGTCAAACGGGAAAGAGATGTAGGGTCGAATTCATAGTCAACACTTATCGTAAGGAAACCCTTAAGCAGTTGCTTATAATAATTTCCAATTCATAAATCCCATGTTTACATGTTAGAAACTGGTTTCTAATTTTTCTCCCAGCGAACGTTGCATTTACAAAACCATTTCCTGTAACTGCTAAATCTACTCTTAGTTAGAAATTGAGCCGAATATGCAGCATCAAACGGGAAAGAGATGTAGGGCCGAATTCATAGTCAACACTTATCGTAAGAAAACCCTTAAGCAGTTGCTTATAATAATTTCCAATTCATAAATCCCATGTTTACATGTTAGAAACTGGTTTCTAATTTTTCTCCCAGCGAACGTTGCATTTACAAAACCATTTCCTGTAACTGCTATATCTACTCTTAGTTAGAAATTGAGCCGAATATGCAACGTCAAACGGGAAAGAGATGTAGGGCCGAATTCATAGTCAACACTTATCGTAAGGAAACCCTTAAGCAGTTGCTTATAATAATTTCCAATTCATAAATCCCATGTTTACATGTTAGAAACTGGTTTCTAATTTTTCTCCCAGCGAACGTTGCATTTACAAAACCATTTCCTGTAACTGCTATATCTACTCTTAGTTAGAAATTGAGCCGAATATGCAACGTCAAACGGGAAAGAGATGTAGGGTCGAATTCATAGTCAACACTTATCGTAAGGAAACCCTTAAGCAGTTGCTTATAATAATTTCCAATTCATAAATCCCATGTTTACATGTTAGAAACTGGTTTCTAATTTTTCTCCCAGCGAACGTTGCATTTACAAAACCATTTCCTGTAACTGCTAAATCTACTCTTAGTTAGAAATTGAGCCGAATATACAACGTCAAAGGGGAAAGAGATGTAGGGTCGAATTCATAGTCAACACTTATCGTAAGAAAACCCTTAAGCAGTTGCTTATAATAATTTCCAATTCATAAATCCCATGTTTACATGTTAGAAACTGGTTTCTAATTTTTCTCCCAGCGAACGTTGCATTTACAAAACCATTTCCTGTAACTGCTAAATCTACTCTTAGTTAGAAATTGAGCCGAATATGCAGCGTCAAACGGGAAAGAGATGTAGGGCCGAATTCATAGTCAACACTTATCGTAAGGAAACCCTTAAGCAGTGCTTATAATAATTTCCAATTCATAAATCCCACTGAAGTGAACACTTATTCAAATAAGGTAGCTTGTCAGCTTACTCAAGTCTTTCCGCATATGCGTTGTAATCAGCTGATTCGTATACAATGGATGATGATTATGATTTTGAATTTATAGAGTCTTATAATGAAAATGAAAATGTGTTTCGGCAAAACAAAAGATATATCAGAGATATGGAAAACCCTTTAGTGATGTACGTATAATGACCAACAATTTAAGAAGAGATAACGTTTCGACAAGAACACTGTTGTGAATATTCTGGTGTCTCTCAGTGAAATTCACAATACAACCATGAGAGGCTTACAGATTTCACCACTGCTGAAAGTACTGGTTGCTTTGAGATTTTATGCTACAGCATCATTTAGGTAGGTTTAAATGGTATTTTTTCGGAAAGTATTTACGTCCCAAAAAAGTGTTATTTACATTTTCGTTTGTACTCTACCCAAGGAATAAGTTGTTAAAATTTGCGTAATAATTATACCACTTCCACTTTTTTTACCATAAAAATAACTGAAAAATAAATTAAAGTAATTTACTGACAGGAATATTTTTGGAGTTTGCATTAAACTCAACTGCAATTTTGTCCCATGTCAGTTTCTTCTTTTGGAGAGAACACTTATCAGATTTTTTACTTTTGATAATATCTGTATATTTCATAACTATTTCTCTTAGCTCACGTGTTTCTTCTTCTGTAAAATGCTTTCTCGACATTTTGCATAATTTTAGCACTGTAATATTTACATCTGTATTTGTATACGATAATAATGTCGATTTAATAATTTGAAGGTGCTGGAAAACAATTGAATGAACGAAAGTGCTCACGTTTAGCCATGTTGTCATATTTCTTTCGATGTAAAGGAAATGCTCAAGTGCATATGAAAGAGTAGCGTCTCTGCAATACGATC